>CM053029.1:393351881-393849381 GCA_028564925.1 Lithobates sylvaticus | reverse complement strand
CCTAGTCCCCAGAGATGTATTCTTACAATAGTGTAAAACATGTGTTGGCATATTGAGATGATTGCAGATCCTGAAGAAAGGCCTAACATTTTTTCAGTATGTCTTTGTTGTGTGTTGTGTCAGATATAAAAAAAAAAAAAAAAAAAAAAAAAAAAAAACACTTCTCTCATCTCTTCAAAATAAAATAAAACACGGGGGGGGGGGCGTGGCGACCGAGCTCCGAGATGGCGGCGTGATCCGGAGCTCCGCTCGCCCACAGAGAACAATCGTCAGCGGACACAGTTAAACGGCGGGGAGACGACCCCAATCAGAAGGTACTTACCTGCACTCTCCGGGGGCACATTCGGGTGATGGCCAGACACCGAAAGAATCCCCAGCAGCCGCAGAAAATGTCGGGTTATTATGCCGCGAACGGCGCGTCTCAAAATGGCGGCGGCGGGGGTGAAGCCAATACCTCACAGAGCTCGCAGGCACAAGCGGCAGACACTAAAGAGCCCCAGGTACCTTATAATCCTCCACAACGGGGCCACAGTGATTCCTCCTCTGGGCCTACAACCCCCACCACCCGGAGCCCAGTCAAATCCAAGCCGAGGAGGGAATCCCCTTACAGGCCACAACAGCTTCTGGAGATGGAGGTAAGCAGCGGAGCCATGGCGGCGGCCTTCCCTCACACTCAGGCAGGAGACCCAATTGCAGACTTCCCCACTGATAACAAGCCAGTGTCAGACACAGTTCTAAAAGACATGTTGCTGTCATTACGTTCGTCCTTACAGGCTGATGTAGTCAGGGAACTTGCTGTATGTAGGAGAGATGTGGATTCACTGGGCATGAGAGTGGATAGAGTGGAAAATAAAATGGAGGAATTTACCTCATCATACAATGTAATGGTGGACTCTAATAATGCTCAAGGGACTGAAATTGGATGGATAAAAGATAAATTAGCAGACCTCGAGGACCGCTCTAGGAGAAACAATTTAAAGCTAAGAGGGGTACCCGAAGATATACCCCCAAATCAATTACTAGCTTATGCGCAAGCCCTTTTCTCCACCATATTACCTCAAGCGTCCACTCAGGATTTACTTATTGACAGGATTCATAGAATCCCTAAACCTTCTTTCCTTCCTGCTGAAATACCTAGAGATGTATTATTACGGTTACATTATTTTAATGTAAAAGACCAAATTCTACAGACCTACAGGAGACTAGAAAATGTCCCTCCACAATTTACCAATGTAAGACTATTACCAGACCTGTCCAGACACACATTGCAACGCCGACGCAATCTTCTTACTGTGACAAAAGCTTTAAGAAACCACAATATTCCTCATAAATGGAAATACCCTGCTACCCTGTCCATCACCTACAATGGTACTAATGCAATGATATCCTCTTTGGATGATGGCTTGAAAATGCTCCGCACATGGAATATTTTGCCCACCATGGATACCCAATATGCCAATCAAGCTGGGCCTTCTTCAAAAGAATGGCAGGTCGTATCTAGAAGTAGACCTACCAAATAACCCGCCGGTGAATTCTAACTAACCTATGATTGTCTCTAAGGGAGAGTTTATAAAATCTCTTCTCTTCCCCCCTAACTACCATCAGCAGTTATAACTGCTCTTGGATCAGTTTATAGATCCATTTCTTATGTTTTACATATGTGTCTTAATATTTTTTCTTTTTTCCCTTTTAAGTTTTTTTTTTTTCTTTGATATGCACGATCCGAACTACCTCATCAACTGGATGCCTTTTCCATGGGATGCTCTATACAAACTACACAGTGCCTTCTTGATCGCAGTGAGTTGTATTTTTATTTTTTCCATCTCAGCACCACACAATTTTTTCATGATTGATCCATGACGATATCCTGTTTGTCTATTAATGCACATGGACTTAATCATCCAACCAAGCGTTTCTATCTATGGAAGGAGGCCTACAACCATAGAGCTGATATCCTTTGTGTTCAAGAAACGCACTTTCAAACTGACAAAAATCCACAATGTTCTCACAAAGATTATCCACATATCTATTTGGCTTGCAACCCAAGGAAAAAAGCTGGTGGTGTCCTCTTAGCGATTAAGAACACTCTTTCATTTCAACAAAAGGACTCCTTCATAGACACTGAGGGCAGGTTTATTATTTTAACAGGTGACATTAATTCTCAACCATTTACTCTAGTTACCCTATACGCCCCAAATAGGCATCAACTGCGCTTCTTTAAAAAAGTTTTACGCAAGATTGATTCTTTAAAGTATGGCAGAGTACTTATCTGTGGAGATTTCAATATTACCTCGGATCCCAAAGTGGACACATCTTCAGTAAAATCGAACCAGTCACCAGCGCTTCAAGAGGTTCTACACAATGAAGAATTATTTGATGCCTGGAGGTGTCTCCATGCGAATGAACGAGATTTCACTTTTTTCTCTAACAGACACAAATCCTACTCTCGTATTGATATGTTTCTCACTGATAGAATGTTATTGCAAGATATTGATGTGGCTACTATACATGACATTACGTGGTCTGACCACGCAGCAATATCGATACGTATAGTAGAGAGGGGTGTCTCCTCTTCACCTCCCATCTGGCGTTGTAATAATAGGCTGATTCAGGAATCTTCCTCAAGTAAAATATTGTCACAACACCTTACAAATTTTTTCCAAGACAATTTTGGTTCAGTTACTGACCCCCATATTTTATGGAACTCCCATAAAGCATATATGCGGGGAATATTCATACAAATGGGCGCCAGATTAAAGAAACAAAGATCTCAACAACTTTCTAATATTCTTGCTGATATTAAAAACTTTGAATCTCAGAATAAACTGTCATCTACCACATTAATATCGGATAAACTGACCTCTCTAAGAGAACAACTTAGAACACTTCTTTCCCAACAGTTTGATAAACACATTAGACGTTTAAAATTAAATCACTATAATAATGCTAACAAACCTGGTAGACACCTTGCCAATAGGTTAAAAGCTGCAAATGCCAAAACACGGATCGCTTTTCTTAGACATGCTACCCTATCTCATAAAATTATTCACCCAAAAGAAATAGCTAATCAATTTGCAGAATACTATAGTTCCCTTTACAATCTGAAAGACGATCCGCATACACACCAACCAACAGAAGAAGCTATCCAGTCATTCCTGCACAATATACAATTACCATGTCTTTCTACACAAAACCTAGAAACTTTAAATGCACCATTCACGATCCGAGAAATTGAAAAAACCATCGATTCACTTCCAATTGGTAAATCCCCAGGCCCTGACGGGTTTTCTAATGAATATCTCAAAACATTCAAACACATTATATCGCCTCATCTGGTTAATTCTTTTAATACAGCTGCTGAATCTGCCAGCTTCCCCCCTGATATGCTAAAAGCCTTCATTATTACATTACCTAAACCTGGTAAAGACCCAGATACTCCGGCCAACTTTAGACCGATATCCCTCTTGAATTGTGACACTAAGGTATATGCCAAATCATTGGCCATTCGCCTATCACATATCATTCCTTCTCTTATTAAAAACGACCAGATGGGATTCGTGAAGGGGAGACAAACTTCTGATGCAACTAGACGAATTGTGAATATTTTACACTATGCTAAATTGCATAGAACGCCTTCTCTGCTGTTATCCATTGACGCAGAGAAGGCGTTCGATAGGGTCCACTGGAGGTACATGCGCATGACCTTAGAAAAATTTGGTTTTCAAGGACGTATTTTGCAAGCTATTATGGCGCTCTATTCCTGCCCTACAGCTCAGGTGTACACGAATAACACTTTATCTAATATGTTTAGTATTGGCAATGGAACTAGACAGGGTTGCCCTCTGTCTCCTTCCATTTTTAATATAATGATTGAACCTTTGGCTGAAAAAATTAGGACACACCCTTCTATCAGAGGCTTCCGGTTTGGCACACAGGAACATACTATTAATCTTTTTGCGGATGATATTATACTATTAATGACTGACCCACTTACTTCTTTACCTGGAGCTCATACTGTTCTTCAGGCGTTTGGTAAAATTTCTTATTATAAGATAAATTTCTCCAAATCTTTGATACTTGATATAAATATTAAGTCCAAACAGAAAATTGATCTTCAGGCTTGGTTTCCATATACGTGGAGTAACAGTGGTGTGCCTTATCTGGGGATTATCCTGAAGCCCAAGATTTCTGACCTTGCAAGAGCTAATATGATTCCACTTATTGCCAAACTGGAAGCTCAACTGAAATCTTTTTCGATGAAAGAGGTGTCCTGGTATGGAAGGATGGCGGCATACAAAATGTTGATTTTGCCTCAAATTCTGTATATTTTTCGATCTTTACCGATCCATATTCCTCAACATTTTCTCTCCAAATTAGCTAACATGGGAAGAAAATATATATGGAATGGCAAAAAAGCTAGGTGTTCCAGGTGCAACCTTACCTCTCACAAAAAAATTGGTGGGGCTGGCTTGGTAGATATACATGATTATTACTGGGCTGTTCGATTAGACCAAATCAAACACTGGTTCCAGACTGTCAATGCACCTTCGTGGGTGTCTATGGAGAATTCAATAGTACCCTTGCAAGAAGCTTCTACTTTTTTACTTACAGATAGTTGGCTTAAATGGGATTTAAAACCTTTAGCCCCCACTATTAACATTTCTTTGAAAGCATGGAGGCATATCATAGATAGCGCTCAGAGTGTAAACAATGATGTTCCCTATGATGTGCCTCTATATATACTTGAGAGATACCTTCCATCACTTACAGTCGATGAATTGGTCAATAAAGGAATTACTACAACATCAGAATTATATAATGACGGTCAACTTAAGTCCATAGAAACTTTATTGATGCAATATAACCTTAATGAAGAGGAGATTCTTAAATGCTATAACATAATACAATTTTTTGAGTCAAAACCGATTCCGTTGATTAGAATTCCATTTAAACTTTGGCAATTCTATTTTACGGAAAAACGTGATGCAAAAGGTATAACGTATTTTTATAACATCTTTGGGAACAAAACTACATTTGTTAAAACTTCAGCCATGCTAAAGTGGGAAGACGATATAGATTCGGAATTTTCAGAATTCCAATGGCGACAAGCCTTTTCGGAAATACACACGGCCTCTCACTGTGCTAAACACTGGGAATTGACCATTAAATTAACTAACAGATGGCACTACACTCCGTATAGAGTAGCATCCTTTTTTCCGGGTACATCACCACATTGTTGGAGGGGTTGTGGACAAATAGGAAATCTAATGCATATGCTTTGGCATTGTCCTACAATTAAAAGTTTATGGAACAGTATATTCCGATTAATATCCTCTATTACTGGTGTATTGACCTCTCCAGATCCTGCTTTAGGTATCCTTCACTTAAACATTGACAAATTTGATAAAAATTTCAGACCAGTAATAACCCATATTTTGTTGGAAACACGGCTGCTGATTCTTTGCAACTGGAAATCCTCTGTTGCTGTGAATTTGTCTGATGTCACCTCGGCTGTGAGTAGAAATCATTCTTTTGAGCGTTTATTAGCCATTAATAACATGAAATGTTCACGGTTTGATTCACAATGGTCTATTTGGCCTATAGCTATTACATAAATTATCTTTAGTATATGTTGGAATGTTATCCTTACTATTGATGAATCAGATATTATTGTGCATATCCTTGTATGTTACTTTTTTTTTGATTTCCTTTTCCTTGTACCCTGTATTTATTTATGTTTTATGAAATACTCAATAAAAACTTTAATGATTAAAAAAAAAAATAAAATAAAACACAAGCTTTTTGACATTCAAGGGATATGGGAAGAGAGTTGCATTTTTTTTTCTAGCACCGAGAAAGTTATACTAATTAAAGACGCTTCCTCAGTAGAAATTGGAATATGCACTTACCAAGATCAAAATTGTACATACAATATGTCATCAAAATGTCATGAAGTAAAATTAATCCAGGATTATCTTGGCCTTCATAAAACTTGTTTGTTCGGTCTGTGCGGTTCACATCTTTCTCTAGCATGATGGATAAAGAAAATGACATTAAATATTTAAGAGAGGAATGGCTAATTTACAACAAAGCCATATCTGGTGTGCACAGAGTGTTTGGCATACTTCTGTCGGAGAGCTTAGAATGACAGCTCCTCATAATGAATGCCAGGGAGGAATGCATTACAGGGCACTTCAGATCATTCAAAGGGCAGCGCTACATTAAGCTGATTTATATTTCACATTAACCGAATACATCTTTATGTAACGATGCTGATTTTTAGTCTGAGGATTTCTGCATCTTTAACCAACCTGAAAAGGCTCAATGTGAAAACACGCCACTGTGCCGACATAGAAAACATTATACAGAACATGGAAACATTATGCAGAACATGTTCTCCATACAGATAGAATTTTACATATCGACACAAAATGATTACCATGTGCAATCTAAATTTCAATGGAAAAGGCACATCTTTAAAAAAAAAAAAAAAAAAACACAATACTGCAGTAATCAGGTCCTGTGTTTTTGATCCCTAATGCATGACAGAGAATGATAAACACGATCGGCTGCTATGGCAAAATATCCAAGCTTTATATGCTCCAGTCAGCCCCATATCGTTTAGCAAACTGGACTGAAGGCATGGGAGGAACAACAGACTGCCCTCTACTGATCGTTCACTGAATGACCAAATGTTCAAAACCATTTTGGCATCGCTGACTATAGTAAACAAGTCAGGAGTTGAATTGATCATTACATCTGATAAAGGCACACCCCAGTGCACTTAAACAGTTAAAGAAAACCAGCAAAGTGCCTTGTGGGGCTTAACCAGAAGATCAAGAACTACTACACAAAGACTGTGCTGCAGAGCCTAGCACTTAAAGAGGACCTTCACCCTAAGAGCCGGTTCACCAGAAAAGGTTCCTGTACTACTTCAATCCGACTTCTAGGCGACTTGTACCCATTGATTTCAATGGAAGTCGCCTCCAAAGTCAGATCATATCCTAACTGAAGCAAAAATACAGGAAGAGAAAATAGTTTTCTCAGGCAAACCCCTCCCTCCCACAGAGCTGATTGTTGTTTGATTGGCCACTGGAAAGTCGCCTGTCCTGGAGGCGACTTGAAGTCGCCTTGTAAGTCACCCCAAGTCGCGCTGGAGTGCGCGCTCAGGTCGTGTCCAGGTCGCCTCGCAAAGTCGCGGCCAGAGTAGTGTTGCCCCTGTGTGAACCGGCTCTAAAGGGCACATTATGCTGCCCCGCTTCCTACTCCTTCTCTTACAAATGGACATTGTTAACAAAAAAAATAAAGTAATTTATTTGTGCTGCAAAGCATCACTTTTGTGTTTTCTGCCTAGGCAAGAACTTTTTCCAGCCCCTTGCACATGCACGGGTATGTCCCAGGGCCTGAGTAAGCCCTACCAAACATTTGCGCGCATGCACCAGGTTCCCCAGCCAACTGCGCAATTCATGGGGTTACCCGCACGCACACACAAAGATGCTACAAGGGAAGTCTGAGACCTTTGTCTGAGCCAGACCTTCCCCGTCTCTGCGCATGCACAGATGTGCCGAAGGGCACTACCAGGACATGAAGCCCAGGCAGAGCCCATGGGCATAGTTATGCATGCGCCATAATGGACCGTCTAGACAGGAGCAAAACCCCAGCAAACTGATGTTCCACTTTATAGGTGCATCTGCATTTACATTTTTCCCATAGTTCCCTTGCAAAGTCCTACAAATACCAGTTGATCCTGTGCATCTTCCTATGATGCTGCTGCACTATTCCTAAATCAAGAGCAGTATTGTCACCCTCATGTAGGCTGTACTAGTATTTATGAACAGGTGATGCAGAGTCAGTTGATAGAGGGCTATAGCCTGCAGTCAGCTGACAGTGAAGCGATGTGCCAGGCTCTGGAAGGATATGGACAATACTGTCAAGATCCAGCCTACTGCCTGACAGTTGGTTCCGTCATTCAGCACTGGGCTGAGAGCCTGAGATAGCCATGCCTGCTCTCCCCCCCAGCCTGGTGCTCCAATGAGTGCTGGAGGAGCAGAGCGGAGACTGGTGACTGACAGTCATTGCTCTCTGCTTGAAGTAGACAGAGAACTGATTAATCAGTGGTCATGTAATCACTCATTTCTACGTTTTAGAGTTGGTGTGGGAAAGCTTCAGCATCATTCAGATGCTGCAGCATGGAGCTGAGCATGAATGTTTTTTTTTTATTTATTTTTTTACATCCCAGACTTCTCCTTTTGGCTGTGTTCACACTATTGTGAATTGGATGCAGCTTTCTCCGCATCCAATTCGCATGACAGGAGAGTGTGACCGACTCTCAATGGAGCCGGTTCACGGAGCTGCGTCTTTAGCTCCCTTTCAGGTCCAAATTCAGCCAAAAATTCTGACCTAATTTGGACCTGAAACGGTGAAGCACCAGACCCCCTGCTGTGCTCTGTGCCGCACAGTGTGAACCCAGCCTTAAGCTAGGTTCACACTGTGCATTTGCAGAAAGGTACCACAATCCATTTAACATTATCTCCTATGGGTCCCGTTTACATCTATGCAGCTTCCAGATGTGCGTTTTTGGAGAATGTGCAGGGACTTTGTTTACATGCAGCATGATGTGTTTATGGCTGTACAGACTTCAAAGGAACCATATTAAAAATGCATCAGAACACATGTGGCTGTGTTTTTGATGCATTTTTGGAAGGGTTTTATGTTCAACTAGTCTCCTCCTACAAAAACTCACAGAAGCATGGAAACGTATCGAAAAACGCACCACAAAATCGCATCAATCACACAAAAAAAAAAATGCATACAAAAAAAATTGTGTAGCAAATTTCTCAGTGTTCAACGTACTGAATCAAGATCTTGTTGATGGAAAAAATGTATAAAAATAGCGTTGTTTTGCTCATCAGTGAATATCACACTGACTAACCTACAAAAACAGGGAATAAAAGGTGCCCTAATTGGCTTACATGAAAAAAAGTTGGGCGGGGGGGTTAAGCAACACCCCTTAACACATTCTAATGTAACTGCAAGCTTAGCAGTGCAACGCATTCTTTTCTCAACATACCTATTAAACTCCTGTAGTCTCTTAGTCTTGAATTGCGCTTTTCTTGTTCTTCACTGACCGACTTCCACTGGAGTTTCATTCGAAAATACTCGTCTCTGAATAAAAGAATTAGGGGGGTACAAATTACAATAGCTATTGAAAAATGCCCAGGCCAAGGCAATCTAGCTATAACAATTCCAAAATAAGTTTGCTCAGGTAAAGAATCCCACATTAGGTCTTAATACATTTATGGAAAATAAATTATATTATCAGTTTACACTGTTCTCTCTGTGAAGAAAAGGAAATAAAACATTAGACAATGCCGTGAAATGGCACTTTAATTACCATGTAGAAGTGAGCGCTAATAAAAATGTCAAGAGAAAAAGATTACTCCCCACCTTTGTTATACAGCGCAATGTAGGGAAAAAAAGGTTAATCGAATTAAGGGAGAAACTGGAGGTTTTATTCTACTTTAAATGACTTTCTCCCTTCTCCTATCTGATCGCTGTGTCCAGAGCTGAATAAAACTATTTAATGTAATGAGCCATAAATGTAGAAAAGGTCTGTCTATCCACAAGCTGAGAAATATACATGCTTCGGATGTGAAGGCAATGCCTGAATAGTCCTTTTCATTTTCTGAATAGAGCTGATAAGCCTAAACTTGGCTCGAGAATATAGGACAATGAGTATTTTCAAGTAAAATCTGCAGAACGGGGAACCTAGCTTGTTATATAAAGTTGATGCGCACGTACATTATCCATTTAATTAAAAAAAAAAATTAGACAATTGTGACAAAGTGCCTCCTGGTGGTCAAAATGAAAAACTGCCAGATGATATCACATTCAAAGCTACACTGGTTCAAGCTCGATAATTCAGCAAACAAGATCTCTGTGATGCTCTGAACAGCGCTGTGTGGCATCTCAGACAAAAGATTTGTAAAAGATTATTGTGTATAAATATGTGCCTAAACTGTAGTTACACTGCCAAACGTGGAATTTTACCACGTCCCAAAACAATGAACTCATCAGTTCTGCAAAATGCATGCCGATAATTTTTTTTTAATGATGAACGCCCATTTTAGTTCCTTATTCATTCGTATAAAAACTAAAAGATCCTTTCACATGGACTTTCTGATCAGGTTTGTCTTCAACACTGACAGGCAGACCTAATCTGAAGTCTTTGGGCAGGCGGACGTAAATGGAAGCGTGTCTATTTTACATCCACTCACCTCTGAGTCTGACTGGGCCATAAAAGAAAAAAAAAAAAAAAGTTTTTACAGAGCTAATCGTGACAGATTAGAGGTAGCCTGATATAAAACATACACACAAACACACACACACACACACACACACACATATATATATATATATATATATATATATATATATATATATATATATATATTTATATATTTATATATACACACACACACACACACATTATATGGTCGACCAAAGAAGTTGAGTACACATGCTCAGCGTCAAATCCAGAGGTTGTCTTTGGGAAATAGACGTATGAGTGCTGCCAGCATTGCTGCAGAGGTTGAAGGGGTGGGGGGGGGTCAGCCTGTCAGTGCTCAGACCATACATACACCACACACTGCATCAAAATTGGTCTGCATGGCTGTCGTCCCAGAAGGAAGCCTCTTCTAAAGATGATGCACAAGAAAGCCTGCAAACAGTTTGCTGAAGACAAGCAGACTAAGGACATGGATTACTGGAACCATGTTCTGTGGTCTGATGAGACCAAGATAAACTTATTTGGTTCAGATGGTGTCAAGCGTGTGTGGCGGCAACCAGGTGAGGAGTACAAAGACAAGTGTGTCTTACCTACTATAAGGGGGCTACTTATAATGATATACCATTTCAATAAGTGATTGAAATTAATATGCTTAGACTTTCAGACTTACAGCTTTTTGAACAAAGCTGTTATAAGTGTATTCTACATACTGTATGTAACAAAACTGTTTGACAAGTGTTGACATTTTCAGGAAGCATCTGTTTTGTGGTTTTTAACTCTGTACTTCACCAGAGGATATGAAACTAGCTAAGACCAGTGACTTAGGAGTTTTGTGGTCAAGTCAGCAGATGTGTACAGATAACGAGAACAAACCGTCATACACTAACCTTTGGCCTATATTCAATATTGCAAACTAACGACCATCACATGACAAGAAGTTGTTAATGTATGCATAGGTGTAAGAATAGGATTGGTCCTCGGGAGGGCTGTTCCCCCCGTCTGCATTTCCCATAAAAGAGGAACGTACTGCCTATTAAACTTTGTAATCATTCTTCACGTACTATTGAGTGTATGTGCGTTGATTAACCACCGGTGACCGGGACCTCCGCTCTACCATTCCTGGCCTAGGCATTTAGAACACAAGGAGAAAGACGTGTACCTTACAGCACTGGTGTTCAGAAGTGGGATATCTTGTGACAGGTAAGTGATTTTGCCCTTTTTACCTTTTAAGGTGAATAGGTGTAAATGCTTACGCTGTCCAGATCATCGCCACAAATTTAGTTTAAAGGGGTTGTTGTGCCTTCGCGGCGGACTAGGTTGGTCCCCCGGGAGGTTAGGTTGTTGTGCCTTCGCGGCGGACTAGGTTGGTCCCCCGGGAGGTTAAAAGGGCACGCAGGTAGTTACGTAGGTTATTTGGGTATTTAAAGAGAGTCCGACTAGGTTGGTCTGACTATAAAAAAACTATTGTAAAAGAGATTATTATTATTATTTTAATCACCGGGAAGTAACAGATTACGCCCGTGATAAAAGGTTTGGTTGAGCGGACGCCCATTAAGTTTTTGAGAAACAAAAAGTGCACTATAAAATTGAACAAATGTATGGTTTTATAATGATCATTTAAAATAATTCTGTTCATAAGATTTACAGTATAAGACCTATAGAAATAAGTATAAAGTTTTGTTTAAGAGAGAGAGAGATATATATATACTATATATATATATATATATAAATATATACATATATATATATATATATATATATATTTATATATATATATATATATATATATATATATATATAGTTAGGTATATATATATATATATATATATATATATATATATGTGAGACTTCTTTTTCCACAGACAGCATAAGTACCTAAAAAATTTAAGAATTGCATGTTGTATAAAGTATAAGAGTTAAATGACTTCTGAATATGCAGAACCTGACTGTAGTGACATAGCTCCACCTTGTACTATAGGATTACTGTTTTTTAAAATAGAAAATAGGTGGGTTCTATTAACCAATAGACCAGGGGGCTATTCCTGTAGATTGGGGGTAAGAGGAATATATCCCGCCACAAAGAAAGGAACCATAAATCGAGTACTAAGGGTAAACCTTCACAGTCCCATTAGTCCATCTAATTTGACAGACCAAGCAGACTACCCAATTGTTCGACAACAAATAATTGACCGAACGGGTTGTTTTCACTTGTGCCCACATACTAGTCATACCCTGCCCACTTTGTTAGATGGGGAATTCTGTGGCCACCCCAGGATCAGACATAGGGTAGGGGTAGGGGAAGAGGAAGAGGATTTTACCCCCCAACCAGTTTCCACGTTACCCATCCTATCAGGGTCCTCGCCAGCCACAACAATATCCTTCCCAACAACAACAAATGTTAAATCAGCCTCCTAATAGACCACCACCCCCTGTCCCTAACACTCCCCGGATCCCTATGCAGTGGCCATCAAACCGCCAGCAGCCAAACCCCCAATAGGGATGCCTAGAGTATGTCCCTTCCCTCAGTCTAGTGTGTTACAACCTCTCATGGAAGAGTCTTCCCCAAGTTGTATTAAATGTTGATGAGCAACGTGTCTGTTTCTTAATAGACACTGGCGTCACATCAAGTTCAGTGAATAATGTAATTTTTGACACACCACAATGTACTGAGGGAAACTCTATTGGTATAAATGGGACTCCTGTTACCCATCCCATCACTCCACCATTACCTGTAACCACTCCCGAGGGGCAACATTTGTGCGATCAATCTTTTGCTGTGTTGACCTCCTGTCCTGTATCCCTTATGGGAAGGGACCTGTTGTCCAGTTTAAGTATCACTATTAAATTTGACAAAAGAGGCTCACTAACTGCAAGTTCCCCTTTCTGTGACCTGACTGGTCCTAAACGACACACACATAAAGGATTCTTTATGTTACTGCCCGCTACTTTAGAGACTCACAAAATCTGGGCAGAAAACAAAGGTAGCGTAGGATTTATCAACTGCACACCCTACACTCCCCAATTACGTCCAGATGCACAGCCACAATACCACAAGCAGTATCCCTTGCCCCCAGAGAAAACCAATGGAATTGCACCACAGATTGAAGAATACATACGCTTAGGCATTTTGAAACCAGTAATCAGCCCCTGGAACACGCCCATTTACCCCGTAAAAAAGACCAGTGGCGAATGGAGGCTAGTCCAAGATCTAAGGGCAGTTAATAAGCAAGTACTACCCCTCCCGCCCTTGGTATCTGATATAACATTCATTTTTTCATGCATACCTGCAGATTCCCTATGCTACACAGTGATTGACTTGGCAAACGCATTTTTTAGCATTCCTATTGCCGAAGAGGCTCAGCCTATATTTGCCTTCTCATGGGCCGGCGGGGGTCAGTTAACTTGGTCGCGTTTACCGCAAGGGTATGTAGACAGCCCCGCCGCCTTCTCCATGGTACTCAACGAGACCGTCAAGTCTTGGACTTCCGAGCATGGGTCGGTACTAATACAGTATGTGGACGACTTGCTCTTGTGCAGTCGTTCTGCTGAAGATTGTGCGGTCGATTCAACATTACTGTTAGAACATCTGGCCGAAGCCGGCCACCTAGCCTCAAGGAAGAAAATACAGTGGTGTCTACCACAAGTAGAATACCTAGGATGTATTCTGGACAAGGGAACCAGGCTAGTGTCCCCCAAACGTGCCGCAGCCTTACAAGCTCTCAGTCCTCCAAAAGACAAAGCAGCTTTGTTGTCATTTTTGGGCGCAATTGTATATTGCCGCCAGTGGATTCCTGACTGTTCTCATTATGATAGTATCCTACGAGAGGCTGCCGGGTCAAACGCCCCTAAATTGATAGACTGGACAGAAGACAGGAAAAATGCTTTTGATGCTCTTATTAAGAGTTTGTCCACCACCCCCGCCCTGGGATTGGTAGATTATGGTAAAGCTTTTCAATTGTACTGTGTAGTTTCAGGAAAATCTTTTGCTGCAGTACTTGCACAATCTCATGGTTCAGGGTATCGTCCAGTGTCATATTTATCTAGAAAACTCCCTGTCCAAGTCCAGGGCATGCCGTCCTGTCTTCAGAATGTCGCTGCCTGTGCCATGTCTGCACAGGATGCCAACAAAATAGTATTAGGACACAAAATGACACTGTACACCACTCATTCAGTTACCCACCTCATACAGAATATGAACACACAACACATGACTTCCCAAAGACTCAGTGGATACGAGATCACTTTGTTAAATACTGACAACTTGGTACTTAAATATGTTCCGAATAGCAATCCAGTTGTACGTTTACTACATTCCATGTTACGTTTACCACACGAACCTGATCACACACATAATTGTGTAGAAAAAGTGGAACAAGTCACTTCACCAAGACCTGATCTTTCTGACATTCCAATTATAAATGCCGAAAATGTTTTTGTAGATGGTAGTTGTTCCCGTCCCTCTGACTCTACATTTTTAACTGGCTATGCTGTAGTTCAGCTGCCACATACAGTACTAGAGGCAAAACCATTGCCCCCTGTTTCTGCCCAAGTAGCAGAACTAGAAGCTCTGACCAGAGCCTGTATTCTGTTCACAAACAAGGAAGTCAACATTTATACAGACAGCAGATATGCAGTTGGAGTGGTACATGATTTTGGTGTGATATGGGCCAATAGAGGATTTAAAACAGCAGACAACAAACAGATAGCTAATTCAGAGCAGATCCTTAATCTACTACAAGCAATTCTGCTCCCTAAAAAGGTTGCTGTTATAAAAGTAAAAGCCCACTCATCAGACAATAGTATAGTATCAAAAGGAAATGCTTTCGCAGACAGAGAAGCAAAAAAGGCTGCTGCCAGTTCACCCAATTCACCAGCCCCTACCACAATCTTCTTTAAAGAGCACTTCTCATCCCCTGATTTCAAAACTGTTGTGGCCCAAATGCAGTCAATGGCCACAGATACAGATGTCCATTTCTGGGCAAATGAAGGTTTGACCAAAGACTCTGAAGGGTCTTTGGACAAAAGAGGGGAAGATCCTGGGTATACCTGAAGCTAATTGTATCCTAATTTTATCCTACCTCCATGGCCCAGGACACATAGGACCCGCCCCTCTTGTAAATAAAAATTCAAAATCTTTTTGCACAAATAATTTACAAAAACAAACTAAGCTTCTAACTAGAAGCTGCTTAACTTGTGCCCAGAACAATGTTCAAGGAAAAAGACATGGCCTACATGGCCATCTACCTCCACCCTTGGGACCATTAACAGATTTACAAATAGACTTCACACACCTACCAAAGCAAAAGGGAAACTTGAGGTGCCTCTGCGTGATCGTTGACAAATGGTCAGCTTGGGTTGAGGCAATTCCCTGTACCGGAGAAACCGCAAATATAGCAGCGAGATGCTTGTTAAATTATTGGATCTGTAGGTTCGGGATACCCACAACCATATGGTCCGACAGAGGACCCGCATTTAGTTCCTCAGTGACCCAAGTTGTAGCCAAATCTCTGGGGATGCAATGGAAACTACATATTCCCTATCATCCCCAGAGTGCAGGAGTAGTAGAGAGAATGAACAGGAACATCAAAGACAAATTAAAAAAGGCTACAGGAGGTACTCTAAAAGGTTGGTTGGAACACTTGCCTTCTGTCCTTTTTCAGATAAGAACCACCCCCCATTCCAGGACAGGATTATCCCCTTTTGAAATTCTAATGGGAATCCCTGCAAATATAGAATTACCCCCATTAGACCCAAATTCTGACATTAACGTTTATTCCCAACAGGAAGTGTACGTGAAAAGTCTGGTAAGTATGCTTCATGAAATAAATGAACAAGTTTCTGTCACCTTCTCTCCTCTTTCAACAGAACCAACCCACCCCTTCATCCCAGGGGACAAAGTGCTGATTAAGCAGCTGGCTTACAGGAAAAGAATTGGACCAATCTACTCCGGACCGTGGAAGGTGGAAAAGGTATCCAGGACCGCGGTACTAACGGACCTAGGCAACACCTGGATCCCCGCCAGCCGACTGAAGAAGTGTCCCCAGCTCCCCTCAACTCCAGAGCCCCTAACAGTAACCGAGGATACACTCCCTTCAAGACAACGACAAAATCTACAAGATATTCAGGAAGGCATAGGACAAATCTCCCTGAAGGACACAATGATTTTACCTGGAAACAAAACTGATCTTTCTATCATCAGGACAAGTGAAGAAGAAGAAGAAGAAGAAGAAGAATAGTGAATTTTGAGGACATTAAAAAAAATATATATAATGCTTTCAACATCAGTATCAAGGAAGGCCTTGTGCCTCTGGTGCTGTCTAATTCTGGTAGTATTCTTACCCACTTGGCTGATAGCTAACTGTATATACCACCCAGAAGATTTGGGACCACTAAAAGGGATATGTGGGATTCCCAAGTCAAATAACACTCCTATAGTAAGACATAGAAGAAGTGAACCCCCCCAAGAGTTTTCTGATAAAATGTTGTTGTTGAAATTTAAATATAGCTATGCCCAGAAATCAGGTTTTGAAAAGTGCTGGATATGCAGTAAACTACATCCCAGTACTGCCAGAGTTCCTTTAATGGCCATACCTTTAAATTTTACCTCACTCCTAAACGGCACACCCCCTATAGTTCTTACCAACGTTACAAGGAAACCTGTGCTATAAAACAAGGATAAAGGATGATCATTATGTTAAAACAGAATGATCAAAGGGAGGATTATAAGGGGGCTACTTATAATGATATACCATTTCAATAAGTGATTGAAATTAATATGCTTAGACTTTCAGACTTACAGCTTTTTGAACAAAGCTGTTATAAGTGTATTCTACATACTGTATGTAACAAAACTGTTTGACAAGTGTTGACATTTTCAGGAAGCATCTGTTTTGTGGTTTTTAACTCTGTACTTCACCAGAGGATATGAAACTAGCTAAGACCAGTGACTTAGGAGTTTTGTGGTCAAGTCAGCAGATGTGTACAGATAACGAGAACAAACCGTCATACACTAACCTTTGGCCTATATTCAATATTGCAAACTAAAGACCATCACATGACAAGAAGTTGTTAATGTATGCATAGGTGTAAGAATAGGATTGGTCCTCGGGAGGGCTGTTCCCCCCGTCTGCATTTCCCATAAAAGAGGAACGTACTGCCTATTAAACTTTGTAATCATTCTTCACGTACTATTGAGTGTATGTGCGTTGATTAACCACCGGTGATCGGGACCTCCGCTCTACCATTCCTGGCCTAGGCATTTAGAACACAAGGAGAAAGACGTGTACCTTACACCTACAGTCAAGCATTGTGGGGAAAGTGTCATGGTCTGGGGCTGCCTGCACTGGGGAGCTACAGTTCATTGAGAAATCCATGAATGCCAACATGTACTATGACATAATGAAGCAGAGCATGACCCCCTACCTGTGGAGACTGGGCCGCAGGACAGTATTCCAACATAACAACACCCAAAACACACCTCTAAGACGACCACTGCCTTGCTAAAGAAGCTGAGAGTAAAGTGCATGGACTGACCAAGCATATCTCTAGACCTAAACCCTATTGAGCATCCATGGGGCATCCTCAAACGGAAGAAGGAGGAGCGCAATGTCTCTAACATCCACCAGCTCCGTGATGTCATCATGGAGAAGTGGAAAAGGACTCCAGTGGCAACCTGTGAAGCTCTGAGGAACTCAACCCGCTTGGGCATGAAGGCAGTGCTGAAAAATAATGGTGGCCACACAAAATATTGACACTTTGGGCCCAATTTGGACATTTTCACTTAGGGGTGTACTCACTTTTGTTACCAGCAGTTTAGACATTAATGGCTGTGTACTCACTTTTGTTGCCAGTGGTTTAAACATTAATGGATGTGTGTTGAGTTATTTTGAGGGGACAGAAATTTACACTGTTATACAAGCTGTACACTCACTACTTTACATTGTAGCCAAGTGTAATTTCTTCAGTGTTGTCACATGAAAAGATATAATAAAATGTTTACAAAAATGTGAGGGGTGTACTCACTTTTGTGAGATACTGTGTGTGTGTGTATTATTATTAATATATTATATAAAAAACACACACACACACACACAAACACCCACATATGCTACCTCACAGACAAAGTAGAGGGATTACCAAAGAAAAATCCCTAGTTTTAGGCTTAATGTAAATTCAGCGTTGATGTCGGGGGTGGGTGGGACCCAGCAGCTATCAAACACAAGCCAATGGGATGGGATCTGGGTGGGCTGCTACGTGTATGTGACCCTGCCCCTTTCTTAAGCAGCACAATCATTGGCTAATGTTTGATAGCTTCTGGGTCCCGCCCACCCCGGTTCCCGCCCACCCCGACATCACCACTGAATTTTGACAGCTGGTCTCTCTCTGCATTCAGTTATATATGTCAGTTTCACACAGTTACACTATATCAGCTCAGTGTGAAACCTGTCAGTTCCAACCTGTGCCACCTGCCAGTGCCAATCTGTGGCACCTGCCAGCCGGACGCCCGATTTCTAAATATCGGCATCGGCCAGAGAAAAACCCATATCAGTCGACCTCTACCTGCTCCCCCGTGAAAGGTGCCAAATGTGGCACCAGAGGGCATCACTTTGGGTAAAAAGTTGGTACTCTAAATAGAGTTCTTGGTTTGTGGTGCTTAGATGCAGTGTAGATCCACTTTAATGACTTCTTCAGTAACTGATGTTTGCCTATCTCGGTTTTGGTAAAACTCCCAAAAAAATAAAAACAATAAATTGACATTTTTTCCTGCAAAAATATTTATATTTAATATTTTTAAAGTTGCACTTAGCCTTGAAAAGCTATTTGTGTTAAACATTTCCTAAGGGTTCATAAACTTTTCCATAACATGTACTACAAATAACACAGCCCTGGTAGAAATAGGTATTGTTCAAGAAAAAAAAAATACCTAGTTAGACTTACCGGTGACGGTATTTCTAAGATTGACATTTTTTCCTGCAAAAATATTGTTTTATATTTAATATTTAAACATAGAACACAAGGGAGGGAACTAGTTGTCCTGAAAGGCTCTTAGAAATACCGTCACCGGTAAGTCTAACTAGGTATTTTCTCCAGTCGCCTTTCAGGACAACCCTGGAGAGGATAAACGAGAAGCTTACCCTAGGGTGGGACCACTGCCTGCAGTACCTTCCTGCCGAAGGCTTGATCCGCAGCTGACAGCAAGTCCAGTCTGTAGTGCCGAAGAAAAGTTGAGTAACTTGACCACGTGGCCGCCTTGCAGATTTGATCAGGCGTAGCACCGGCCCTCTCGGCCCAAGACACTGCTGTTGCCCTAGTGGAATGGGCAGCAATTCCGGAGGGAGGGGATTCCCCTCTAGCTTTGTATGCCTCCGAAATTGCCTCTCTAAGCCACCTACCTAGAGTACTCTTGGAGGCTTTTTCCCCTTTTCTAGTACCTGAAAAGATTACAAACAGAGCATTCGTCTTCCTGAATTCCCTAGTAACTGCTAGGAAATGGAGAAGACACCTCCTTACATCTAAGGTATGAAAGGCCTCCTCCCCTGTGTTGGTAGGGTTGGAGGAAAAGGTAGGCAACACTATTTGTTGGGTACGATGGAACTCTGAAGATACCTTGGGAAGAAAGGCTGGGTCTATCTGCAGCACTATCCTATCGGGAAAAATCTTTAGGAAAGGCTCTGTAACTGCCAGAGCCTGTAATTCGCTCACTCGTCTAGCCGACGTAATGGCTACTAGGAAAATTGTTTTTAAAACTAAATTTTTTAAACAAGAGTCCTTAAGAGGCTCAAACGGAGCTCCCGTTAAACCCTGAAGGACTATGGATAAATCCCAACTGGGAAAATTCCTGAGGGGAACTGGCCTATTCCGTGCCATTGCCCTGAAAAACCTGGAAATTAAAGCTTCCCTGGAAAGGGTTTTTTCTAAATAAACAGAAAGGGCCGCCACCTGAGTTTTCAGGGTGCTGGCTGCCAAACCTTTCTCCATTCCTTCATGGAGAAATTCCAGTATTGAACTGGTATTTTTCACCTGGAACCCTCTAAGAGTACAATACGAGTTGTACTTCTTCCAGACTTTCAGGTAGATGGCCCTAGTCACTTCTTTCCTGCTTGAGAGTAAAGTCCTTACTAGTCCCTCGGACAAACCCTTAGCTCTTAAGAGATCTTCTTCAGAAACCAGGCGGTTAACTGCAGCCTGCCTGCCTCTGGATGGACCACTGACCCTTGTGTCAGAAGGTCCTGCCTGACTGGTAGCCTCCACGGGGGTTCTGTGGCTAGATTTAGAAGAGCCGAGAACCAGGGTCTTTTTGGCCAGAAGGGCGTGATGAGAATCATGCTGGTCCTCTCTTCCCTGAACTTCCTCAGGACCACCGGTATCAGAGGAAAGGGGGAAAGGCATAGCACAGACGGTAATGCCAAGGATGGGCTAATGCATCTAGACCTATGGCCTGATCTTCTCGGTGAAGAGAAAAGTATTTTTGGACCTTGTGGTTTTGCTGATTTGCAAACAGGTCCACCTGGGGGAAGCCCCAAGTACTGGCGATCATCAAGAAGACTTCCTGATTTAGGCTCCATTCTGCTTCCACCAGTCTCTTCCTGCTGAGAAGATCTGCCCAGAGATTCAGAGAGCCCTTTAGATGGACTGCTGAGAGGGAGGCCACGCTTTTTTCTGCCCATGCGAATAGATGCCTGGCTAATTCCATGAGACCCCTGCTCCTGGTCCCCCCTTGTTTTAGGACATATGCTACCGTTGTCATATTGTCCGACAAGATCTGTACATGCTGTCCCTCTACTACGTGCTGAAAAGCCCGAAGGGCCAGCGACACAGCCTTGAGTTCTCTCCAATTCGAGGATCTCCGAGACTCTGCCTTGGACCAAGTCCCTTGGACCGTCAGCCCGTCTAGGTGGGCTCCCCAACCCCAGGCACTCGCGTCCGTCGTCAGGCGCTTGTCTAGCGGCCAGAACCAGGGAAGGCCCTTTGTGAGATTGGCTGTGTCTCGCCACCACCACAGAGCCCGTTTTACTTTTGAGGTGAGGCTGAACTTCTTTTCTAGTGGAACCCGGTGAGACCAGACCTGCAGGATTTCTGCCTGAAGAGGTCTGGAATGAAACCGGGCCCACTGGACAGCTGGGATAGAGGCTGTAAGGAGACCTAACACCCTCATGGCTGATCGGACTGAAACCACCTGGTTCGTCTGAATTTGTTTTACTGCCGTCAGGATCTTTTCCACCTTTTCTTGCGGAAGAAAAACTTTTTGCAGGGTAGAATTGATGGTGTACCCTAGAAAAACTACTTCCTGGCTTGGAACCAGGTTTGACTTCTCCAGATTGAGAAGCCACCCTAAGTCCCCCAGGTGAGCCTGTGCTATCTGAAGATTCGACAGCACCTGTTCCCTGGAGTCCGCAAAAAACAGGAGATCGTCCAGATATGGGACCACTGAGATTCCCCTCAATCTCAGTGGTTCCAGGGCTTCCGCCATGACCTTGGTGAAGATCCTGGGGGAGGACGACAGCCCGAACGGCAAGGCCCTGAATTGTAGGTGCCAGACTGACGACCCTAGATTCACTGCCAACCTGAGGAACTTCTGGGAGGATTGGGCGATCGGGACATGTAGATAGGCGTCCCTCAGATCCAGGGAGGCCATGAAGCAATTTTTGGATAACAACCTTGTTATTGTATGGATTGTATCCATGCGGAAGTGCTTGTATCGTATCGATTGATTCAGAATTTTTAGATTCAGTATCAATCGATATTTGCCCGAAGGTTTTCTCACTAGGAAGATGTGAGAATAAAACCCATGGCCTTCCTGTTCCTTTGGAACCTGAATGATCACCTCTTGTTGAATCAGATCCTCCAAAAGGCTCCTCATGGCAGAGGCTTTGTCCTGATCCCTTGGAAGGGTTGTGACATAAAATCTGTTTGGGGGAATGTTGGAAAATTCCAGGCTGTATCCCTGTGCCACAATGTTCCTCACGAATTGACTTGAGGAACACTGGCTCCATTGCGGAAGGAAGGCGGACAACCTTCCTCCCACTGGAGCAGAGCAGTCACTTATCCTTAGGGGGTTGACTGGAGGGAGTTTTGAACAAAATTCCTCCTTTACCTCTACCCTTCTGGGGGTTCCAGCGACTTTTGCTGTCTTCCCCACCCTTACGGGACTGTTGAACAGGACGAAAATTCCTCTTTCCTGCCTGTTTTTTCTTTGCAGGAAAGGCCTTCTTTTTGTCTGCCGTTCTGTCCAGCACTGTTTCCAGCTCTGGCCCAAACAGCAGATCCCCTGAAAAGGGCAGACCACACAACCTAACCTTGGAGGCTGTGTCACCTGACCACGTTTTAAGCCAGACAGCTCTCCTGGCGGAATTCACCAGGGCCGCAGATCTGGCTGCCATTTTGATGGACTCCGCAGAGGCATCAGCCATGTATTTCACCGCTCTAAGGATTAGTGGAAAGGATTCCATCAAGTCCTTACGTGGTGTGCCTGCTTCCACGTGGCTCTGCAATTTATCTATCCAACACTCTAAATTCCTAGCCACCACCGTGGATGCCATAGCTGGTTTGAGGCTGGCAGATGCTGAATCCCATGCCCTCTTTAAAAGAGTATCTGCTCTTTTATCCATGGCATCTTTGAGTACCCCCATGTCCTCAAAGGCCAAGTCTGTCCTACGCGATACCTGTGAAAAGGCTGCGTCCACACGTGGTTTTTTGTTCCACACCTCTGACTCTTTTTCATCAAAGGGAAAGCGTCTTTTCTGGCTCTTAGAAAGGAAAGGACCCCTCTCTGGGTCCTTCCATTCTTTTTTAACCGTGTCTGACAAAACTTTATGAACAGGGAAAACTCTGGATTTAACCTCATCCAGCCCCTGATACATCCTGTCATGTACAGACAACTGGACCTTTTCCTCCTGGATGTCCAGGGTCGTATAGATAGCCCTCAAGAGGTCATCTACCTCTTCTAAAGACAGCTTGTACCTGGAACCACGGCTGTCATCCTCCTCTTCTACCTCCTCCTCTGAATCTCTGAGGGAAGGGAGAGTACTTGCCCCTTCGTCCTCTGAATCTAACACCTCCCTCTGCCTGGAGGTAGATGCTCTAGGACTTGATGGTGGTGGTTGCTGGCTACCGCCCTGACTTGCTGGGCTCTGAACCAACAGAGTCTTGACGGAGCTTAGTGAGCTTGCTATTTCTCGCACAGATGAATACAGTTCACCATATTGCTGAGAGGACTCCTCCTCCACTATCTCCTTAATACAGGACCTACATAACGCCTTCTGCCAGGATTCCCGTAAGGGGTTCTTACACACAGGGCATCTCCTTCCTGGCGGGTTTGCTTTCTTTACTTTCCCTGACACAGTTTCCTAGGGAAAAAAACAAAAGCTTGTCTTACTACCAGAGTCTGGACTAAACATACCACCACCAGAAAAAAACAGACCACCTGAGTGCAGCAACCACCAAACTACAGGTCCAAGGACAGTAACCTTTGACTCTGTAGTGACAGGACCCCCCACAGGGAGGAATAAACAAGTGACACAGAAAAAAAAAAACAGCCCATAAGGTGAAGAATAAAGAGTACCTTTGTACCCCTCTTACCTGGGCCTGACCGGTGCTTGGGGTGCCTGCCTCCACCGTTGCTGCAGATCTCTCCTCCATGTTGCAGAGAGCGCAGCGGGGCTTGAACAAACAGCCGTTTTTAAATCTTCCCGGGCACGGCGTCACTACGCACGCCGGAAGCGGAAGTACCGGTCTGTGGACCCGCCCCCTGACCCTTGCGTTCCGGGCGGCTGGAACCAACGCCGCCCCGCCCGAACAGGAAGCCGCGTCACTGGCCGCCGCGTCACTGGCCGCCGCGTCATCCGCCCGCCATGTGACACCTCCCGGGAGCCTCACCGCGCGGCGCGCGAAATTCAAACCCGGCGGCTCCCGGGGGCATGGACGCCTCGACATTCCTGCCGGCCACTGCTCCTGTGAGCTGGAGAAGGTCCGGGACTCCGGAACCCCCCCCCGTTCGTACTAGGGGGGGGCTGGGATGGTCTCTGCAGCGGCTCCTGCAAAAAGGTAGGACTACCTCCCCTCCCCCTGGAGAGAACGCAGCCCTGGTTCCCACAAGTGCTTCCATCCATGGCGGAGGAAACACAATAACTGAGGCCATGGTGGAAGAGGAGGAGCTTTAAAGAAAAATGCAAGTGTTTCCTCAAAGTGGGCGGAGCTGCGCTCTCTCCAGGGTTGTCCTGAAAGGCGACTGGAGAAAAAAAAAAAATATATATATATATATATATATATATATATATATATATATATACACACATACTTTTTTTCTTGAACAATACCCATTTCTACCAGGACTGTGTTATTTGTAGTACATGTTATGGAAATGGAATATATATATATATTATATATATACACACATATATATATATATATATATATATACATACATACATACATACACACATATATATATACTATTTATTTATATACACATACATACACAAATATAAAATCTACCATCCAATAGTATAAACTTGCTGCAGCCACTACAATCCCAGTCATGTTAAGTAAGCTGAAATGTTTGGAGAGGAGTATGAGCCTCGGTCAGTAAAATCTGCCTAATCAGATGTGATAAGCAGAAGAGATGTGGGTAATGGAAAGTGAGCTACACAGTAAGCAGGAAGGCAGCTTACAGCCCTGGAGCAAACAAACTGAGCAGAAAAAGTCCTGCAGAAACAAATGCAGTATGCATGTACAGTATATCTAGCTGGGAAGTGAAGCACAAGGTAAAAACAGAACGGTGACACAGCCGTCTCCCCACCTCATCCATGACATTCTGCAGTGCATTGCGCTAGACTGCTCCGCGCCAATACTACACACAGGTCAGTGACTTAAATGAAAAGCAGTACAGATTACACTGCACAAGTGAAACCTTCACATTTCATTTTAAAATCTCAGAATAAAAAATAAAAATAAATATCTGTCAAATAAATAAACCCCGCTGTGACTAAACAAACATATGCATTACACCATTAGCCAGTACTGACAACCTAAAGAATACCTGGCAGATTCATACGCTGAGATTCTTACCTAGTCATTGGGATTTCTCTGAAAGTGTCAGTGCTTTCAGACTTCATTATTCTATAAAACCCCAAATGTCTTACAGCTGAAATGCAGGCAAACAACTAACACATGGAAAGATTTGTAATTCTGTTCAGGCAGTCTGGTGATCCATGCAAGCCTGGTGGAAACACTCACCCACATTCCCAAGCTTATTATTATCTACTGCAGTTAAAGCTTGTGAGAAACTCGGCTTATATTAATTCAGAGTTGAAGTTTGCAGCTGACACCTTAGGATAACAATTCGTAGCTTTTTTGCGGCAAAGTGCCCATCCATGGTGGCTGCACACTGCCCTCATGTTTCTCCAATTCCTATCAGTCCCCACCCAGCAACACAATGCCCCGGCAGAGGCCAAGGAAGCAGAGATCCACATTCTTGCACGAGTCGTTTGTAAAGAAACTGACATTTTTAAAGACTATATAAAATGGATCAAAAAGTATTTATATATCTGCCTGGTTACATATAAAGATGGCCAATGGCCTCACAGGACAGTCAGATGCAGGAATGAGTAGTGCAGGTTTCTTTCCTGCAGTGGAATTGCTTACACTGATCTCACTGCACACTGTGAGCTACAGGCAAGCCTGATGGGTTTTACTTCCTCTTTTTTTCCCCTGCAAAGTAAAAGCATACTAGCCCATTATGTGGCACTTACCTGCAAAGGAAGCCTGCGCTGTCCCCGCTGGTGGCCGCATCTTCGCCCCTCTTCCTTTCCGGGGCCGCGTCACGGAGGGCCATTTCTTTACAGCGCATGTGCCAATGACGTCAGCGCAAGCGTATATGGTAAATATCTCCTAAACCGAGCAGGTTTAAGAGACATTTACAGTACCTACAGGTAATCCTTATTACAGGCTTACCTGTAGGTACAAGTGGTGCAACGGGGTTTACAACCACTTTAAGAGGGACTTAAAGCAGAACTGGAAGCTTTTTAGCATAGACTGTGCACAGGCAGGCCATCATAGCGAAAAACTCTGGTGCAATAAAATACACCTACCTGTCTGCTCGCAGTCTTCTGAGGTATGCAAGCCGAGCTGAGCACGTGCAGCTCAGCTTACACTGCCAGCACTGTCCCTGTGTGCTGGGTTGACTGACTTCTGTGATAACAGAACAAATTGGAGTTATGGCCTAATAGCAAATTATTATTATCAGTGTACTGCTACACAAGCCTGAGTATCTGTTTAACCGCTTCAACCCCGGAAGATTCGGCTGCTGAATGACCAGGCCATTTTTTGCAATTCGGCACTGCATCGCTTTAACTGACAATTGCGCGGTCGTGCAATGCTGCACCCAAACAAAATTGATGTCCTTTTTTCCCCACAAATAGAGCTTTTTTTTGTTGGTATTTGATCATCTCTGCGTTTATTTTTTGCGCTGTAAACAAAAAAAAATGTGCGAAAATGTTGAAAAAAAAAAAAAAAAAAAAAAAAAACAATATATTTTGTACTTTTTTTGCCCAGCCATTCTGCCGCAGTGAAACTGCAGCGGATGGTCGGCAAGTGGTTAAACTGGACAAAGGGTTTACAAACCTGAACCAGTGTGTACATTCTCATGCAGTTTACAAAAGGTAGTTAACGGATGTTTTCTAATAGCATGCCTTTCTTTTTATCTACACTACACCTTATTGTGCTATTACAGCATTTTACAGCAGTGTCTAGCTTTACTTTGCCTGCCAAAAATTTTCAAGGAGCTTTTCTTTTACATGATACTCCCAGCCACACACTCATACATACAGTGCATTTGGAAAGTATTCACAGCGCCTCACTTTTTCCACATTTTGTTATGTTACAGCCTCAAAATTCTAGAAACAATACCCCATAATGACAACGTGAAAGAAGTTTTATTTGAAATCTTTGAAAAAAATAAAAATACACAAGTATTCTTAACCTTTGCTCAATACTTTGTTGAAGCACATTTAGCACAAATTACAGCCTCAAGTCATTTTGAGTATGATGCTACAAGCTTGGCACACCTATTTTTGGGCAGTTTCTCCCATTCTTTTTTGCAGGACCTCTCAAGCTTCATCAGATTGGATGGGGAGTGTCGATGCACAGCCATTTTCAGATCTCTCCAGAGATGTTCAATCGGGTTCAAGTCTGGGCTCTGGCTGGGCCACTCAAGGACATTCAGAGAGTTGTCCTGTAGCCACTCCTTTGTTATCTTGGCTGTGTGCTTAGGGTCGTTGTCCTGTTGGAAGATGAACCTTCACCCCAGTTTGAGGTCCAGAGCGGTCTGGAGCATGTTTTCATCAAGGATGTCTCTGTACATTGCTGCATTTATCTTTCCTCCATCCTGACTAGTCTCCCAGTTCCTGCCACTGAAAAACATCCCCACAGCATGATGCTGCCACCACCATGCTTGACTGTAGGGATGGGTATTGGCCAGGTGATGAGCGGTGCCTGGTTTCTTCCAGACATGGCCCTTGCCATTCAGGCCTAAGGCCCCTTTCACACGGGCAGATAGAATTCAGCTTTTAGCTGCGGATAGATCAAGTTATCTACCGCAGCTAAACTTTGACAATGCTTTCCTATGGCCTCATTCACACACTGCATTTGGCAAAGGTTTAGCTGGTTTGGTGCGGTTAGAAAAAAGAAATTTGACTGATTTATTGCAGCTATCTGCACATAACTGCAGGTAATCACATTTTTTACATTTTTCACATTACACCTGCAGATAGCAGCGGCAACAAAGTAAGAAAAACAGGAAGCACATCAGAAATGGCAAGAATGTTCCAACGCACCTAAACGCAACTGCATGTAAAACGCAGCTAATCGTAAAGTACAAATGCAAGTGATCGCTGTGCCAGGAGTCTTGGACTTTCAAAATAACAAAACATGCTTTTAACAGTGGCAGAACAGCTGCCTGCGTGAAAGATGCCTAAGAGTTCAATCTTTGTTTCATCAGACCAGAGAATTTTGTTTCTCATGGTCTTAAGAGTCCTTCAGGTGCCTTTTGGCAAACTCCAGGCGTGCTATCATGTGCCATTTACTGAGGAGTGGCTTCTGTCTGGCCACTGTACCATACAAGCCTAATTGGTGGAGTGCTGCAGAGATGGTTGTTATTTTGGAAGGTTCTCCTCTCTCCACAGAGAAATGGTGGAGCTCTGTCTGAGTGACCATCGGGTTCCTGGTCACCTTCCTGACTAAGGCTCTTCTCCCCCGATTGCTCAGGGAGGGCCGCTCTAGAAAGAGATCTGGTGGTTCCTAATTTTTCTGTACCCTTCCCCAGATCTGTGCCTTGATACAATCCTGTCTCGAATGTCTACAGACAATTCCTTGGACTTCATGGCTTGGTTTGTGCTCCGACAAAAAAAAAAAAAAAAAAAGAAACACAACACCAGGCCAAATACATGAAATATGGACAAGGCAACTACCCTTTCCATATTTGATCTGTTTCAATGCAGATTGGAATATGACTGGACTAGCTGATTGTTGTGGGTAAGACGCCCTTTTTCCAACTTACAGCATTAAATGATAATGTAAAGCAGAAGGAGCCTAAATTAATGTTCGGCCATAAGAAATATACATGCTTACAAAGGGTAAATAATCCAATGCAAAAGAAATCCAGTAGCAACATTTGGCATATGGAAGCGCTTCCTACTCTAACTCAATGCCAGGCAAACTACTAAATGCACACTTGTAATACGATAAAGGGAGTAGTTTTATGCTCAAAGAATTTGTATTTCCTTCCTTCCAGTTAGTTCTGAGATTTGCACAGCTCTGCCACATAGTACAACACAGGCATAGGTGCCCCGCCGTGTGCGTTTACATTTGTACGTGCGTATAGGTGAGAGGCCTTCATTTTTTTGGGGGGGGGGGGGGATTTTTGTACCTTCATCAAAAATCTAAATAAAAATCATTGGAAAAGAAAAGAGCAGCAGACCGATAAGAAAACAACTGTGATTTCAAACCGTTCTAAGCACACAAAGGTGTAAATTAAATAAATAAATACATATAAATAAATGTCCAATAATCCACCACCAAACAAATAATTCCACAAATGTGCCAATGATGTCTTCTAATTCTTCAAAAGTTGTGATGCAAAAGTATATTAAAAAGTGTCTTCAAAAGTGCGTTTCCTTCCACCAACTTCTAGGTAAGTATCCTACTTGTCAAACGAAATTGACACCCATGACAGATAGTCAAAATAAGCAAAGCAGACAGCTTCCCAGAAACAGCAGCTCAGGAATTGGCACAACCACCGAGTGAATGTGGTATATGGATCAAGAAGAAAGAACAAAAGCTCCTTATAGTGCAATACCGTTAAAAAGAAGTTTTTAAAACACAAGCTGCACTTACAAACAGAAGATCAAATCATGCTCCTAGGAAATGGCAGGGTTGCCGTCCCCGTTCCACCTGCGTTCCAACAAAACACAGGTGGATTCCCCCTGAGGAAGACACACGTGACAAGCCATGTGTCGACACGTGTAGGGGAGGGGTCAGGATGGTGGAGGAGTCAGCTGAGATGTTGATCTCTCAACACGGCTGCTAGAAACACAGAGCCTTTTGGATTGGGAATCTCGTTTATGTCCATGCTTTATATAGAGTGGTGTGCTGGTAGCACCCACAGCATGTGAGTACATTGGCTTATTTGGTATTACACTATCCAGCCTATATTTTTATATGAACCAAGGACATCTATATTGAAGCATCTGAGGATTTGCAGAGTCCATTAACCTTGAGCCCAGTGATGGTTCTACTGCTTGCCTAACCAAACTTAGCTGTGCAGTCGCATCACCTGAGGTGAGCACAATCACACAGGGAGCACGTGTGTGAAGTCACCGAGAGTTTTAACCCTGAAGCACTATCACAAGTCACTGAGAAATTTTCTTTGGAGCACTGTATATAGATCAATTGACCTTTTAAAGTGGAAGTAAACCCCCCTATCATTTTCAGCCAAGGAAGCTGCCATCTTTGCCTCTGTTTAATCTTCAACTGCCACAGTGCTGCACATGTGATCCGTTATGACACCAGCCATTGGATGGTTTGACTGTTTGGTTGAGAGCACAGCCATGTGCAGTTAGCATTCCCGGCCTGCCTTTTTTTTTTTTTAAACTGTTAAATCGATGGGTTTACTTCCGCTTTAAGGACTGATTATGATTTTCATTATTTTTTAAGTGTAAAATTAATTGTTCACATTGGTTTATTGCACTTTAATACCGATATTATTTACAGCATATATTCTTTGCATTTGCACTTTATGGATTAGAATCATGTTTGAATGTTAATTATGCAATATCGAAACAGATCAATTCACTCAGTGGCACAATATTTATTTAAATTTACAATTCTTACTTGCATTTGCACTTTATGGATTGGAATCATGTTTGAGTATTAATTTTGCAATACTTGTGCAGAGTTATTCATACAGCGCGGCACAATATTCATATACAAGGAAAACAATGCTATCCATTATATATCAGCATTCGATTTTTTATTTATTTATCTTTAGCATGTCTCATGTTATGGGATAGAGATAATGCCCCTTAAAAACTGCACTCATGAATAGATTAACTGAAAGTAAAGGCAAAATCGAACTAAAGTGGGGTACACACTATAAAGAAAAATCGGGCAAAAGTACGTCCGATATTTCTCAAGGTTTCACAGCAAATCGAAACCGATGAAAGAACATTTGTACAAAAATTCTTATGAATATTCTCGTACGACAAAGGCTTTTTTTTTTTGTTGTTTATTTTTTCTGATCATGCGCAGTCTTTCTTTTCAGATTTTTCTCGTACGAAAACGGTACACATTAAAAACGAAAATAGTTTGTTCTGTTCCCGTACGAGAAACATTTTGGAGTTTGTCCCATCGGGGATTTTCGTACAAAAATTCGTAATCGCCTGTCAAAAGTTGTGCACACAGTATAGGAAAATCATACGAAAAATTCTTTTGATGAAAATGTTCGCATTTCCGATTTTCTTAGTGTGTATGAGCCTTTACGCTAATGCCCAGTACACACGATCCGAAAATTGGATAACAGATCGTTCGTTTTTTGTTTTTTTTTTGCATGCTAGTCGTATATCAAACTTGAAGAGTTTACTAAAGTTACGAAAATTCTCGTACGACAAATAAAAAAAAAAAAAAATCGGAAGTGATGTCATGTGTTGTAGTGTATTTGTATTGTATTGTCATGTCCAATAAAAAAATATCAGATGAACTGGTGCGTCGAAATCTGTATTTTTAGTCTGATTTTCGGATCTTGTGTACATTAACCTACTCTCAGCCATATATTAATGGCCCTTACACACAATCCGAAAATCGGACGAAAAATACCGCTTGCGACGCGATTGTACAATAATTGGATCGTTAGTACAGAGCACAAAAAGTTTTCTCGTATGATACCAGATCGTACGATTTTTGATTAATCAGTACAGTTATCGTCCGAAAATACAATACAAATACACTACAACACATGACATCACTTCCAATTTTTTATTCTGTCGTACGAGAATTTTGGTAACTTTAGTAAACTCTTCAGTTTCAATATAGGACTAGCGTGCAAAAAAAGTAAATAAAAACAGACGATCTGTTGTCCGATTTTCAGATCGTGTGTCTACGGGGCATAAGCCTAATCTATCTAGCCATGTAAAGAAAAAAAAAAAAAATGGAGAAATGGTGGAGCTCTGTCTGAGTGACCATCGGGTTCCTGGTCACCTTCCTGACTAAGGCTCTTCTCCCCCGATTGCTCAGGGAGGGCCGCTCTAGAAAGAGATCTGGTGGTTCCTAATTTTTCTGTACCCTTCCCCAGATCTGTGCCTTGATACAATCCTGTCTCGAATGTCTACAGACAATTCCTTGGACTTCATGGCTTGGTTTGTGCTCCGAAAAAAAAAAAAAAAAAAAAAAAAAAGAAACGTACGAGAATTTTGGTAACTTTAGTAAACTCTTCAGTTTCAATATAGGACTAGCATGCAAAAAAAGTAAATAAAAACAGACGATCTGTTGTCCGATTTTCAGATCGTGTGTCTACGGGGCATAAGCCTAATCTATCTAGCCATGTAAAGAAAAAAAATGACTATAAACCAGTTATGCACAAGCTCCGGTCCAGCCCCACGCTATGCGGTCAGCGGCGGCTTCAGTGTGCAGGCATGTATAGAAGAGGCAGCCAACAATGGAAGCCTCATAGTAACTCTATGGGTGACCTCACTTCCCAGCCGTTGTTGTCTTCTTTTTCTTGCGCACAGCATCCACCACTGGAGACCAGACCAGAGCAGCTACAGAAAAGGTAAGTATAGCGATCTTTTCTTTACAGGGCTAGATAGATTGGGCTTAGAATGCGGCTGAGAGTAGGTTTAGAGTTAGTAAGGTTTTGCCTTTACTTTCACTTTAAGGCCCCTTTCACACTATATACGACTTGTCCCACGATTTGGGACTGTAAAGTAGCATGACAAGTCGTTCCCCATGATTTCCAATGACAGCCATTCATATTAGTACGACTTCAAGTCTTTCCGACTTCAAAGTAGTCCGATTTTGATGCCACTTACACAGGCATTCCTTGAAATCGCGGTAGAAATCGCGCGACTTTGAAGTTGCACAAGTGTGAAAGGGGCATAAACCTAAATGAATGTGTCCATTTATTCCTGGTTACATGCAACATACAAAGTTGGCAACATTTATCTAAGTACATACGTTCTCCTTTTGTGCAGCTGAGTCCGTTCTTCTCTTGTGCTGTTCCATGGAAAATAGCCCAACAAAAACTTCCAAGCCTCCTTTCTTATGGCATGGCAGAGCCCCTGCAGGAAAACACCACCGCAATTAGCCCTTCCACCTTAACTGCAGTAAAATGTTTGTAAAAGTTTATGAAAGTTGAATTTAAAATTAAGAGTTCAGCTTAGATTATTATTAAAAACCAGTAAAAGTAGCTTTACAGATGCAGTTCATGAAACTCAAAAGCACCGAGCAAGGCTGAAAATCAATAAAGCCATCCTTTTAATAAGAAATAGTGTACAAAGCCTTCTCTACAAAGATTATCGCCGTCTTAGATGCATAGGCTGCTCTGAACATATGAGGATATGCTCATGTTGTAAAGAGATTACAAGGACTGCTTTGGTGATATAAGGAGGTCAGTGAGTACAGTATCTCAACGCTTCAAAAGTGACATTTTGGATGCAGCAAAAAATACATCACTCTGTATTTGTAAAAAAGAGCAAATGGGTTTCTGGGAAATGCATTTGTGAACTCAAGTGATTAAGATTATGCTATCGCTACCAGATACAAAAGGTTCCTGCTTATCAAGTTCAAAGAGGAGCTGTCAAATGTGGAACTACAAAAGTGACTAGTCACAGCAAAAAAAGCAATGTACTGAGCAGTGGAGAGAAATTAAATGTTGACAAGATGTGATGAAAGTAGCATGGATTCTGGAAATAACCAAGCAGAATATTGAAATAGAGTTACACATAACTACCCTGGCTTTACACTTGATTTACTTTGTGATAAACACCAAGCGAGAGGATGTGGGAAAGGATGGAGCTTTTATAAATGAGTTTTAAATAATGCTTACACCTCAGTTACCGTATGTTATCTTTTTGGAAATGTAAGGCTTATTTTATAATCAATTTAATTTGATACGCATTCCCTAAATCAAAAGGCATTTAAAAAATATTAAAAAAAAAAAAAGACTATAATGCATAGAACAAAACAGTAGAGTATTAAAATGTGAAATTATATGTCTTTAACCACTTCAATACCAGGCACTTTCGCCCCTTCCTGCCCAGGACAATTTTGAGCTTTCAGCGCTGTCGCACTTTGAATGACAATTGCGTGGTCAAGCAACACTGTATCCAAACTAAATTGTTATCATTTTCTTCCCACAAATAGAGCTTTCTTTTGGTGGTATTTGAACACCTTAACGGTTTTTGTTTTTTCCTAAACAAACTAAAAAAAGACAGACAATTTTGAAATAAAAAAGTTTTTCTTAGTTTCTGTTATAAAATTTGGTTTTCTCCTTGACTGACGGGCACTGATGAGTTGGCACCGACGGGCACTGATGAGGCGGCACCGATGGGCACTGACAAGCAGCACCGATGGGCACTGACAAGCAGCACTGATGGGCACTGACAAGCAGCACTGATGGGCACTGACAAGCAGCACTGATGGGCACTGACAAGCAGCACTGATGGGCACTGACAAGCAGCACTGATGGTCACTGACAAGCAGCACTAATGGTCACTGACAGGCAGAACTGATGGGCACTGACCGATGGCACTGATAGGTGGCATTGATGGACACTAATAGATGGCACTGATGGGCAGCACTGATTGGGCAGGTACTGACAGGTGTTAATGCTGGGCACTGATTGGCACTATGGTGGGCACTGATTGGAACTTTATTGGGTACTGGCAGGGGGTTATGATGGGGCACTGACTGTGCACCGATTGGCAACTTATGGGTACATTTGATGGGGGCTGTGCTGATAATCAGTGTGCAACCCCCTCTGACAGGGAGAACCGCCGATCGGCTCTCCGTCAGTGCAAACTGAGGAAAGCCGTTTACCAGAACTTCCTGGTTCTTGCGATAATCAGCTGTGATTGATCACAGCTGATCACGTGTCAGACTGACACGCCCCACTCTCGATCGCCGTGCTGCACGCCCCCGCGGGCACATGCCGGCATGTTATCCTGCTGGACGTCTTATGACGCCCAGTCAGGATAACAGAACCACTTCCCGGCTATCATTCTGTTATAGGCCGGACGGGAAGTGGTTAATGTTTAAACCCTCTCACCCAAATCAATTACGTGCCACGTTTGATTTCGTTCTAGCATCAGAAAAATGCAGAAGGGCTGAAAGTGTTTCAAAAACCTATTTTTAGGCCTCATGCACACTGGGTTATAAAAATGTTGCTTTTACAAGCATTTGGCTTTTTTTGAGCCTGTAAAAGCACCTCTGTGTAAGCCTGTGTGTCCATGCATACATAGGCGATTAAAGGCAGAAAAAAAGAGGAACTTTTATAGTTTGAAAAAAAAACACCAAACAGGCATGTTCAGGAGTGGAGCAGAAGAGCTGAAAAAACTCTGAACCCGACAAAATGCTAGACGTGTCTAGCGTTTGAGCATTCAGGCACTCCAATGGGCAGAATACATTAATATTCTGGCCAAACGCATCTAATCTTACATGCAATACACGCCTTTAGGAGCGTTTAACAGCTTTTCTCCTGCCAGGTGTCCAGAGGGGCTAAACAGACATCACATGTGCATGAGGCCTAACAAAGAAGTAGCATAACATATAATAGTGGTTAGCACTTCTGCCTAGCAGCACTAGGTTCGTTTGTTCGAATCCCAAACATGACACTACCTGCCTGAGTCTGCATGTTCTCCCTGTGCAAGTTTCCTCCGGGTACTTTGTTTTCGCCAAAATTCTCATACTTTAGGCTCTGTATGCCACCAGAATAAAATTAAATCAAAACAATCAAGTGCAGACTGTCAGCTTTAATTCAATAATTTAATTCATAATAAAATGTTAATTTTTTATATTTTGTTGAGAATACTTTACTGGCAATGACTGCCTGAAGTCTGGAACACATGGACATTACCAAAGACTGGGTTTCCTCCTTTCTGATGCTTTTCCAGGCTCTAACTGCAGCTGTCTTCAGTTGTTTTTTGCGGGTCTTTCTGCCTTTAGTTTTGTCTTCAGCAAGTGAAATGCATACTCAATTGGGTTGAGATCAGGTGATTGACTCAGCCATTGAAGAATATTCCACTTCTTTTCCTTTAACAGGTCCTGGGTTGCTTTTGCAGTGTGTTTTGGATCATTGTCCATCTGTACTGTGAAGCGCTGTCCAATCAACTTTGCTGCTTTTGGCTGAATCTGGGCGGACAGTATATCTCTAAACACTGCAGAATTCATTTGGCTGCTTCTGTCACATCATCAATAAACACCAATGGCCCAGTGCCACTGGAAGCCATGCATGCCCATGCCATCACACTGCCTCCACCAGGTTTTACAGATGTCATTGTGTGCTGTGGCTCATGAACTGTTCCAAGCCTTCTCCACACTTTTTTCCCCGTCATTCTTATACAGATTAATCCCAGTTTCATCTGCTCAAAGAATGCTTTTCCAGAACTGGTCTGGCTTTTTTAAAATGATTTTTGGCAAAGTCTAATCTGACTTTTCTATTCTTCAGGCTTATGAATGGTTTGCACCTTGTGGTGAACCCTCTGTATTTGCTCTCGTGAAGTCTTCTCTTGATTGTAGACTTTGACAAAGATACGCCCACCTCCTGGAAAGTGTCCTTCACTTTGGATGTTGTGAATAGTTTTTTCTTTACCATAGAGAGGATCCTGCGATAATCCATCACTGTTGTCTACCGTGGACGTCCAGGCCTTTTTATGCTGCTGAGCTCATCAGTGCGTTCTTCTTTCCTCAGAATGTAGCAAACTGTTGGTTTGGCCACTCCTAATGTTGCTGCTATCTCTCTGATAGATTTGTTTTGTTTTTGAAGCCTTACAACAGCCTGTTTCACTTGCATGGACATTCACTTTGAACGCATGATGAAGGTTCACAGCAATAGATTCCAAATGCAAATACCACAAAGTTTGAATCAACTCCAGACCTTTTACCGACTTAATTGATGAAGAAATAACGAAGGAGTAGCCCACCTGGCCATGAAACAGCTTTTGATTCAATTGTCCAATTACTTTTGGTCCCTTGAAAAAGGGGGATGGCTATTCTTAAGAACTTTAATTCCTAAACCCTTCCTCCAATTTGGATGTACATACCCTCAGATAAACCTGAGTGTGCGCACTTTCAGCCCATATGCATTATAGAACTAAAGCTTGAATAAGATTAAAAAAAAAAAAAAAAAAAAAAATTGTGTAGAAGACCTGGTACATTTGGACCAGGTAGGATTCATCCCCACTAGGGAGGCAAGAGATAATACGACTAAAGTTCTCAACTTGCTTCATGTTGCTAACGCGACTCATACGCCCTGTGTCTATCAGTACCGACGATGAAAAGGCATTTGATCGTGTTAATTGGACATGCTTGTTCTCTGTCCTTCACCATCTTGGATTGGGGGACACGATAATTAACTGGAAAATCAAAGTGTATTCCAACCCTACTGCACAGATTAAGGCCAACGGTGTCCTCTCTGACCCTTTCCCCATAATGAATGGGACAAGGCCGGGATGCCCATTGTCACCACTGTTATTTGCTCTGTCTCTAGAACCGTTCCTTTGCAAAATCTGACTTCACCCAGACATACAAGGTTTAGTAATTGGAGAAACCCAATACAACATTTCGGCATACGCGGATTATCTTTTCTTCTCCCTCACAAAACTTATATCACTCCCGAACCTTCTCAGGGAAATTGAAGTTTACGGATCACTTTTCAACTTGAAGATAAATTTTACAAAATCGGAAGCCATGGGGGGGTCGGGATCTTGCCCGACGCCTTGATGACTTTAAAATCTAGTTTTAAATCGTAAATGGACAGATTCTGCATTAAAATATTTAGGAACCTATATCCCTGCAAATAGATCATGTACCTTTAAAGTCAACTTCCCTCCTCTACTACAAGAACCTGCACCCTGCTAGAGACCTGGCATAAGGGTCTCTTGGTTTGGTAGGTGTAACCTACTTAAAATTTGCATCCTGACAAAGTTCCTTTATATATTTCAAGCCTTACCAACAAGATACCTCTCCTAATTTAGCAAGGTACACTCTGTTAAGTTCATATGGGCACACAAAAAGCCACGTCTTCCTCGCAAACTCTTGTCACTACCCAAACATTATGGCGGTCTGGCACTGCCTGACATTCAGAAATACTATCAGGCCACTCACCTCGGCAGAATTATAGACTGATGTCGTCATCTCAGCTCTAAACTTTGGGCTAAATTTGAGCAGGCCCAAATGGACATCTCATTAAAGGGAGCCCTATGGTGTTATGCCCATCTTCCACCAATGTTGAAATCACACCCTTTGCTGGGTACGACACTTCGAATAAGTTCACAGGCCTGCACGCAATTTTCTCTTTCTGCCCCAGACTCTCCCCTGTTGCCTATTATGGGGAAGCCCCAGTTCTCGCCTGGTCTTGTTGATGAATGAATCGGGCCCCTTTAAACTTCCTTTCTGGACAGCTCTCCAATGACATCACTTTTTAAATTCCTTACCACATTCACAATGCTTTACCCACCAATACTGTTCAGGTGGGGACACTCTCCCTCGAGTCCTATCTAAAACATATGCCCTCTTAAACTGCCCGGCTGAACAACCACAATTACCATTCATGTGCACATGGAAAAAGGAGCGGAAGCGTACATTTATGCCTGCCCAACTGCAGCGCATCCTCCAATTTTCCCTGAAATCCTTAGTCAGTACAAAGATCCAAGAGACTAATTATAAACTTTTGACGAGGTGGTACCTCACCCCTCATCTATTACACAAATATTATCCAGACACATCGGGTCTCTGCTGGAGATGCCAGGGGGGCAGAGGAACACTACTTCATATAGTCTGGTCGTGCCCAAGCTAACCCACTTTTGGGCTGTAGTCAGAGATATTACCCAAAAATTCACCGAACGCAAGATACCCGATAATCCGGCCTTCTTCCTGCTACACGTCTCCACCGTCTCACCTAAACTCTATAAAAAAAATCCATCGTGTGACACCTTTTGAATGCCGCTAAGTCCTGCATTCCACTCCACTGGAAGAACCAAATACCACCGACTACAGCGGGCTGGTTTAAAAAGGAAGAGACTTAATGTGCAGCATCAAGAGAAATACTCTAAGACCTGGGGGCTTTGGAATCAGTTTGTCCTATCTGCAGAGGGTACGGCCCTCTTCGGAACGCAATACCTAAATGGGTGCCATTGCTCGAATATGTTAATCACCCGGACCCAGTACCATCTTAGCTCTCTCCCACCCACCCCCCCTTTTTTTTTTTCCTTTTTTCCTTTTTCTTGTTTATATTTCTTTTCCTCCTCTCTCGATTTATTTTGTTTATGGAAAATGGTTATGGGCAACCTCAGGTCATGCTCCATGTTTCAACCTATATCTTCAGTGACGACACGTGGACTGTTAAAATGTATTTATTTATTTTTTTATCACTTAACAACTTCGCTTTGCCTGTATTGGATGTGCATTTCCCAAACTGTATCTTTCCTAGATCCATGATCTATATGTTTGACGATTTCATCATCATTTATTATTACACAATATGGCTGTAATGACTTGTTCTTGCCCGTTTTGGGTGTTAATAAAACGTGTATGTGAAAGAAAAAAACGTAAATTGTGCCTGTGTCCAATATATACACACATATATGCACACACACAAACTTTAATGGCATCCCAGTCTTAGTCCGCAGGGTTCAATATTGAGTTGATCCACCCTTTGCAGCTATAAAAGCTTCAACTCTTCTGGAAAGGCTGTCCACAAGGTTTAGGTGTGTCTATGGGAATGTTTGACCATTCTTCCGAAGGGGATTTGTGAGGTCAGGCACTGATGTTGGGCGAGAAGGCCTGGCTCGCAGTTTCCACTCTAATTTATCCCAAAGGTGTTCCATCAGGTTGAGGTCAGGACTGTCAAGTTCCTTCACCCCAAACTCGCTCATCCACACTATATTGCCAAAAAGTATTGGGCCACCCCTCCAAATCATTTTATGGAGGGGAGATTATGGTGTGGGACTTTTTTTCAGGGATTGGGCTTGGCCCCTTAGTTCCAGTGAAGGGAACTCTTAAGGCGTCAGCATACCAAGACATTTTGGACAATTTCAGGCTTCCAACTTTATGGGTACAGTTTGGGGATGGTCCCTTCCTGTTCCAAAATGACTGCGCACCAGTGCACAAAGCAAGGGCCATAAAAGACATGGATAACTCCTGACTGCAACCCGATAGAACACCTTTGGGAAGAATTAGAGCAGAGACTGCGTACCAGGCCTTCTAGTCTAACATCATTTGAATATTATTCTTGATCTAGCTCCACATCCTAATATTTTATTAATTTTAATATAAGGGAGTGCTGATAAGGTGAGTACAGCTACCTCACCATTCCTGCCTCTGAAGAAAACGTGATGATGCCTCCCCCCAAGTGACAGTTATGTCTAACAGCCAAATGCCAATGTCCTATTCAAAGGAGTGAAGTCTCTGATCCCTTTCGTTCAACTGCAGCCATTACATTGGTCTTGGACCCAGACAGGAACTATAAGTAAGCATTGGTAAAGTGAGTAACTGGGAGAGGGGCTTTACAAACACATGGTCACATTGCCCTGTGTGGGAAGGGTGACAGTGTCTTTTTAACCACTTGCCAACCGCTGCATGCAAATTTACGTTGGCAGTATGGCACAGGCAGGCAAAAGGGCATACCCATACGTCCCTTTAAATTTGCGGGCGAGCGTGCCCGCGGGTCCCGCAAACTCAATGTTCACCGGCGGCCCGCGATTGCGGCGAGGAGAGGCAGAACGGAGAGATGACTATGTAAACAAGGCATTTCCCTGTTTTGCCTAGCAACATGACAGGGATCTGCTGCTCCCTGTCATCGGGAGCAGCGATCCTTGTCATTTTGTAGTGAGCCCACCCCCCCTACAGTTAGAACACATCCAGGAACACACTTAAATGGAAAACAATATTTCAAAGGAAAGCACAACAATACATTAAAGTGACGCACCCCTTTAAATATCATGGTCTTTAGGTGGTCCACATTCTGAATTCTTCCTTCTGAATCCATATGGCTGTCCCATTCAGAAGTTGAAACTGGATCTCTTCGGTGGACTTCTGGGCGAGTTCCAACATCAATCTAAAAGAATTAAGCTATAAATTGATGGTGCAAAGTAAAACGTTTACTTGAACAATAACTGAAAAAATTAGGAATGTCTAGCAAATATGGTACTCATGCCGACAAACTCAGCTTTAAAAGTTTTTTTTTTTTTTTTAAGAATCAGATCGATCAAATGCTGCATCTGTCCCCCGACTCTAACACTGAGAACCGAGTGATCAAACACCGCCGAGGTCCTCAGGGCTCCCTAAGCAAAGAACTGGTTACTGCCACCGCTGTCTGCTCGAAGCCTGTGTGTTAACTCAACGCATGCTATTCTGGTAAAAAAAAGACCTTGCTGAGAATTTGATGAATAGTAATAGAGTTTTGTGAGACCACAAGACTTGAACATTGAGAAATGGAGTGAAGCCAATGTCTTGCATCATTTCCGTAAAAGTATTTCTAAAATACATCAGAACAGAGGAGAAGGTATTAAATAATTCAGCTACAGAAAGATGTATGTAAAATCAAATACATGGCTATATGCACATTAATATATACAGTATCAAAGAAAATCTAATTATTGCAAGATATATTGAAAACGGCCAAGCAGCTTACAACTTTTTTATGTTTAACACAAAAGGTGAAGACTGACGTAGCACATCTGGGGTTTTGTCATTCTGTTAAAATGTATGTCTGTTATAATTTATATATCAGTATATTCACTCAGCTCAACCCGAGATAAACAGTTAATGTTCCTATTATACAGACACTTGAAAATCTGTTTATTGATGCTATTAAATGGGAGTTTACAGACAACAAGTCTTAACAAAAGTGAAAACTAACCCCTGATTTACAGCAGAGCATGGCAATAAGTCACCATGAAAGATGTAACTGCCTCCTGCAACAGATGAGATATTAAAGACATATACTATCTCACTTGACAACCTGCAACGGTTTGTTGCGGTTTAAGACTCTATTTACAATAGGCATTTGCAGCACCAAATCCCAAATTACCTTTTCCCTCCATCTTAAAACAGAAAACTGACAGCAATGTGGCCTTGAAAGTAAATGTTTCAGACTAGTACCTATTATATTAACTAAATAAAGTAAAAGTCGAATTTTCAAAGTTACTTTTGAAATGTGTATAGGGAAATGGAGGTTCAATAGTAACATATGTAACATCTGAAATCTTCAAAACACCTAAAATAAAAAAGTCTAGCAAATGACAAGGCCCCTACTTTTTCTTATAGGACATGCATAGGTATCTCACAGCTCCAGGATATGTCAACTTTATTAAAAAGTCATGATACTAAGTACTAGCTACAGCCCTGGGTATTAGTCTGTGTTTCCCATGCCGATATGCTTACTCAAGGACAGTGAAGAAAAATATTCATTGGATTTCACTAGCTAAACAACTTGGTTTATTCCTTTCACACTTATTCACTTTTTGTCCATTCTTTTTTCTGTGCGTTTTTCTTTACTGGTGAAAAAAGATCAAATATGGTGCCAGTAAATTTTTAAAGGGAGCTGCAGGGAGCTCTGAATGTAATGGACATGATCTCAAGCAGTCTGTTGTAACGTGTACAGTGCCTTGAAAAAGTATTCCCACCCCTTGACATTTTCCACATTTTGTCATGATACAGCCAAAAAACTTAAATTAATTTTATTGTGATTTCATACGATAGACCAACACAAAGCGGCAAATAATTGTGACGTGGAAAGAAAATTATAAATGGTTTTCAATATTTTTTACAAATAAAATATGTGGAAAGTGTGGCATGCATTTTTATTCAGCCCCGAGTCATTACTTTGTAGAACCCCCTTTCACTGCAATTACAGCTGCAAGTCTTTTTGGGGATGTCTCTACCAGCTTTGCACATCTAGGGAGTGACATTTTTGTCCATTCTTTGCAAAATAGCTCAAGCTCTGTCAGATTGGATGGAGAGTGTCTGAACAGCACTTTTCAAGTCTTGCCAAAGATTCTCAATTGGATTTAGGTCTGGACTTTGACTTGGCCATTCTAATACATAAATATGCTTTGACCTAAACCAATCCATTGTAGCTCTGGTGTATGTTTAGGGTCGTTGCCCTGCTGGAAGGTGAACCTCAACCCCAGTCTCAAGTCTTTTGCAGACTAAGAGGTTTTCTTCTAAGATTGCCCTGCATTTGGCTCCATCCATCTTCCCATCAACTCTGACCAGCTTCCCTGTCCCTGCTTAAGAAAAGCATTTCTACAATATGATGCTGCCACCACCATGTTTCATGGTCGGGATGGTGTGTTCAGGGTGATGTGCATTGTTAGTTTTCCGCCACACACAGCATTATGCTTTTAGGCCAAAAAGTTAAATTTTGATTCCACATGTTTGCTGTGTCTCCCACATGGCTTCTCGCAAACTGCAAACGGGACTTCTTATAGCTTTTTATCAACAATGGCTTTCTTCTTGCCACTCTTCCATAAAGTCCAGATTTGTGGAGTGCACGACTTATGCCGAGTACACATGGTCGGACTTTCCGACGACAAATGTGCGATCGGAGCTTGTTGTTGGAAATTCCGACGGTGTGTAGGCTCTATCGGACAGTTTCCATTGGAATTTCCGTCGCACAAAATTTGAGATCTGGTTCTCAAATTTTCCGACAACAAAATCAGTTCTCGTAAATTCCGAACGTGTGTAGACAATTCCGACGCACAAAGTGCCTAGCATGCTCAGAATCAAGCAGAAGAGCAGCACTCGCTATTGAACTTCATTTTTCTCGGCTTGTCGCACGTGTTGTACCTCACCGCGTTCTTGACAGTCGGAGTTTCCGACCAACTTTGTGTGACCGTGTGTATGCAAGACAAGTTAGAGCCAACATCAATCAGAAAAAAAACATGGGATTTTGTTGTCGGAATGTCCGATAGTGTGTACGCGGCATAATAGTTGTCCCGTGGACAGATTCTCCCACCTGAGCTGTGGATCTCTGCAGCTCCTACAGAGTTACCATGGGCCTCTTGGCTGCTTCTCTGATTAATGCTCTACTTGCCCAGCCTGTCAGTTTAGGTGGAACGGCCATGTCTTGGTAGGTTTGCAGTTGTGCCATACTCTTTTCATTTTCAGATGATGGATTGAATAGTGCTTTACGAGATGTTCAAAGCTTGGGATATTTTTTTTTATGGCCTAACCCTGCTTTAAACTTTTCCACAACTTAATCCCTGACCTGTCTGGTGTGTTTCCTTGGCCTTCATGATGCTGTTTGTTCATTAAGGTTCTCTAACAAACTTCACAGAACAGCATTTATACTGAGATTAAATTACACACAGGTGGACTATTTACTAATTAGGTGACTTCTGAAGGCAACTAGTTCAACTAGATTTTAGTTAGGGGTATCAGAGTAAAAGGGGGCTGAATACAAATGCACGCCACACTTTTCACATATTTGTAAAAAAAATAAAAAAACATTTATCATTGTTTCCTTCCACTTCACAATTGTGTGCCACTTTGTGTTAGTCTATCAAATAAAATCCCAATAAAGTACATTCAGTGCAATTCAGGTCAAATTCTACTCCCACGCCAATTCTAAGCCTACACTATCTACCCTGTAAAATAAACGGTGTGTATACTTATTCCGAAGCCGCTCCAGTCCGGTCACATGACAAGCTTCAGAGTAGAGGAGGGACAGCCAACAACGGATGCCCCATAATAAGCCTATGAGTGACGCCACTGCCCAGCCTATCTGTTGCCGCCTCTCCTCTACAGTAAAGCTGGCACTGGAACCCGATCATGAGACCAGACTGAAGCGGCTTCATAGTAGGTAAGTATACACAACTTTTACAGGGTAGCTAGAACAGTCTTACAATGAGGGTGGGAGTAGATTTAGCCTTAGTCAGAATTTGATTGGAATTCCGCTTTAGCCATTCACAGAAAAACACATTGTCCATAAAAAAACGTGTTGTATAAACAGTGATGATCAAATAGGTAAAAAACGGATAATCATTGCATATATTAGTAATACATATACATTTTATAGCCAGTGCACAAAAATACACACATTTATGTATATAAAAAAAAAAAATGTGTTGTCTGAAGAAAAAAGGGTTTATTTAGCTGACAGCTCTTTTAAGATGCACTGAATAAAAAAAACATTAGTCTGGAGTCAGACTATCTAAAACTTGGGCTGGGTCAAAAAAATAAGACGTAAAATGAGACAAGCCATACTAATGCAACCTCTTATTGCCCAGGGAAGTGGAGACAAATTGACTGCCAATACCCCACGGATCCCTATGGCACCAGACCAGGCTAAATAACTCAAAACCTTGCACAGAGAATCTTTGCGACAGTCTGGTGTCCGGATACATCATCCTCAGCAGCTAAATGGGAATATGTTTATGGCTCTGGGCAGCTTTACAATCTTCTTTGCTGTATTTTATGGCCTACAGCAAGACAAAAAATTAAAGACATCAATACTTACACGAGTTATTACTTCAAACCCTGATTCTTCTTGTTGATTTATTTTTAAATCAGGAATTGCATCAACAAGGAAATCAGCCATTTCCTGAGGAGGCCTGCGGTGTGTTGCTGGATCAGTACCTCGTAAAGTGTCAACAAAGAAGTTTGTAACTTTGGAAAAGTTTATCATTGTGGCAGCATATGGGTCCTTCCTAAATTTCTGTGAACAAAAATGTACATATTAGACAACTAAAAAAAACCTGCTGTATTGCCAAGGAAATTAAAAGGCAGTAAACTAGCATTTAGGTTTCCCTTCATAACAAACTGACACTTAACTGATGATGGAGGCCCAAGTCAATTAAATTTCTTTAACCACTTCCCGACCGCCCCCTGTATATTTACGTCGGCAGAATGGCACGTACAGGCAGAATCACGTACCTGTACGTGACATTCTTCCGGCGGTTGGGGGGTCCGATCGGACCCCCCTCCGCCGGCGGGGACGGTCGGGATCGCTTCAGGAGCGATCCGGGACGAGGGGACGGCCAGTGGTTTCTGGCCACCCCCTCGCGATCGCTCCTGGCCAATGAGAAACTTCCCCTTCCTGTCTATTGTATAGACAGGAAGGCGGAAGTGATGTCACGCTCGGTGCGCCGGTCTATGTGACCGGAGACGCCGAGCGGCGAACATGTACAGGTTAGTGCACAACACTACACTGACACCAGTACAGTTAGGCACATATTCCACCCCCCTGTCACCCCTGATCACCCCCCAGATCACCCCCTCCCCCCCCAGTCACAGTGTCACTAATTGCAGTGATCATTTATTTACTGATCACTGCATTTAGTGTCAGTGTGACTGTAATAACTGTCAGGGCAGTTAGTTTTAGGTCCAAGGTAGCCCCCTACCCCCCCCTAATAAAGGTTTAACCCCTTGATTGCCCCCCAGGTAACCCTTTCACCCCCTTTTGCCAGTGTCACTAAGCGATCGTTTTTCTGATCGCTGTATTAGTGTCACTGCTGTCGCTAGGTAACCATTTTTTTTTTTAGGTAACCGCCATGTTTATATAGGTTCATAAATAGGTTTATAGGTCAGGTACCCCCATATTACAACCTAAATAAAGGTTTTAACCCCCTGATTGCCCCTAGAGTTAACCCTTTCACCAGTGATCACTGTATAACTGTCACTGGTGACGCTGGTTAGCCAGTTAGTTATTTTGTTATTTAGGTTCCCCGTCAGGTTTTTATATAGCGTCAGGTACCCCCATATATTACCTAATAAAGGTTTTAACCCCCTGATTGCCCCTAGTTAACCCTTTCACCCCCTTTTGCCAGTGTCACTAAGCGATCGTTTTTCTGATCGCTGCATTAGTGTCGCTAGGTAACCATTTTTTTTTTTTAGGTAACCGCCATGTTTATATAGGTTCATAAATAGGTTTATAGGTCAGGTACCCCCATATTACAACCTAAATAAAGGTTTTAACCCCTGATTGCCCCTAGAGTTAACCCTTTCACCAGTGATCACTGTATAACTGTCACTGGTGACGCTGGTTAGCCAGTTAGTTATTTCGTTATTTAGGTTCCCCGTCAGGTTTTTTATATAGCGTCAGGTACCCCCATATATTACCTAATAAAGGTTTAACCCCTGATTGCCCCTAGTTAACCCTTTCACCCCCTTTTGCCAGTGTCACTAAGCGATCGTTTTTCTGATCGCTGCATTAGTGTCGCTAGGTAACCAGTTTTTTTTTGTATTACTGTTACGGGTGACGCTGGTTAGTTAGCTTGTTTTTTATACTGTCAGGGCACCCGCCATTTATTACCCAATAACGGTTTAACCCCCTGATCGCCCGGCGGGTGATATCAATTAGGTTTTAGGGTCAAATAAGGTCTGCGTCGCCCCAGGTTAGTGCCAGTACCGCAAACACCCACGCGCAAAGCATACACCTCCCTTAGTGGCACAGTATCTGAACAGATCGATATCTGATCTGATCAGATCTATACTAGCGTCCCAGCAGTTTAGGGTTCCAAAAAAAACCGCATTGTTAGCGGGATCAGCCCAGATACCTGCTAGCACCTGCGTTTTCCCCCTCCGCCCAGCCCAGCCCACCCAAGTGCAGTATCGATCGATCACTGTCACTTACAAAACACTAAGCACACATAACTGCAGCGTTCGCAGAGTCAGGCCTGATCCCTGCGATCGCTAACAGTTTTTTTTGTGGTAGCGTTTTGATTCAGTCGCTTCAGTCAGGAGCTTTTTTACCTGTGAATCTCAAAAAAATAAAAAAAAATAAAATAGTTGTCGTTTTATTGTTCTCTCTCTCACTCTATTCTCTCTCTATTGTTGCTCTTTTTTTTACTCCATTCTATTCTGCAATGTTTTATTATGTTTTATCATGTTTTATCACGCTTGCTTTTCAGGTATGTAATTTTGTTTACTGTGTTTTAGTGTTGAGCATTTTTTTGTTTTCAGGTGCGCCATTCAGTTGCAACGCGGATTTATTTATCTTGACAGCAACAGCGTTTGCTCCCACGATACATAAAGCCGCGACTCCAACGCTGTAGGAGGTGATTTCACCACCACAGTTAAAAAAAAGAGCATATATGCCGAAGCATGGGGGCAGCAGGGGGGGGAGGAGCGATTGGCTCCTAATGCCACGTACATACGGTCGAAATTCCGACCGTGTGTACACGGCATAACTTTTGCGGGAGGATGCCCCCATGCATCGGCATATATAAATGGTGCATGTATGCCCATCATTAGAAGTGGGTGGATGAAGGGAGGTATTCTAATGGTGGGCATACCCACCAATCAATCTCTTTTTTTCGTTCAGCCAAGAGGCTGCATGAAAAAAAAAAGATTACAATATATGTCCAGTATGTTGCTGGACTTTGAATGGTTATACCAGAATGATGCCTGCAGGTTTAGGTATCATCTTGGTATCATTCTTTTCAGCCAGTGATCGGCTTTCATGTAAAAGCAATTCTAGCGGGTAATTAGCCTCTAGACTGCTTTTACAAGCAGTGGGAGGGAATGTCCCCCCTCCCGGATATAAACCGCGCCATTGGGAAATTGGGAAAGCATTTTATCACACCAATCTTGGTGTGGTCAGATGCTTTGAGGGCAGAGGAAAGATCTAGGGTCTAATAGACCCCAATTTTTTCAAAAAAAGAGTACCTGTCACTGCCTATTGCTATCATAGGGGATATTTACATTCCTGAGATAACAATAAAAATCATAACAAAGAAAAAAAATGGAAGGAACAGTTTAAAAATAAAATAAAAAAGCTAAATAAATAAAAAAAAAAACAAAAAAAAAAAAAAAAAGCACCCCCCCTGCCCCCCCTTCTCTTGCGCAAAGGCGTACACAAGCGTTGGTCTGGCGTCATATGTAAACAGCAATTGCACCATGCATGTGAGGTATCACCGCGAAGGTCAGATCGAGGGCAGTAATTTTAGCAGTAGACCTCCTCCGTGAATCTAATGTGGTATCATGTAAAGGCTTTTAAAGGCTTTTAAAAATGTATGTAGTTTGTCGCCACTGCGTGTTTGTGCGCAATTTTAAAGCATGTCGTGTTTGGTATCCATGTACTCGGCCTAAGATCATATTTTTTATTTCATCAAAAATTTGAGCAATATAGTGTGTTTTAGTGCATTAAAATAAAAAAAAGTGTATTTTTTCCACAAAAAATGCGTTTGAAAAATCGCTGCGCAAATACTGTGTGGAAAAAAAAAATGCAACACCCACCATTTTAATCTGTAGGGCCTTTGCTTTAACAATATATATAGTGTTTGGGGGTTCAACGTAATTTTCTTGCAAAAAAAAAAAATATGTTTTCATGTAAACAAAAAGTGTCAGAAAGGGCTTTGTCTACAAGTGGTTAGAAGAGTGGGTGACGTGTGACATAGGCTTCTAAATGTTGTGCATAAAATGCCAGGACAGTTCAAACCCCCCCCAAATGACCCCATTTTGGAAAGTAGACACCCCAAGCTATTTGATGAGAGCAATGTTGAGCCCATTAAATATTTTTTTTTTTTTGTCCCAAGAGATTGAATAATGAAAAAAAAAAAAATATATATATTTTTTTTACAAAAAGTTGTCACTAAATGATATATTGCTCAAACATGTCATGGGCATATGTGGAAATACACCCCAAAATACATTCTGTTGCTTCTCCTGAGTACGGGGATACCACATGTGTGGGACTTTTTGGGAGCCTAGCTGCGTACGGAACCCCAAAAACCAATCACCGCCTTCAGGCTTTCTAAGGGTGTAATTTTTTTATTTCACTTCTCACTGCCAATCACAGTTTCGGAGGCCATGGAATGCCCAGATGGCATAAAACCCCCCAAAATGACCCCATTTTGGAAAGTAGACACCCCAAGCTATTTGATGAGAGGTATGGTGAGTATTTTGCAGATGTCGCTTTTTGTCACAAAGTTTTGAAAATTGAAAAAAAAAAAGAAAAAAAATTTTTTTTTTTCTTTACTTTCTTCATTTTCAAAAACAAATGAGAGCTGTAAAATACTCACCATGCCTCTCAACAAATAGCTTGGGGTGTCTACTTTCCAAAATGGGGTCATTTGGGGGGGTTTTGTGCTATTTTGGCATTTTATGGCCTTCGAAACGGTGATAGGTAGTGAGGAGTGAAATCAAAAATTTGCACCCTTAGAAATCCTGAAGGCGGTGCTTGGGTTTCGGGGCCCCGTATGCGGCTAGGCTCCCAAAAAGTCCCACACATGTGGTATCCCCATACTCAGGAGAAGCAGCAAAATGTATTTTGGGGTGCAATTCCACATATAACTATGGCATGTGTGAGCAATATATCATTTAGTGACAACTTTTTGAAAAAAAAAAAAATCTTTTTTATTTTTGTCTTTATTCAATCACTTGGGACTAAAAAAAAAAAATATTCAATGGGCTCAACATGCCTCTCAGCAAATAGCTTGGGGTGTCTACTTTCCAAAATGGGGTCATTTGGGGGGGTTTTGTACTTCTCTGCCATTTTAGCACCTCAAGAAATGAAATAGGCAGTCATAAATTAAAAGCGGTGTAAATTCCAGAAAATGTACTCTAGTTTGTAGACGCTATAACTTTTGCGCAAACCAATAAATATACGCTTATTGGCATTTTTTTTACTAAAGACATGTGGCTGAATACATTTTGGCCCAAATGTTTGACTAAAATTGAGTTTATTAGATTTTTTTTATAACAAAAAGTAGAAAATCTCTTTTTTTTTCAAAATTTTCGCTCTTTTTCCGTTTATATCTCAAAAAATAAAAATCACAGAGGCAATCAAATACCATCAAAAGAAAGCTCTATTTGTGGGAAGAAAAGGACGCAAATTTCGTTTGGTTACAAAATTGCATGACCGCGCAATTACCAGTTAAAGTAGTGCAGTGCGAAATTGAAAAAAGACCTCTGGTCCTTTGGCTGCCAAATGGTCCGGGGCTGAAGTGGTTAACTTGTGAGATTTTTAATTGGAAATGTAACACTCGAACAATGTACAATAGAAAATTACTATTTTGTTAGATACAAGAAATTTCTTAAAATCTTATCCACATAAAATGGCCTACTCCCAACCTAACTCTGGAGCTTTCAAATATAGTTATGATTGGGTGATTGGCTGCCCAATCTCCATTTTATCACATACATTTTGTGATTGTCCTTCCTAAATTCCCTTTAGGTAGTGCAACTATAGTAAATATACACTTTGGAACTAATGCATTCATCATGAAATTCGCCTTTTAATAGGCACAGATGAAGATTGTTTGTTCTGGGCTAGCCTATGCTAAAATTTCCATGGTTGAGACTGAGCTGGGACATGGATTGGCTATATAGTAAAAGGTCAACAGCTACTGGTTATATGTGCCTTATTTTAATTGTTCTATGGACATGGAATTGTACTGTCGAATAAAACAATCCTACATACTCACCTCTATGCTGCAGCATCGGTCCCACATTAGCTCTATGATCAAGAATTGAACAATCACAGGACCACTGATCGCTTAGTTCTCGGTCCACTCTGTCCCTCCAGCGCTCACTGGAGTGTCGAGGTGGAAAGATGAACGTAGCATATTATGAGAAAATACTGGAGAATTCACATTTATCAGCCTGAAAGCAGCTCATTGGAAGCACTTGGACTTTCCAACATGATAATTATCTAAAAACAGAGGTGAATTTACTAAAACTGGAGAGCGCAAAATCTGATGTAGTTCTGCATAGAAACTACACGGAAAAACATTGGCTTCAAGATTTTGTCAAAACTTAAATTGTACAAGCTGAAGTTAGAAGCTGCTTGGCTACCATGCACAGCTTCACCAGATTTTGCACTCTCCGGTTTTAGTAAATCAACCCCATAGGGTCAAGTTCCCCTTAAAATGGCACAGCAGAGAAAAGCAAAGGTTCTAGAGTGGCAATCTTAATCTCCTGACCTCAACATTATTGAGTCACTGTGTGGAGATCTTAAACATGCATTTCATGCCAGACATCCAAACAATTTACAGGATCTGGAGGCTTGATGCCAAGAACAATGAGCAGCTTTATAATATGAGAAAATATAGGACATGTGTAATCTGAAAAAATAAATGACCATCATTTTAAAAGTCCCTAAAAAGCCTAAAACTACAAAGAATAATAAGTTGTATATGGAAGAAAACATCAAATATTTTTTTTACATACAATTATAAAAGCAATTATATAGAGATACTCTAAGCCATGTTTCAAACATTTTTAGAAAATTAATGGTTATTTACCTGTAGTGAACCATCAGTCGAGTCTTCATGGAGGTTTTCAAAAGATTGGGAAAGACTCCTGTTTTGGCTATCCACAAGAAAAATTCGACCATCTTGATCTGATCTATAATATTAAAAAAAGGGGGGGGGGGGGGTAAAAAAAAAGTGTTACTGAAATAAAAAATTCATAACATGTATACTGTAACATATTTATAAAAAAAAATTTGTTTTGGATAGAGTGGGAAAGAATCTCTCAAAAGTTTTTACTGCACTCTGTGGCCCCACTGGGGAGATCCACCCCTCTATTTGTACTGTTGACCACTGTGACCAGTTGTGGAGATAGTTGTTCCAGTTACAACCGCCTAAGAGGGGAATTTCTCTCACGTTAAGAGATTTGCTCTCACTTCCTGTTGTGCCTCTGGGACAGAATGTGAATGGAATTGTTCCCAACGGTAGTACACAGACAGCAAAAAAAAAATAAACCTACAGGGATTGTGACCCCTCCCTACTCTGCTCAAAACCCCCACAAAAGTAAGATATACATTTTTTTTTGTGGCTTATATTAAAATAAAATAAAAAAATCCCTAGCAATCTTGCGAATAGGGATCTTATTTAGGCACTTCCTGCTATGGGGTGACAATCCTCTGTCCCTCTCACCCATTTTTGCTTCTGCATGGTCACTCTGCCTTATGATGGAGACTACTGTACAGGTGACTGTTTCAACACACTACATCTCCTTCACTGCATGTCACATATTCCAGAATGCTTCCTGTTCCATTTATTGTTACTGAAGAGCAGACCTAGTAGCATGTCATCAAGGGGGCTGGGCTTCCTGAACCAAGAAGAGGGATCTGGACATCAGAAAAAAAAAAAAAAAGATGGTGGCATTGGACAAGGCATATGGCAACAGCACAATGGATCACAGTGTTGGCTTTCACTGGCCAGGTGTGCAGGTAAACAATGCATTAAAACAAAAAAAAAATGGTGGGGGGGGATTGGGAAGCATGGAGGGTGGAGGCAGTTAAGTTCCTCTTTAAAGCAGTGTAGTAGCGTAGTAAAGTACAGTAACATAGCAGGTTAAATGGCCAATTCTTATATTTCATTAAAAATAAAAATAGCAACATTATTTGGTTATTTTACTGTCTTATACTGGCGTTTTGTCTGGCTGGTGTATTGATTTTAAAGCAGTTTCAATAAAAACTACTACACTATGATACCTTATCTCTTTTGCTTAAGCACTTAACCCCCGGACCAATTTGCAGCAAAAGGACCAGGCCTTTTTGCGATTCGGCACTGCGTCGCTTGAACTGACAATTGCGCGGTCGTGCGACGTGGCTCCCAAACAAAATTGGCGTCCTTTTTTCCCCACAAATAGAGCTTTCTTTTGGTGGTATTTGATCACCTCTGCGGTTTTTATTTTTTGCGCTATAAACAAAAATAGAGCAACAATTTTGAAAAAAAACGCAATATTTTTAGCTTTTTGCTATAATAAATATCCCCAAAAAAATATATAAAAAAAACATTATTTTTCCCTCAGTTTATGCTGATACGTATTCTTCTACATATTTTTGGTAAAAAAAAAAAAAAAAAAAATAAATCGCAATTAGCGATTGATTGGTTTGCGCAAAAGTTATAGCGTTTACAAAATGGGGATAGTTTTATAGCATTTTAATTAATATTTTTTTTTTTTTTTTTACTAGTAATGGCGGCGATCAGTGATTTTTATTGTGACTGGCATTATGGCGGACACATCGGAAATTTTTGAGACCATTGTCATTTATACAGCAATCAGTGCTATTTAAATGCACTGATTCCTGGTGTAAATGACACTGGCAGTGTAGGAGTAAACCACTAGGGGGCGGGGAGGGGTCAAGTGTGACGTATGTGTGTTTTTTTTTTACTGTAGGGGGGCGTGGCTTGGAGTTTGACATCTCTGATCGTCTTTCCCGATGACAGGGAACAGACGATCAGTGTCAGTCTCACTAGGAAGCACGGGGAGAGGTTTGTTTACACATACCTCTCCCCGTTCTTCAGCTCTGTGACCCGTTTGTGGGATACCAGCTGGGATCGGGTACCGCAACCACGGTCACAGAGCTCTGCCATTCTGCTGATGTAAATGTGCAGGTGGCGGTCCTTAAGCGGTTAATGATATCATTTGGTAGTGTGAGCGGCTATATGTCCCCTAGATATCTGAATGAGAGTCCAGTATTAGAGGATACAAGTGGCACTATCTGGATCCATGCATCATGGATTAACAAAAAGAGTTACAACTGCATTGTATTGCATAAAGTGTGTGGGCTGTTCTCTTGAGTAAGACAGCACCTCCTTCTGGTGAGTTGTCATTGCTTCTATTTTTGCACATTTAAAAAAAGGAGCACTGGACTTTTAGGTTTAACTTGTTGGCAGCGCTGCAATTATGCCTTTTTTTATTTATCTGAGGATTGTGTATTTCCCTCTATTGCTAGCAGCCATTTTGCTGGTGGAGCGTGGAATAAACACACACATTATATATATATATATATATATATATATATATATATACACACACATACACATATACATACACACACATATACACACACACACACACGGGGTACGAACCCATTAGGGACTTTCCTGTTTGTAATCCGGCAATGTTCATAAGTCGGCCGCGCATGCGCAGAACGACAATTACGGACATTTCCCATGTTCCGTCGAATGCCGTTCTGTGCATAACGGCAGAGGAGTGGTTCGTAAGTCGGGGACCCTATATATATATATATATATATATATATATATATATATATATATATATATATATATATATATATATATATATATATATATATATACATATATATATATATATATATATATATATATATATATATATATATATATACACACACACATACATACATACATACATACATACATACATATATATACACACACACACATACTATATGGGCTTAGTGTGGCACCACTATTTAAAGCCTGCAGGCTCCTCAGCTTTCTGTGTGGTCTTCTTTCCACAACCCTTTTCACTGGCTCATGAATGAGCTTGAATACATGATGTCCTCCCTGTGACACCCCTGTAAGCCTGCATAAACACCTTTGGTCCCCATTTCCTGAAACATATTAGAATAACAGAATTGTACAAAGCAACTACGTAAATCTAATTTTTGACACAGTGCTGTCACCAGTAATTTCAACATAACTTCTGATTTGCAAGGAGTTGTGAGAGGCTACTATAATGACATATTTCAGGTAAGTAAAGTACATAGGGGGAGATTTATCAATTTTGGCATATGGCAAAGCAATACCATCATGAGACATATTTATTACAAAAGATACCGACCAAGTCATAAAATTCCTCCTTTATGCTCTTAAGTCTGCACTTGCATGTAACAAAATCTGACACTGACCAATCAGAGTCCCCAGTAATATGTTTCCAAATTTTGCAATCTGCCTTAATTGGCTATGGCAATTTTGCACTGTGCTGCTTTGCCTGTCAGTGAGATATATATATATAGAGAGATATATATATATATATATATATATATATATATATATATATATATATATATATATATATATATATATATATATATATATATATATATATATATATATATATATAGAGAGAGAGAGAGAGAGAGAGAGGAGAGAGAGAGAGAGAGAGAGAGAGAGAGAGAGAGAGAGAGAGAGAGAGAGAGAGAGAGAGAGAGAGAGAGAGAGAGAGAGAGAGAGAGAGAGAGAGAGAGAGAGAGAGAGAGAGATATATATATATATATATATATATATATATATATATATATATATATATATACACACACACACACACACACACACACACACATACATATATATATATATACATACATATACACACACACACACACACACACACACACATACATACATATACACCCACACACCTGGACCAAAATACCCGACTAGAATTCCACTCTAAATACCATAAGGGCTCATTTACACTTGCTTTAGCTTCAACACACATTTAAGCGCCTACCGCTTAACAGTCTTTTATGGTGTGTTTTTGATGCTTCGGGGGGCAAAGTGATGTTCTTTTGACGCTTTGTTGAAGCTTGGCAGATGCTGTGTGTGTGGGGATCTCATACCTGCAATTTCTCCAAAACAAAGCCAAGCTAAAACTGAATTAAAGCCTCTCAAAAGCTTCAAGCGAGCCTTGTCATATAGTTCTATGGAGGCTTTGAAGCACCACTAAAGCAACATTGGGTATAATTTTTGAAGCGAAGCCGAAGCAAAGCAAACACAAGGTGTAAACAGGACTGTAAAGCTAACCATTTCATTTAGTGACAGGAGCTTTGACAAAGCATGTCCGAAGCTTTTTTTTGAAGCAAGTGTAAACTAGCCCTTACAGTCAACACACTGTCAGGCTTTTAAAAGCCCCTCAAACTTCAGAAAACATTTTAACCACTTCAGCCCCGGACCAATTGGCAGCCAAAGGACCAGGCCCCTTTTTGCAATTCGGCACTGCGTCGCTTTAACTAACAATTGCGCGGTCGTGCGGCGTGGCTCCAAAACAAAATTGGCGTCCTTTTTTTCCCACAAATAGAGCTTTCTTTTGGTGGTATTTGATCGCCCCTGCGGTTTTTATTTTTTGCGCTATAAACAAAAATAGAGCAACAATTTTGAAAAAAATGCAATATTTTTTACTTTTTGCTATAATAAATATCCCCAAAAAATATATAAAAAAAACATTTTTTTTTCCTCAGTTTAGGCCGATACGTATTCTTCTACATATTTTTGGTAAAAAAAAAAAAATCGCAATTAGCGATTATTGATTAGTTTGCGCAAAAGTTATAGCGTTTACAAAATAGGGGATAGTTTTATAGCATTTTTATTAATATTTTTTTTTTTATTAGTAATGGCGGCGATCAGCGATTTTTATTGTGACTGCGACATTTTGGCGGACACATCGGACATTTTTGACACATTTTTGGGACATTTGTCATTTATACAGAAATCAGTGCTATTTAAATAGCACTGATTCCTATGTAAATGACAGTTGTAGTTAGGGGGTTAACCACAAGGGGGCGGGGAGGAGTCAGTGTGACGTGATGTGTTGTGTTTACTGTAGGGGGGCGTGGCTGTACGTCTGACGTCATTGATCGGCGTTCCCGATGACAGGGAACCGCCGATCACTGACAGTCAGTGTAGGAAGCGCGGGAAGAGGTTTGTTTACATAGACCTCTCCCCGTTCTTCCGCTCCGTAACCCGATCGCGGGATACCAGCGGCGATCGGGTCCGCTGGTCCCGCGGCCGGGGTCACGGAGCTCCCGACCGGGTCGCGAGCGCGCCGCTAGCGGCGCGCGACCCACGGGCAGGCACATGCACGATCACGTACAGGTACGTGATTCTGCCTGCCCGTGCCATTCTGCTGACGTATATATGCAGTGGCCGGTCGGGAAGCGGTTAAATGGTAGTTTGTGATCTGAGTGGCAATGATAGAGTACTAGTGAACACTTACAGCACTCTATAGCTGAATCAAGTACAGACAGTGATTACAGATGTGTGTGTACTATTTTTTCATACAAGGATTAGAAGCACTACTGATTCTAATACAGGGGTAGGCAACCTTAAAAAGGTGGAGATCTACCTGAACAACATGGAAGAAGTCAAAGATCACTGGGCACAAAGTCGCCCAGTGCCGCCTCCTCACATCCGATTTAAACCTCAAATTATCTTACTACCATGTCGCAATTGCACGCATTGCACGGCAATCATGGGTTTAAATCAGGTGCTGAGGAGGCAACATATCGCCTCCCCACAACCTGTCAAACACACTCGGATTGCTTTTCAGAGGAGCAGCAGTGCCTGATGCACTTGTGAATGAGCCCTTAGTTGCATTCGGCAGCGGCACCCTTTAGGGCTCGTTCACACAAAGTTGGGGTGTGGTAAAACTCTGTGGTTGATATGCATATTTACTGCCCCCATCCCTACCTCCCTTAGCTGCCAGGCAGCAGCAGGAATTAAACCCCCTTTTGCTTTTGGTGGGTGCTACCGCCTGCCAAACACGACCAATCCGAGTAAATGGGGCCACTCTGCAAGCGCCCCTAAACTGCATGCTTCTTTGGGGTTCAAGGGGTTAAAGCAGGTGGTGAGAAAGCAACACAACGCTGCCTGCTTTAACCCCTTGTTTGTTGTGCTGCACAAGGTTGCAAAACACTTGCAGAGCGGCCTAATTTACTTGAATGGGACATGCTTGGCAGGTGCTACACCCACCAACCATGACAGGGCATACAACTCTGCGACATGTGTACACCCCTAGCCACTGCAGCTAAAGGGGGTGTGGTTGGGGCAGTGGTGGTAAAAGCACATCTTAACTATGGGGTTTTACCAACCCCCTAAACTACAAACGTAAATGAACCCTTACTGTTCTGACTCCCCTATAAAAGGCTGTTTTCACACTGATGTGCTGCGGTTTACCTGCACCGCGAATGCAGCACAGTGCATCTGCGACCTTTCTGGGTCAGCTGCACTTTGCCTTTGACTTCCATTATATCCTGTAGGTATGGTTCACATTCTGTTGGTATCACTCCGCATGGGACAGGAGCTAGCACTACAGAGAAGTTATCGGCTTATATGGCTCTCGCTCCCTACTACAGCTCCAACTTTAGATGTAGTCCCTCTGCATTGCACTCTGCCCAGACCACGATTTACCAGTCACCTGATAGCAATCTAGTGGTTGCTGACCCCCGTTCTAGTAAGATGCATCCCCAATGTTTACAGGCTTGGATGTCAGGTGCCCTCAGAGGAACCCTGCTGTTCTGATTTTGCAGTGTACCTTTCCCTTTAACAAGGATATAAAAAAAACCCTGGCCAGCCAAAAGCCTTTTGCCACAGCCGATTATGCTGTACCAGCTTCAGGAACCATTCCACTGCCTAATTTCCTATGCAGCCATCTTGAAACTGGTTGCCATCTGCACCTTGAGGATTGACTGCCATGAACTAAGTGACAAAACAGCTTAAGGTGGAACAAAGGTGGGAGAAGCAGAGCTTTAGCTCTGGAACAGAGCACTGGCCACATGCAAGAACAGCAATTTTCATTTTCATTTCTGCATATGTACAGTGCCTTGAAAAAGTATTCATACCCCTTGAAATATGTGGCGTGCATTTGTAATCAGCCCCCTTTACTCTGATACCCCTAACTAAAATCTAGTGGAACCAATTGCCTTCAGAATTCACCTAATTAGTAGATAGCATCCAGCCTTCAGAGGTTTGTTAGAGAACTTTAGTGAATAAACAGTTTAAAGCAGGGTTAGTTTAAAGCAGGGTTAGGCCATAAAAAAAAATATCCCAAGCTTTCAACATCTCACAGAGCACTGTTCAATTCATCATTTGAAAATGGAAGAGTAATGACACAACTGCAAACCTACCAAGACATGGCTGTTCACATAAACTGACTGGCCGGGCAAGGAGAGCATCAGAGAAGCAGCCAAGAGACCCATGGCAACGCTGGATGAGATGCAGAGATCCACAGCTCAGGTGGGAGAATCTGTCCATAGGACAACTATTAGTCATGCACTCCACAAATCTGGCCTTTATAGAAGAGTGGCAAGAAGAAAGCCATCATTGAAAGAAAGCCATAAGAACTCCAGTTTGCGAGAAGCCATGTGGGGGACAGCAAACATGTGGAAGAAGGTGCTCTGGTCAGATGAGACCAAAATTTAACTTTTTGGCCTGAAAGCAAAAAATGCTAAGTGTGGCAGAAAACTGACACTGCACATCACCCTGAACACCCCATCCCCACCTTGAAACATGGTGGTGCCGGCAGCATCATGTTGTAGGGCTGTTTTTCTTCAGCAGGGGCAGGGAAGCTGATCAAAGCTGGAAGATGGATGGAGCCAAATACAGGGCAATCTTAGAAGAAAACCTGTTAAAGATTCTGCAAAAGACTTGAGACTGGGGCGGAAGTTCACCTTCCAGCAGGACAACGACCCTAAACATAAAGCCAGATCTACAATGGAATGGTTTAGATCAGAGCAAATTCATGCATTTGACTGGGCCATTCTAAGTCCAGACCTAAATCCAATTGAGAATCTGTGTCAAGACTTGAAAATTGCTCTTCACAGACGCTCTCCATCCAATCTGACAGAGCTTGAGCTATTTTGCTAAGCAGAATGAGCAAAAATGTCACTCTAGATGTGCAAAGCTGGTAGAGACATACTCAAAAAGACCTGCAGCTATAATTGCAGCGAAAGGTGGTTCTACAAATTGACTCCGGGGGCTGATTATTAAATGCATGCCACACTTTTCAGATATTTGTAACAAATTTTGAACAACATTTATCATTTTCCTTCCACTTCACAATAATGTGTCACTTTGTGTTGGCCGATCACATAAATAAAAACCCAATAAAAAAAATACATTTATATTTTTGGTTGTAACATGAAAAAAATTTGAATTTCAAGGGGTATTGCATTGGGACAATATAAACTTTATGCAAAAAAAAAAAATGTTTCTTACTGATGTAGGTATTATGACATGTGGTGACTTGATACAAAAAAAACCGAGCTTGGAAGAACAAAAAGTTAAAAGCAATACCTACTTGATAACCAGGCCTCTAATATCAACCACCATCAATTCTAAATATCAACTAATTACTTCAGTAAAAGTTCTGACCACCCCAGCAGGCTGTATGGCAAAACAACCCCATCACTGGCATTATCTGATGCAAAACGTTACCAGAAGGCACATCCAAAAAAAAAATATTGAGCATAACTGATAGCCATTGCCCCCAAGAACAATAAGCTGGGGTTTCTTTTCCCCCAAAACATTAACACAAAAAAAGCCAAATCGTACAATTCAGTTAATGGATATATCTGTAGGTACTTTAACAGACTAACTGCAGAGGACAAAGTATCCTTGTACAATCTATAGCCAACATCATAGCTGTCGGCAAATAGAACCAAAAAAAGACATTATTATTATTTGCCTCAGAAGAGCAAAGACATGATAGATAACAAAGGCAGAGGAGGCCTCAGTAGACTACCTGCATAAAACAATATGTTTATTCTGGTACACAGCTCTATTCCATCGGCCACATATTACTCTCCTGAACTAAATGCAATCATAGTGATATAATCAGCAATTGTTCTGCTAGGGGCAAAGAATGAATTTTCTTATTCCACTTGTGCAGGGACTACCTGGAGTGTTATTAAAGTGTGAGATAGGATCTTTAATAAGTTTTATCTCTTTATTTTCAACACAACAGAATGGGACGCCATTATGAGGCGAGAGGAAATCAAACAGGAGATTACCATAAAGAAAAAAAAAAAAGCCACCAATGCACAAGTTTCAGCTGAAGGCCTCTGACGTGTTTTTAAACAACCATGTAAAGTCCAAGGCCCCATTCACACCTGAACGTAGCGTTTTCAGGCAGAAAACCGCGCAATTTTTTCAGCGTTTTTTAACCGAGATGTCACAGCGTTTTTACTGCGTTTTGCCGTGATTTTGTGCAGGGCAAAAGGTCACCAATGTAAAAAGAAGAAAAATGCCCAAATCTGCCCGATTTGAGCGACAAAAAAGGGTCCGGAACTTGTTTGAGCTTCAGGTGAACATCTCCATTGAGAATAATAGATTTTTTCCCCTCTAGCCTTTTGTAGCTTCAGGCTTCAAGCTACAAAACGCTCAGGTGTGAATGCAGCCTAAGGGTAGTCCAAACTTTGCACACAATTTCTGCAAAACACATGACAACTGAATGCCGATTGGCTGTGTAAGTTCCCCATGCAGAGGGCAAAAACAAGCACCTAAAACCAACTGAAGTGGTAATATGCAGAGATACACACATACACACACATACATATATACATACATATACATACACACACACACACACACACACACACACACACACACACACAAACAGCGCAAAATCTCTAAGCAACTGGACACTAACTGATCATTTTGTTATAGACAAAAGGGAACACGATGATTAAATGACCGCCATGTTGGCAGGAACACTGACAGAAACCATTAGTATAGTGCCAAGAGGTTTGCAGGCAAATGTCTCACTTCATGTCATTCACAAAACACATTTATGTTACTCAAGTATGGCAGGAAATAAATTCAAGCGACTACTGTATTTTCCTAACCTTCAGGAATATTACGTTACTAGATACTCCTTTGATTATTAAGATAAGAGTCTTAAATCCTGCACAATAAGGTTTTCATGCCATCAGCCACCTTAAAAAAAATCCCCCTATTTGTGTTTTTCTTGCATGCTGTTCAGCAGGCAGACAGCGTGGGGCGTTATACATTATAGACACTTACAGACTGACCCCTCCAGGTTTTGTAGATTATTTTTTAAGTAGAACAGCTGCTAGAGAGCAAAGAGGAGTGTGGAGGGTTCACAGTGGGCACTATGTGCAGGAAATGGGAGGAAAGGTTATGGAAAGGTTATGGCAGGGGGCAGTATGAGCAGGAGAAGAGTGCAAATGGCATAAGAGCCAGTATCTGTAGGAGAGGGTTGCTTTTGTTATGATGACAGTATGTGCAGAACAGAAGTGCAGAGTATGGCAATCAGCATTCTGCAGAGAATGACAGTTGACAGTATGTACAGCAGGCAATGTGTGCAGGAAAAAAAAGTTAGGGAAGTACGTGCAAAACTGGAGTGTGGAAGGTAAAGTGTGGATGGGTGGGGAAGAGGGCTGGCAGAGAATATAATCTTAATGGAGGAGATGCCTCAAAATATCATGTGGACAATAAAAGCACAGGTCCCAGAGAACAAAGTGTGGATTGGTGGGGCTGCCAGAGAAAGTAGTAACCGGGGGGAAGATATCAGGCAATAAATGGAAGGAGAGAATGCTAGAGAAAGTAATGCAGACAGTGTAGGAAGCACTGTACCAAAAACTAGTGCAGACACTGGGGACCTGTGCCTACGTGGGTTTTCTCCGGGTACTCCAGTTTCCTCCCACACTCCAAAGACATGCTGATAGGTTTATTGGATTCTGTCTAAATTGACCCTGGTACAGAATACGTACAGTGGCTCACAAAAGTGAGTACACCCCTCACATTTTTGTAAATATTTTATCATGTGACAACACTGGAGAAATTACACTTTGTTACAGTGTAAAGTAGTGAGTGTACAGCTTGCATAACAGTGTAAATTTGCTGTCCCCTCAAAATAACTCACACAGCCATTTATGTCTAAACCGCTGGCAACAAAAGTGAGTACACCACTAAGTGAAAATGTCAAAATTGGGCCCAATGTGTCAATATTTTGTGTAGCCACCATTATTTTCCAGCATTGCCTTAACCCTCTTGGGCATGGAGTTCACCAGAGCTTCATAGGTTGCCACTGGAGTCCTCTTCCACTCCTCCTTGACAACATCACAAAGCTGGTGGATGTTAGAGACCTTGCACTCCTCCACTTTCCATTTGAGGATGCCCCACAGATGCTCAATAGGGTTTAGGTCCGGAGACATGCTTGGCCAGACCATCACTTTTACCCTTAGCTTCTTAAGAAAGGAAGTGGTCGGTCATCTTGGAGGTGCGTTTAGAGTCATTATGTTAGAATACTGCCCTGTGGCCCAGTTTCCAAAGGGATGATATCATGCTCTGCTTCAGTATGTCACACAGTACATGTTAGCATTCATGGGTTCCCTCAATGAACTGTATCTCCCCAGTGCCGCCAGCACTCATGCAGCCCAAGACCATGACACTCCCACTATCATGCTTGACTGTAGGCAAGACACACTTGTCTTTGTACTCCTCACCTGGTTGACACACGCTTGACACCATCTGAACCACATAAGTTTATCTTGGTCTCATCAGACCACAGGACATGGTTCAAGTAATCCATGACCTTAGTCTGCTTGACTTCAGAAAAGTTTGCAGGCTTTCTTGTGGATCATCTTTGGAAGAGGCTTACTTCTGGGATGACAGCCATGCAGACCAATTTGATGCAGTGTGTGGCATATGGTCTGAACACTGACAGGCTGACCCCCCACCCCTTCAACCTCTGCAGCAATGCTGGCAGCACTCATACGTCTATTTCCCAAAGACAACCTCTGGATATGATGCTGAGCACGTGAACTAAACGTCTTTGGTCGTCCATGGCAAGGCCTGCATGGCTGTCATCTCAGAAGGAAGCCTCTTCTAAAGATAATCCACAAGAAAGCCCACAAACTGTTTTCTGAAGACAAGCAGACTAAGGACATGGATTACTTGAACCATGTCCTGTGGTATGATGAGACCAAGATAAACTTATGTGGTTTAGATGGTGTCAAGCGTGTGTCAACCAGGTGAGGAGTACAAAGTCAAGTGTGTCTTGCCTGCAGTCAAGCAAGATGGTGGGAGTGTCATGGTCTGGGGAGGAATGAGTGCTGGCGGCACTGGGGAGCTACAGTTCATTGAGGGAACCATGAATGTCAACATGTCCTGTGACATACTGAAGCAGAGCATGATCCTCCTCCCTTCGGAAACTGGGCCGCAGGGCAGTATTCCAACATGATAATGACCCCAAACACACCTCCAAGACGACCACTGCCTTTCTAAAGAAGCTGAGGGTAAAGGTGATTGTCTGGCCAAGCATGCCTCCAGACCTAAACCCTATTGAGCATCTGTGGGGCATCCTCAAATGGAAGGTGGATGAGCGCAAGGTCTCTAACATCCACCAGCTTCGTGATGTCGTCATGGAGAAGTGAAAGAGGACTCCAGTGGCAACCTATGAAGCTCTGGTGAACTCCATGCCCAAGAGGGTTAAGGCAATGCTGGAAAATAATGGTGGCCACACAAAATATTGACACTTTGGGCCCAATTCTGACATTTTCACTTAGAGGTGTACTCACTTTTGTTGTCAGCGGTTTAGACATTATTGGCTGTGTGTTGAGTTATTTTGAGGGAACAGTAAATTTACACTGTTATACAAGCTGTACACTCACTACTTTACATTGTAGCAAAGTGTAATTTCTTCAGTGTTGGCACATGAAAAGATAGAAGAAAATATTTACAAAAATGTGAGGGGTGTACTCACTTTTGTGAGATACTGTATGTATGAATGTGAGTTAAAGACCTTAGATTGTAAGCTCCTTGAGGGTAGGGACTGATGTGAATGTACAATGTATACATAAAGTGCTGCGTAAATGGACAGTGCTATACAAGTACCTGAAATAAATAAGTGGGCATTGTCCCATGAAATGCAGAGAGATTAAACCTCCTGCAAATAAATATTGATTTTGGTTGTACTGATGAAGAGTGTCTTCTCGAAAAAGGAAGGCCAAGGTCATATTGCTTTTTATTTAAGAAAGAGAATAACAGGAAATGGGTCCCTAGATGAGTAACTTTTTTTATAGCCTATAATATGTCACTTAAAATATCAGTAAACACAATACATTTTTTCATGTCATCATCTTAAAAAAGCTTTTCCAATCCTGTGTGCATGACCTTTCCATCATGCATATTTTCATTGTTGGTAAAAAAACCTGGTTGAATCCGACCTGTCAATGGACATCCCTATTCTCAGTGGCAACACTATTCCAGGCGATCGATCCTCTGTCAACAGTGAGCAGAGTGTCAGTTCACTTTCTCCTCTGGAAGCCACCCTATGTGATATCAGCTATCCACCCCACATTATAATCTGCGTCAGACTGCAGGGCGATTTATAGATGCTTTTCTAGCCCCCCCACATATATGACATACTATGCAGGAGCTTGCATGGCAGGTCCAACAAGGTTTTTAGTAGCAGCTCCTTCAGTGTGAGAAGGGCTGCCAATCAGTGGAAATGGTCTATGCCATTGTAAAGATGATAATTATTTATTTTATTACAGTTGTTATTTAGTAGGCAAGAGTGGCATACGTGTTCTTTATTTTTCGCATACATTCAAATAAAATTTTCTCAACATATGATAATGTGGCCACAATGGTACCAATGGGCTCTGTGCGGCCACAGGAAAAACACTTTCTGCAGTGACGTCTGCAGGGGTTTCCTGCTTGCTCTGTCTACCAGTCTCAGGGTGTGGTGCAGGGCAAGCTCAACCACAAACATGTTACAATATGACAGTTCAAGCACATTGGTATTTGTTGGAAAAACATTACAGCATAAGATCTTCTCCTACAAAGGATCAGTACACTAGAAAATATTTAAGGTTTGGTAGATGCTGGAGAGTTAAACCACCAGACAGTTACTTCTATCTTTCAGAAAATCCATTTGTGAGATTACTGTACTTGAGTTTCTAGGTCTGCACGCCTACTATAGCCTTGAACCCCGTACATTAAAAAATTATAATTTAATGTATAAATACATAAGTGGTCCGTATATGGAACTTAGTGAACTAAAGCCCCATACACACGCGCGGATTATCCGAGGACCAGGTCCGTCGCATCATGTCCGTCGTACTTTGTCCGATGTTGGTGTTGCATACACACGGTCGGACAAAGTTGTCGGAAAATCCGATCATTCTGAACGTGGTGACGTTTGTTGCCTACGACGGGACTACGTAGAGGCTAGTAGCCAATAGCTTTGGTCTTGTAATGTGATCTGAGCATGCGTAGCACTTTGTCCGTCGGACTACGCTACACACGATCGGATTTGGTGTAATCGGACTTTGTTGTCAAAAAATCTATCCAGCAGGAGATAGGACTTTGTCCGTCGGACAATCCGACGTACACTGTCCGATGGTGCCTACACACGGTCGGATTTTACGACAACATTGTCCGATAGGACAGAATCCATGGGAAAATCCGACCGTGTGTATGGGGCTTTAGAGTTGTTTTTCATTTTAAGCTCATCAGAGGACAAGGGGGCACTCTTTTTGTCTGGAGGAAAGGAGATTTCATCTCCAAATACGGAAAGGTTTCTTCACAGTAAGAGCTATGAAAATGTGGAATAGACTACCTCAAGAGCTGGTTCTGTCCGGCTTAGTAGATTGCTTTAACCGCTTCAGCACCGGGCCATTTTTTTACCCTTCCTTACCAGAGCACTTTTTGCGATTCGGCACTGCGTCGCTTTAACTAACAATTGCGCGGTCGTGCAACGTTACACCCAAACAAAATTGACGTCCTTTTTTCCCACAAATAGAGCTTTCTTTTGGTGGTATTTGATCACCTCTGCTGTTTTTATTTTTTGCGCTATAAACAAAAGAAGAGCGACAATTTTGAAAAAAAAACACAATATTTTTTACTTTTTGCTATAATAAATATCCCATTTTAAAAAAAAAAAAAAAAACGATTTTTTTCCTCAGTTTAGGCCGATACGTATTCTTCTACATATTTTTGGTAAAAAAAAAAAAAAAAAAAAAAAAAAAAAAAAATCGCAATAAGCGTATATTGATCGGTTTGCGCAAAAGTTATAGCGTCTACAAAATAGGGGATAGATTTATTGAATTTTTTTTTTTTTTTACTAGTAATGGTGGCGATCTGCGATTTTTTTTTCATGACTGCGACATTGCGGCGGACACTTCGGACACTTTTGACACATTTTTGGAACCATTCACATTTACACAGCGATCGTTGCTATAAAATTGCATTGATTGGTGCGCATGTGCGGCGCCCTGTGATGGACGCTTAAACACAGGGCTCCGCACCGCTCCATCCAGCCCGCACTCCCCACTGCCGAACACCGTTACCCACTGCAGTCAGACCGGGTCAGGAGGTGCCCGCTAGCATCAGGGCACTTTTTACTGCCCAGGGGGTTCCTTTTCAGAAACCTAGGACACTCACAGAGGCGATCCCGGGAACGGCTGAAAAATCCAAGATGGCGGCGGAGCGGCCGCCTCATGAGGCTTTTTCTCCCCACAGCAACACCTCTCCCTGGCGTGACAGGCTTCTTGAGGAGGTATGTGGAGGGCCCCCCTCACCCACAATCAATGGAGGCCCCCATCCCCAGCCACCACAGTCTCCCTTCTCAATCAGACCCTGGAGGAGATGCAGGGCCATCCCCCCACAGAAGCTCACATCCCCAGGCTTGCTGCTTACCAGGATGCAGCCCAGCACACCTCACAGCCCCAGCATGTCCCTCAGCCCCAGGACATTTACCTCATGTTTTCAAAATTCGCTGAAATGCTAGACAGAGGCTTAGCACAGAATGCAATCAGAATAACCTCTGAGATAAAGGCAGATCTCCAAGTACTGGGCTCCCGGATTGACGGTATTGAAAAAAAAGTTGATGCAACAATCGATCGAGTAAACCAGAATTCTGATCGCTTTCAGGAATTGCACGATCAATTGGAAGGGGCGCTTGCTAAAATTGATGATTTTGAGAACAGGTCCAGAAGACTCAATTTCCGGATCAGGGGTCTGCCTGAGTCCATAACGGACATCCGACGCAGTTCACTCTCTTATCAAAACCCTCATCCCAGACATCAGGGCTCACAGGCTAGAGCTGGATCGTGCACATAGGGCTCTGGGACCCCCCCGCCAGGATGGTCTTCCACGGGATATAATAGTAAAGCCGCACTACTTTAGCGTTAAGGAGGAGGTCATGAGGAGGGCTCGAACGACCCCCCAAATACAACTACTGGGACACCAGATTCAAGTATACGCCGACATCTCGCCCTTCACCATCCAGAAGAGGAGATCTCTTAAACCACTTTTGACGGTTTTGACGCAAAAAAACATCAAATATTGGTGGCTCTTCCCTTTCGGCTTAAAATTTGACTTAAATGGCAAATCATTTCGATTTTCATCACTCCATGAAGGGGAACTTCTACTACGAAAGCTCCCTCTCATCCCTGCGGATCCTCCATCCCCCATGCAGGCTTCCTCCTCTGGATTGTCTAAACGCCCGCCACCATCTAGCCCTCTCACCTCCCTCTGGACAACGCCCAGAAGCAAGAAAGCTAAAGATGGACTTCCTCCATGACTCTGAGGGGACTATCTCGTCTTCTATTCAATTTTTGACTTTCCTTATTGGGTCGGGACCCCCTTAGAAACCAGGCATAATTGCCTTTCCACGCCTTTTTTTTTTATTATTTATGTAAATTGTTTATTTTTTTTTAATCTTTTATCATTTGAGATGGTCTTATGTTGGTCTCTTGGGCAAGGGACTCTTGCTACTATTTTTTATTTATTTATTTTTTTATTTATTTTTTATTTTAATTTTTATTATTATTTTTTTTTTTTTTTTTTTTTACATATACCTACCCACTAAACGGTATCTTACTGCACCGCTAATCCGGGTCGGTCAAATTGTTATTTATCAGGGACCTTATTCCAGTTGACCTAGGTGTTCACTCATTTGTGTTATTTCAAGTTTTTTATTGGGGTGCGGAAGTTGGAGTGGGACTATTGCGCATACCCCCCACACTTGGACTGGCTGACCGTAGTGGTTTTGTCTTTCCTTGTATGGGTACTTCCCCTTTAGTGGGGAACACCATGACTGTTTCTCCTGGTAGGGTGACTTTCTCTTCACCTCTACCTCAGGTTTTCCCTTTCTCTGTTGCTCTCTTTCTTCCTTCATTATATTTTCCTTAATCTCTACTTTCTTTTTTGCAGCTTCAGAAGTGGTCTCTCTCACCCGCAATGACCGAAGGGATTCTTGGCTGCCCCGGCATACGACTCATGGGTATCAGTTGACCTCTAGCATGAAGGTAAGTGGTCAAGGGTCACAAGCCTTCACTCTCACTCTGCTCCATGGCTAACCCAACATCTCACAGACCATCCTTACGCATAGCCTCCCACAACGTGCAGGGCCTCAATTCCCAGATGAAACGGAAAAAAATATTTCAACACTATCATACTCAAAAAATAGACCTCTTGTTCTTACAGGAAACACACTTCCCTAAATCCTATCAAACCTCCTTCATTCACGCCAAATTCCCCAAATTTTATTTAGCCAACTCTGATAACAAAACTAAAGGTGTGGGCCTGTTTTTCTCACATAGGACTCAGTTCTCCCTGGTCTCTGAATTCAGGGATCCGGAGGGCAGATTCCTGCTGATTAAAATCCTCATAGATGAGCAACTTTATTCCCTCATTTCTTATTATGCACCAAACAAGGGACAAGCAAAATTCTTCCAATCCCTCTTTCGAACTTTGACTCCACTCACAGAAGGTATAGTCATTTATGGGGGTGACTCCAACATAGCTTTTGATGCGGGTATTGATAAAACGCGCCCCCCAGGCAAAAACAGAATACGCCCGACCAGACAGAGTCTGAAAGTAGCCAAGCAATTATTTCACTACGGTTTGGTAGATATCTGGAGAGACCTTAATCCCGGAGCTCGAGATTACACGCACTACTCCAGCCCACATCCAACCTTTGCGAGAATCGATCACTTTTTTATTCACCAACAATACGTCCCGCCGGTGCAGGGGTCGGTTATTAGGGACTCTGCTTTGACGGACCATTCTCTAGTACTTATGTCTCTATGTGGAGGCCCGCCGCCACGCACAGGAATTTACTGGAGACTGAATGCCTCTATTCTTAGCAACCCCACCCAGGTCCGGGAAATAGAAAAACACATTCAGGAGTATTTTCTATTAAATGATGTGGACAATGTCTCCCCCTCTTCTCTGTGGGCTGCCCATAAGGCTACAATTAGAGGTCACCTAATCCAAATTGCGACTAGGTTACGCAGAGCTCGTAGGGCTGCTATCAACAGGTTGGAGCAGGACTTTGCTTCCCTTAGCAAACAGCATAAATCCTCACCCTCATCGAGCTCCGCTGCTAGACTGGATGCTGCTCGCACAGCTTTGAACTTGGCCCTCACCGCAATAGCGGAAAAGGACCTCAGATGGGAGGGAGGACACTTCTACCACCAAAATGACAAACTTGGAACATTGCTAGCCAAACGATTAACCCCTAAAACTAGATCTTATACTCTTCCCAAAATAAAATTAAGCAACGGTACCCTCTCTCAGAACCCTAAAAAAATCATGGAAGCTTTCCATGACTTCTACCGTACTCTCTATAGCAAATCGGGAACGGGACCTTCCCCTGATGCTATAAACACGTTTTTAGCGTCAATACAAATCCCCAAGCTAAAGGAACAACACAGGGAGGAACTTGAATCCTCAATCTCTGCAGAGGAAGTGGAACAAGTCATTAAACATCTTAAAACTAATACTCCTCCGGGCCCGGATGGCTTCTCTGCCCCGTATTACAAACACTTCTCGCAAACACTTTTCTTTAATCATCTAAGGTCAGGTGCACCCCTGGATAAAACCATGAATGCGGCATTCGTAACAGTAATACCTAAGCCAGGAAAGGACCCCAGTTGTACCTCCAATTACAGGCCCATATCTTTGATCAATAACGATCTGAAAATCTTGACCAAACTTTTGGCCGATAGAATCTCCACCTTCATTTGCCTTTACATTCATGGTGATCAGGTCGGATTCATCACCGGTCGACAGGGGCCAGATCAGATCAGGAGGGCAGTGGACATAATTTCGCTCTTAGGATCGAGATGGAACGGGGGCCCCCAACAACAGGGATTCCTGCTCTCCCTAGACCTTATGAAGGCATTCGATTCGGTCTCCTGGTCTTTTCTGGTTCCTACCCTGGAAAACTGGGGATTTGGACAATATTTTTTGAACATTATAAATGCTTTATACTCAACCCCGGAAGCCCAAATAAAAATGCAGGGGTATTATTCAAGCCCCTTCCCAATCTTTCGTGGCACGAGACAGGGATGCCCCTTATCACCGTTGATCTTTGCTATGATTATCGAAACTCTGGCCATTGCCATCAGAGCTCATCCTGATATAAAAGGGATCCAATGTGGCACAAAATCTCATAAGTGCGCCTTGTTCGCGGATGACGTTTTACTTTTCGTTTCATCTCCGAACACCTCTCTTCCAATTATTTGCAAGTTACTGGATGATTTTAGCAAAGTATCGGGACTCACGGTCAACTACTCCAAGTCCTTAGCGCTCAACATTAACTTACCACCTCAGCTGGTATCTCAACTTAAACTCAATTTCAGGTTCGGCTGGGCGGACTCTGCGCTCCCTTATCTAGGAATCAATTTGACGGCATCTATAGATAGTCTTTACTCGGCCAATTTTCCTGCCACTTTCCGCAAACTGGAAGAAGACCTCACATTTTGGGACAAGATGCGCCTTTCCTGGTTGGGAAAGGTTAATTCTGTGAAAATGACCTTACTCCCACGTATCCTTTATCTCTTTCGATCCCTACCTATCCCCGTCCCTAAGGACCGCCTCTAACTTTCAGTCCAAAATTATGAAGTTTATCTGGGGACACAAGGGACATAGAATTTCCAAAGGAACTCTATACCGCAACACAAACCAGGGAGGTCTAAGAGTACCAAACATTCTATGGTATTATCAGGCTGCTCAACTATCCCAATTGTCCGTAATCTATTCTAAAACTGCTCACCCAGATTGGATACACATGGAGAGGCAGGCCATTCCTAATTACACCCTAGACTATATTTTATGGTGCCCAACCAGGGACAGACCGGCCATACTAGCACCCACACTTTCACACTCTCTAACCCTTTGGGACTCCCTTAAAACTAGCCCACACTTGATCTCCCGCTGGCAGCCTCTCTCTCACATTTTTAGGAATCCCCTCTTTCCTCCTGGGCAAGACATTAAGGCCTTTCGCTGGTGGTTAGACAAGGGACTTTACAGGATTGGTCACTTTGTATCCTCATCGGGACCCATCTCTTTAGCCCACTGCACCAGTAAACTTGACATGCCAGCAACGGAAAAATTTAGATTTCAACAACTTTTCCACTTTCTCAGATCCTTGGGCCTCTCTAATTCTAAACCCCCATCAATCACTGATTACGAGCTTTGGTGTGGCCAAGCCATGGAGCAGAGGGGGGGCATATCGGTGATTTACCGCGCACTTGTGCAGGCTGACTCCAAAACGCTATTCATGCGAGAATGGGAAACTGATCTACAACAACAATGGACCCTGGCTGAATGGCATAGGGCATCAGTCGCTGCCTCAAAAGGTCTACTTAACACTGCATTGGTTGAAGCTAACTTAAAAGTCCTAATGCGATGGTATATGGTACCTTTGCGACTGGCTAAAATCTACCCAAATGCATCCCCCTTATGTTTTCGCAACTGTGGACATGTAGGCTCTATGCTACATATATGGTGGGAGTGTCCGAAAATTAGGAACTTATGGAATAATATTTTCCATATTATTAGGAAGATTACGTCGATACCCGTCCCCAAAACTCCCCAGTACGCTTTACTTAATTTCCCCCAACAAGGGGTTCCTAAATTAACTCTAAATCTTATTAGGTTCATACTAATCGGAACCAAACTAACAATTGCCCGAGCTTGGAAGCAGCCCACAGTCTCCCTGAGGCTAGTCAAACGTAAAATTTCCTGGATTATGGCCCAGGAAAACATGGTTAGCATCTTACAGGATACGGTGGATAGACACACAGCAGTGTGGGAACCTTGGAATAGGTACATCTCTGGGTCCTTGCACGGCCCTGTGACACCAGCCTAATTGCGGGTGAGTAGGTACCACTTCTTCCTTAGCTATCTCTTGACTCTCTTCCTCTTCTTCTTCCTTCTCCTTTACTTCCTCTTCTTCTATTCTATTCTCTGTCCGTTTCTGTTCTCCCTTATTTCCCTCAAAATTGTGCTCTTCAGGTTAAACCTAGTACTGGACAAAACAATAGAGTTCGAAATTGGCAAACTTATCTGCCAAGCGATTTACTATCGTTTTCTCTCCTCCTCTATTTGTTGCTATAAACCAAACACAGGCTCTCTCGTGAGCGGTAACCTTTGTGGTGTTTTTTAGTTGTTATAGATCCACTATATTTTTGGTAACGGGGGGAGGGGGTAGTTCTTTCTGGTACCCGGCACAGTTAGATCCCTTTAGGGGTGCTGGGACTAGGGAGTCTTCCCCCCACCCGAGAACTGCTCAGTTGGTAGCGGAGGAGAAACTGTTTTTGTTCATTTCAGTTGCACTCGCGTATTTGCCATCTTATTAGACCCTACATACTAGAACGGCAATTGCTATAACTGTTTCTGGGTCTTTTTCTTACCTAAATGATAATTTGTTACAAGTTTTGTCTGTCTGTACTGATACACAATGGTTATGTCTTGCTTCACTTTTTTGATATACTCAATAAAAATCTATTGAAAGTAAAATTGCATTGATTACTGTGTAAATGTGACTGGCAGGGAAGGGGTTAACACTAGGGGGCGCTGTAGGGGTTAATGTGTGTCCCTATTGGAGTGATTCTAACTGTGGGAGGGGAGGACTCAAGGGGAGAAGACCGATCATGTGTTCCTCCGTACTGGGATCACATGATCGGTCTCCTCTCCGCTGACAGGACGTGGAGCTGTGTGTTTACACACACAGCTCCACGGTCCCGCACGGTCCTGTTGTTTCAACGGGCAATCGCGGGTGCCCGGCGGACATCGCGGCCGCCGGGCGCTCGCACCGGGTCCCGAGCGATGCCGGCGGCGCGCGTGCCCCCCAGGCGATCGGGAATCCGAGGACGTCATATGACGCCCACCCAGGATGGGAGATCCACTTTGTGGGCATCATATGACAGTGTGCGGTATTGAAGTGGTTAAATAAGGCCTGGATTCTTTCCTAAATGTACAAAATATAACTGGATTTATAGGTAAAGGTGATCAAGGGAATATCCGATTGCCTCTTGGGGAATCAGGAAGGAATTTTTTCCCCTGCTGGAGCAAATTAAATCATGCCACTGGATCAACCGAGTATCGGATTGTAAAATAAAAAATAAAAAAAGATTTCCCCTTTATTGATTGAACTAGATGGACTTGTGTCTTTTTTCAACCAGACTAACTATGTAACGGCAGATATCTGCCCAAATGTGTTACACATGAAAGCTTTACAATCACAGTCGTACACAAGGATCCAACACTCCACTTTCTGTATAATTTATTATACACACACCAGATGGACTCTGTTGGATTCTTAGTTTATTTAGGCCCCATGCACACTGGGTGTTTATGTGGGTGGAAGGTACAGACGCACCACCCAGCAGCCTGTAAAACTCTATAAGAGGCCGAGTGCTGCTGCAGCTGGATAGTGCACGAGTGGTACGAAAGTTTAGGTCTGTATGCACCCAGGGATAAATGCTTGGAATGCAAGCAGTCTGTGTTCCCGGGCCTTTATCCCTGGGGGCACACTGCCCTAAACATTTGTACCACAAAGTTCCCTGGCCAGCTGCAGCAGCATTCAGCTTCTTAGAGTTTCATAGGCTGCAGCAGCCGGGCTGGATAGTGCGCCTGTGCACCCACACCTAAACACCAGAGATTCATGCGCAAAGGATAAACACTCAGTGTGCCCAAGGCCTTATACTATAAAAGTATACAACTGAAGAGCAGGAACAGGCTAAAATAGACAGAAACACAGGAATTACGTATGTCCACAAGATTTCACAATTTAAGTATTTACGACCTCTTGTGGAACCACCAGGTTCCTAATATAACTGAAGTATTATTTTTTGTGATGATCTAAACATCTCATAGCTAACGTTGACTAAAATATGCATTTCTGTTACCTAAATGTCCAACTGGACTAGCAGCATTGAACAGCATTTGAATAGAACAGTCGGTACATGTATAGTGTAATTCAAAACATACACTTTTGAGTTAAAAGGGGCCATCTGGAATGGTTTGGGCATTAAATACTGGCCAGAGGCAGCCCAATTTTTGTTGGAAAAATTTATGATCTATGGTCTGGTTGGGATGACTGGTCATGCAATAATTAACAAGTGAACTATAATGATTGCTTGTTTGTGATTAAAGAGCCCTTTACCAATAAGGCCTTGGTTGACAAAGGGGCAGAGCCTTTTGCACAGAAATGTGTAACCACGCCCCCAACATACTGACGTCATCTTCTGGAACTCCCTAAGCTTGCTGAAAGCTCCCGGAAGCTGCTCAGCCACGGTAAGTGGCTTGCGCTCCACCCTGACATTTCTCCAGCCCAGCCCTCCTGCTGTTTCCCAGCAAACTCTGCAGACACCAGTCGCTTGCCTGCCGATCTCTGCAATACAGACCAGCCGCTTGCCTACTGAACTCTACATTGAGGATCCAAGTACATCGAAGACCTTTCTACAATATAGATATGCCTACTTTTCTGCATATGCAGTGATTGCATTATTTTTTCTATTTTTACGCATCTTAATAAACAGCCTACATTTCTTACAGAAGGGTGGATTACCAAAGAAAAACTATCCTAACATATACAAAGCTGGTCTTTGTGGGATGCATACACACTTAAATGGCTTCTACAACACTAGGAATCCAGCAACCTCAATACAGCACAATTTCCTCATATTAAAGAATAGGTACATACATAAAATATAATAAATGCAGGCAAAAAAATTGCATTCAAAAATGCATTCATTATTTTTATCAGTATCCTGCAGAACATTGCACCCATGATCAGAAGATCATAGGTGCAATGTCAGGCTCCTGCAGACATTGCCTACAGCTTTCTGACAGTACCACTCTATGGGCTGTTTGAAAGCTGTAGGAAGTGTCAATAGACTAAGAGTGCTCACAAGCATACATGCAGTTCATCGGCTGCAGTGGAAGACTGGACTTGTAGTTCATTCATTCACAGAACCCTGTGAATGAATGCTGTGGTTGCGAGCACATCGGGTGCTGGAAGAAAAACCTCAGCCCACTGTCACTGTGTTCGGTGAACTTAGTCTTTAAAAAAAAAAAAACACCATATGTGACCTTATCTTGAACAAGTTCCACTCTGTCAATTCACATAACTCTCAAGCTTTTTTTCCACCTCACTCTTTTTACCTTGAATGCTTGAATGCATGTTAAGGGTCTCGCCTCCTTCATCAAGGCTGTCTCCTTTACATTGTGGGTAATGGCAAGCACCTTTGCCAGCCCTTCACCAGGTCTTTCTGAAAAAAGGACCACTACTACCCACAAACTGTTGATGTTTTCAGAACCAGGGGGGTTGGAGAGGGTAACAAGCCAGACAAATAACAGGAGAAGGAACATGGTTGTGACCAGGAATGAACTCCACTGTGTGGGTGTCAATTGTACAGTAATCTGCACATTTCGTACACCTGATCAGAGAGAACTTTTTAGCACACAGGAAGTTTTAGAAATATCTTGTGCCTAGAATTCAGCTTTAAAGTGGTACCTCAGTCAGGTTAAAAAAACAAAAAAATTAAAAGTCAACAGCTACAAATACTGTAGCTGCTGACTTCTAATAAAACACTTAAAAGAGGTTGTAAATCTCAGACAAGAAATATGAACAAAGCATATCCCTCTATAGGGTGTGTTTGTTTCAATTAGGAGCACTAAGTGTCATGTCTATCTACTGCTTCATTCCTCTGCCATCAGCATGAATCACTTGTAGCAAATTTTCTTGACACCAAAAGAAAAAAGGTGACAGGGGAAGGAGCTCCAGCAGATTGACAGCCTCAGCTGTGGTGCTGTGTGCCCTGTCCGTCCAATCAGCTCTCAGAGCTTTCCTCACCGAGCTCTGCAGAGTGCAATTTCAGCTCTCCGCCGTTTTCTGAACTCTCCGACAAGCTTTATAATCCAGCATTTTGAATGGATGTAGAGAAAAGAAGACTGCAGATAAACAGATACACCTTATTTAGGGGGATTGTTTCATCTCTGTGTGTGTATTACCTGGGGCTAGTCACTTTACTGGCTATATGTAAGGATTGACAACCACTAACTGTCCAGGGATTAGCTCTGTCCTCACCCGGGCCGGTTCTTTGCTGGTCTTCAGGTCCCCAATGCCAGCATGATGCACTCTATTCGTCTTCAGTCGACTTCCAACCACGCTGCGCTGTGTGAGTGGTCCTGCAGCCTCCTGGGACCTGTGACATGTCCCAGAAGGTTGCAGGTGGAGGGGGTAGAACTTCCGGCCTAGGCAATTCCAGTGGAAGTGGGTACCTGAGTAAACTAGGCATCCACTCCCCAAAAAAAAAAAAAAAATCCAAAATGAAGAATGAGAGGGGGGACTTCCCCTTTAGGGAGAAGTTACGCTTTAAGTACCCCATCTGTCTGTTGAGTATAAGAAGATCTGTACTGTTGTGTTCGTTGCTCTATTGATAGTTTTATTTATAGCAAAATTCAAACATCTAAGGGAAAAACACCTAAAGCATTATGTGATACTTACTCGCACAGCACCACGTATTTTTCAAGGCACTCAAGCAGAAGTTCGCTTCCTCCTTGATGGAAGTGAAGAGCTGGAAGGATAACATCATCCTTCAAGCAGAAAACAAAGTAAGACCACCCCATGCCTTCTTTGTTCTGTTTAATTGACTTGAGGTCAGTCAAGCTGAAGAGGAATGACCATTTGCTCCGGCTATTTACTGGACTCTGAACACCTAACAAAGTTTACAGAAAAAAAACAAGAAGATAAGAACAACGCAAAGGATAACATTCATAAACAAACACATTAGGTTAAAAAAACTGTTTTGTTATATCGAGCTCTAGTAATCTGTTCAATTCGCAAACAAAATAAAGCATCGGAATACAACTTCGATCAGTTATGTATCTCTAGCAACATTATGTTGGACATGCTAAATCAGTGACCTACAAAAGGTCACCATATAGCAAGTTCAGCGTACATAATGGAAGCATGTGGTTGGGTAGATCAAGGGTAAATATCCAGAATCTAGGACTTCTTTTAATAGGATATTACTAAGCTCAATAAAAGACTGTTAAAAGAAACAAAACACAATGCATGTACTGAAAAAATATTATTATTATATAGTTTGTGAAATGCTTTACAATAAAATGGGAAACAGCGCAGATACAATACAAAAGACTTAAGGAGCTTACAATCTTACAGGATGGGGGCAAGTGGTACAAAAAGGTAATAACTGAGGGATGAGCTGATTGAAGGAATTTAAAGTAAAGCTATTAGGCGAAGGCAGGATAGGCTGCCCTGAAAAGATGAGTTTTCAGGGATCCCCTAAAAGGTGGGCAGAGTAGGAGATAGCCAGACATTGAGAGATCCAGAGGATGGGAGAGACTCTAGAGAAGTCATGGAGACAAACATGGCAGGAGAGGACAAGACAGCTAGAGAGCTGAATAAGTACTAAATATATATTGTATCTGGAACCAGACATCTAGAGCAGCCTTTTTCAACCAAGGTGCCCAGACACCCTGGAGTGTCTTGAGGTTTCTTCAGGGGTGCCTTGGCAAAATGCCTAAAAAATTCCCAAACACGGTATACAAGCTGGTGTGTGGATGAAGCCTGCCTTTTAGATACATTAAGTCACAGGTTTTCATTGTACACCATTACAACCTTCTAGCTGCCAGCGTCCTAACGACCAATGGCATCATCAGTTGATATGGAGGATATCAGTTGACTGCATAGCATCCTTCTTTGACCATCCCCTGCCTCTCTCCATCAGCACTGGGGTGACATTAATCGAGTGATGGAGAAACATTGGAATACTAGTCAGTACCAGTTTGCAAAAGTGTGTTTACTTTGGAAGAATAAATCAATGTTGGGTGTCCTACTTGTGTGGCTGTTGCTGCATTATGTAAATATATTAGAATAGTTTTTACATTTTAGAATGGGGGTGCCTTGAGATTGTCCATCATTTTTAAAGGGTACCTTGACTGAAAAAAGGTTGAGAAATAGAGTATAGGAATGCATTTCAAACAATCTGAAGTTAATAGTACTCTAATGTAAATGTAAGAAAAACAATTCCAAAAAAACAATTACATTTGATATCATGTATTAACCCAATGATGTGTCACTTTTTTGTATTTACTGTTCGGTTTTATAGCCGACTGTATACTAAAATTATACTACAGGGGGTCCCCGACTTACGAATGCCCGACCTACGAACAACTCCTACTTACGGACCGGGCGCTGTGGGGACCCTCTGGCGTTCTGGAAAATCGGCCGTTCTGCGCATGCGCGGCCAGACGGAGCCTCGGAAAATGATGGAAATGTCCGTAATTTGCCGCGCATGCACAGAACGGCATTTGACGGAAAATCGAAAATGTCCGTAATTGTCGTTCTGCGCATGCGTGGCCGACTTACGAACTTTTTCGAATTACAATCAGGAGGAAAGTCCCTAACGGGTTCGTAACCCGGGGACCCCCTGTATTCAACTTCACAACTGGAAAAAAAAAAAACGACCGTATATAAACAACCTATTTATCCTGCTGAGGGGTTGACAAATATCGTTTACTTTTGGTTGCCCCTTTACTGAATGATATTCAGTTTGCTAAGACACCGTGTAAAATAAACACTTTTTTTCAATAAAATACTGGATTTAACTGTTTTCTTTCTTTTTTGCATCTCAGTGCTGATGATATTCTGCAATCTTCGAGCGTTATCAACCGATAATGGGAAGTGCCTAAACAATGGCCTTCATGGCAGGATCATAGGATTTTATTTTAACATAGCTGAAGATTATAAAAAGGACTAAAAATTACAATTAAAAAAAATGTGTTACTGACATATGAGATTTTAGTAACTGGGTTTATTCTTGAAGCATACTAGCTACATTTTAATTAATTTTAAAGATGGTTAATCAGGTAAAGAAACAATAAATTTAAGTTCCATTGCCCATTACATCCAAATATTTAATCAGGAAACAGAACAAGGGTGCACACACCACTTCAGGCAAAAAATGGACACACCCGGTCCAAGGTGCTAATCCCGGCTCGCCACCATAGCCAATATCAAGAAGAGAAGAAAAGATTGATCGCACACTTGGATCCAAAAGATGCTGTAGAAATGTCTTTATTGTCATGAGTTGACGCGGTTCACACGAAAAGAACCGTGCTTGTTCACACATACACACGTTGCATAGCAAACAGGGCACATAAAACGATTGTTTTCTGTGTGTCCTAGCTGTGACTGGCATTCTTCCAGGTGGAAAAAAAATGCAAAATATGTGAATGGCATTTTAGAATAAAATGTAACTACAGTAACACTATTTTTTAAATATAATAAAAAAAAAAGAATAAAATAAAAAGTGCCTTTTTTTTTTTTTTATATGGATTGCAGAAAATCTAACATTGTTGAAAAGCAAAATCGTGAAAAGAAAGCCTTCTTCCTCCTTAAACAAATATGTATTACTTTGTAGTCTTAAAGTGATTGTAAAAAGGAAATTTTTCTTGGGTAAAATAAAAACATATACTGCAATGGAGTTTTACAGAGTGGGCTCAAACCTCCTCTTCTCGGGTCACCCGCTAGTGCCCCTGGACCCTCCTATGTCCATGGGCGCTAGCAGGGGACCCAAGAAGAGGAGCGGGACTCGGCCTTGCCCCCCACTGGCTTTGATTGCCAGCATTGGCCAAGCTAGAGAGAAGAGCTACAGATATGCACAGAGCTGGATTGAATGAGGGCACAAGTAAAAGGGGGTTGAGGGGCCAAAACCCATGCCTAAAATTGTCTACCTTAATGCAAGGAATGCATTAAAAAAAAAAATTAAAAAAAAATGTAGGCTTTAGAACCACTTGCTGGGCAGCCACAGTACATATACTGCGGCTGGTCGGCTCTATTGAGCAAAACAACGTACCTGTGCGTCGTTTCGTGCAATAGATACAGTGGGCGTGTGCACGCCCGGGATTCCGTGGACTAAATGGCTGCCGGCAACCTGCGATCGCTCCACAGAGGCAGAACAGGGATCTGCCTATGTAAACAAGGCAGATTCCCATTCTGACAGAGGACAACATGGAGCTCTACTGTTCCTAGTGATTAGGAACAGCGATCTCTGGTATCCCAGTGAGCCCATCCCCCACACAGTTACAACACACCCAGGGAACAAGGTTAACCCCTTGATCGCCCCCTAGTGTTAACCCCTTCCCTGCCAGTGACAATAATACATTGATCAGTGGATTTTTTAGCACTGATCACTGTAATATCACTGGGCCAAAAAAGTGTCACCTGGGGGGTCAGATTTGTCCGCCACAACGTTGCAGTCCTGCTAAAAATCGCAGATCGCCGCCATTACCAGTAAAAACATTGAAAAAATATATAAGTCCATAAATCTATCCCCTATTTTGTAGACGCTATAACCTTTGGAAAAAACATCAAATACGCTTATTGCGATTTTTTTGTACCAAAAAAATATGTAGCAGAATACATATTGGCCTAAACTGATAAATTAATTTTTTTTTTTTTTGGATATGTTTTATAGCAGAAAGTAAAAAATATTGTTTTGTTTTTTTTCAAAATTATCTTTTTTTTTGCACTCTAAACAAAAAAAAAAAAAACGCAGAGGTGATCAAATACCACCAAAAGAAAGCTCTATTTGTGGGATAAAAAAAAAAAAGGACATCAATTTTGTACGGGTACGTCGCACGACCGAGCATATGTCAGTTAAAGTGACTTAGTGCCGTATAGCAAAAAAATGGCCTCGTCATTAAGGGGGCAAATCCTTCCGGGGCTTAAATGATTAAACATTTAGAAAGTTATTGTTACATTAAAATGTCCATAGTAGAAATGTAAAATTGTATTCCTCTGGTCCATAGGGGGTGTACAGGTGTGAAAGCTAAAGTAGCTGAACAGAAAAAAAAATAAAAAAAAAATAAAGCACAACATATTTCAAAAGAATAATTGTAAATGTAAATCTAATTCAGAATTAAGCCCTCTGGGCTGTAATGGACCTAAATGGTCAATCCAGCATGCTTCAAAATAATTCACATTCACCTCCCCTCCGGTTCTTAGGAATATGATCAATTTCCATACATTTAAACTGTAACACAAGATAGGAGCATCCCACAAAATCTCTAGCTATCGGTAATTGAATTATTTTGTCCCTAATAAGAGTATTCATGGTGTGCTAATCTGTCCATAACTTTTTGTGTGGTCTCACCTACAGTACATAATGCAATCCACAAAACCTAAGGATGTACACAACAAACCTGGTCTGACAGGTGTAACAGCCTGGAATTTTATTTGGGAGTCTGGTGTAGCTGATTTAAAAGGATTGTTTTTCTCATATGGGTAAACTGTATGCATTTGACACAGAAGAAGAGCTCAATATTAATCAGGTCCCATGAAGGCATGTGCAGATGTTTTTACAGAAGAGTAATCCTATCAAAGTAAAGGAGATTTATATTATATAGATAGATATATATATATATATATATATATATATATATATATATATATATATATATATATATATATATATATATATATAATGCAACCTTTCCTATATGAAGGCAAGAGCGGGATACACAAACTCAGAAAAAAATAATAGCTGTTCCTCAATACAGACTAATGCTTTTTTTTTACGAGTGCCGTATACAACCTGGGAAAATGTATGATATTGTACACAAAAAGGAATGTGTTTAAAAGTTTTACAACCCTGTTGGGTCTCTAAAGTCTGTAATAATTTTGAGCATATTTTGTGGGTATCCTGCAGAATGTAATTTTTTTTCCTCCACCATCATCAAGTCTAATTTGCAACAAGGTAATACAACCCTCCTGACACCTGTGAAGTGACTGCAAGACCCCCGCAGGGTGAAAACTGGTACTGTAATATGCAGCAAGTGATTGCAATCTGTGCGCTTTTAGATACAAATCCCTTTTCAACATGCCAACAGCTGTCACAATCAGTTGCATTTTACCAGTTTTCACACACCGGGGGTCTTCAAGTAATTTCAAGAATGTCAGGAGGGTTGTAACAGGTACTACCTTGTTATAAATTAGACAGAGAATAATAATAATAATAAAATAATAATAATAATAAAAAAATATATATATATATATATATATATATATATATATACACACACACACACACACAGTCAACAGCATTGATGCATTGATTCTCAAGCACCAGCCACGGACCAGTGCCAGGTCACTGCTTCCCTCCTCCCAGGTTATCTTTTTGTCCCTTCTCGTTAGAGTGGGGCATTGCTGTAATTTACAAAAACAGAAAGTGGTGTTAGTGCAGTATCCACTAGAGGGCACTGCTGTATAATACACATTTGTATATGCTGCCGTTTACTCATGATGCCCATTGTATGCTGAACTATATGTATTTAATCTAGTCTCGCACAGTGAGCCTTAGTGTTAAAACAACTGTACATGCATTAATGTGACCTTTCCCTGTCACAATTGCATATAATGTGTTTAATGACAAAGGGATAGAGCTAGATAGATATATATAATCTCTCTCTATTACACACACATTATATATATATATATATATATATATATATATACATATACACACACACATACACACACACACACATACTTTTTTTTTTTTTTTAAATAACCCACACCAGAGGTTTATTTATTTAGGGATAGAGCTAGATAGAGATTTTATATATATAAAAAAAATATACTCTATTACACACACACACACACATATATATATATATACACACACACACACACACACACACTTTTTTTTTTTTTAAATAACCCACACCAGAGGTTTATTTATTTATTTAGGGATAGAGCTAGAGCTAGATAGAGATATATATATATATATATATATATATATATATATATATATATATATATATACTATATATATATATATATATATATATATATACTATATACACACACACTTTTTTTTTTTTTTTTTAAATAACCCACACCAGAGGTTTATTTAAAATTCAAGGCTACCACACCTGTCGGGCTTGTTTTCTTGTATACACAGCGCTTCACTTTTTTTCACATTTTGTTATATTAGCCTTATTTCAAAATGGATTCAATCCATTATTTTCCTCAAAATTCTACAAACAATACCCCATAATGACAACCTGAAAAAAGTCTGTTTGAAATCTTTGCAAATTTATATATAAAAAAAAAAAAAATAATAATCACATGCACAATTTTGACACTCAAAATTGAGCTTGGGTGCATCCTATTTGCACAGAACATCCTTGAGATGTTTCTACAACTTGACTGGAGTCCACCTGTGATAAATTCAATTGATTGGACATTATTTGGAAAGGCACACACCTGTCTATATAAGGTCCCACAGGTAACAGTGCATGTCAGAGCACAAACCAAGCCATGAAGTCCAAGGAATTGTCTGTAGACCTCAGAGACAGGATTGTATAGAGGCACATATCTGGGGAAGAGTACAGAAAAATGTGTGCAGTATTGAAGGTCCCAATGAGCACAGTGGCCTCCATCATCCATAAATGGAAGTTTGGATGGGCCTCCCAGTAAAACAGAGGGGGAGAATGGCCTTAGTCAGGGAGGTGACCAAGAACCCGATGATCACTCTGACAGAGCTCCAGCATTTCTCTGTGCAGAGAGGAGAACCTTCCAGAAGAACAACCATGCAGCACTCCACCAACGGAAGCCACTCCTCAGTAAAAAAAAAAAAAAAAAAAAAAAAAAAAAAGACACGTCACAGCCCATCTGGAGTTTGCCAAAAGGCACCTGAAGGACTCTCAGACTATCAGAAACAAAATTCTCTGGTCTGATGAAACAAAGATTGAACCCTTTGGCCTGAATGGCAAGTGTCATATCTGGAGGAAACCAGGCACCACTCATTACCTGAACAATACCATCCATACAGTGAAGCATGGTGGTGGCGGTAAGGCCCCTTTCACACTGGGGCGGTTTGCAAGCGCTATTGCGCTAAGAATAGCGCCTGCAAACCGACCCGAAACAGCTGTTGCTGTTCCTTCAGTGTGAAAGCCCGAGGGCTTTCACACTGAAGCGGTGCGCTTGCAGGACGCTCAAAAATGTCCTGCAAGCCGCATCTTTGGCTCGCTATAGGAGCGGTATATTTACCGCTCCTATAGCGCCAGGTCCCATTGAAAACAATGGGGGAGCGCGCCGAACCCGCCCGCAAAACGCCGCAATAGCGGCGGTTTGCGGGCGGTATTGACCCTTTTTCGGCCGCTCGCGGGGGGTAAAAACACCCCGCGAGCGGCCGCAATGCGCCGCTAAAACGCCGGTAAAGCGGCGCTAAATATAGCGCCGCTTTACCGCCAGCGCCCCCACCGCTCCAGTGTGAAAGCAGCCTAACTGGTGCCAAAGGTGCTTCAACAAAGTATTTAGCAAAGGCTGTGAATACTTATGTACATGTGATTTTTTTTTTCTTATCTTTAACCACTTCAGCCCTAGAAGATTTGGCAATTTTTTTTGCGATACGGCACTGCATTGCTTTAACTGACAATTGCCCGGTTGTGCGACGCTGTACCCAAACAAAATTGACGTCCTTTTTTACCCACAAATAGAGCTTTATTTTGGTGGTATTTGATCACCTCTGCAAATTTTATTTTTTGCGCTATAAACAAAAGAAGAGCAATTTAAAAAAAAGAAAAAAAAACACAATATCTTTTACTTTATGCTATAATAAATATCCCAATTATTTTTATTTATTTTTTTAAAAAGCTATTTTTTTCCTCAGTTTAGGTCAATATGTATTATTCTACATATTTTTGGTAAAAAAATTAATTAAAATCGCAATAAGCATAAATATTGGTTTGCACAAAAGTTATAGTGTCTACAAAATAGGGGGATAGATTTATGGCATTTTTTTATTAGTAGTAATCAGTCAGCAATTTTTATATCGGGACTGCGATATTGCATTGGACACTTTTGACAAATTTTTGGGACCAGCGACAATTATACAGCGATCAGTGCTATAAAAATGCACTGATTACTGTATAAATGTCACTGGCAAGGAAGGGGTTAACACTAGGAGGCGATCAAGGGGTTACCTGTGTTCAGGTACAGATCCTGGTTCTCGCTCTGTCATCGCGCCCGTCGGGCACTCGCATCGGCGGGGAGCCGCAGTGGTCAAGAGGCAAAGTGACGTAAGGCAACAGCGTTTCGCCCAGGGGAGCCAACTTGCTGCAGTACAACTGTGGCAGCTGGTCGGGAAGGGGTTAATAGATTTGCAAAGATTTCAAACAAACTTCTCTGACGTTGTCATTATGGGGTATTGTTTGTAGAATTTTGAAGAAAATAATTAATTTAATCCATTTTGGAATAAGGCTGTAACATAACAAAATGTGGAAAAAAGTAAAGCGCTGTGAATACTTTCGGAATGCACTGTACATCCATAAAGCCAAATAAAAAAAATATGTTGTTAGTGCACTCAAAATACTTGGTGACTACACACATAAAAAGAGCCTGTGGAAATGAAGGCGGTCCTTCGAAAAGCGTATCCACGCCCACTGCTCCTCCAGAAGCACGTGACTTAATCCAGGCGATTCCATACATGTGCCTGTGTACAGAGCTCTGGTCTGACCTTCAGCTGCAGCTATTTTTCCATCTGACAGCTCTGCTATCCAGGATTACAAGTGTGAATATAAAGAAGAGCCTATGCTGGGGAGCGTTTGGTACAGGACTTTTCTATTTTAATTTGGGAAAGCTTTAACTCTACTGTGCAATCTTCTAGTTTGTTTTTGTGTTTTAATCCACACATAGCATTAAATCTAATACTCATAAATCAAATCTATACGGACCAGTTATTTCTCTTCCATTACAGTTGGTGTGGCTATATAAATAGTAAATATATGTACGGTCATATCTAAACATCTATTTGTCATGAAATATATCAGATCTTAGACTATTAAATAGACACACAAAACAGAAACAAAACCAAAAAGGAAAAAAGGAAAAATTTAACCCAAAAGGGGTAAAAAATAAATAAAGAAAAAGCTAAAAAAGGTATAACCGCCCTCTGGGGAGGTAGAGGCACTTACTAGCATTCCCACATTATATTCGGTCACCTTAAAGAGTGGCCACTAAAAAAAAATTTTTAAGGCCCGGTTCAGACTGCTGCAGTGCGGGAGATCGGATATGATTCGCACCGCACTGCAGTTCAAATCATATGCGATCTCTGTGAGATGCAAATTCAGCCATACAGATAGTATGGCTGAATTCGCATCGCATTCGGCCCAAACTCGCACAGGACCCTTTTTTTCGGTCCGTTGCAGAATCGGATCGCATGGTGTTCTCACCATGCGATCCGATTCCTGCCCGAGTTTGCAGATCGCACTGCGATATGCGAGCTGATATGGGGGTGTCATTAACATTTCACTCCCAGCAGCTCGCATAGGGCAGTGTGAACTGCCGGCGGGAGACATGCGGTGCGGGAACCCACAGTGGATTTGCAGCGTTCCCGCACCGCAGCAGTCTGAACCGGGCCTAAAAGTCAGCAGCTACAAATACTGCAGCTGCTGAATTTTAATAATTGGACACTTACCTGTCCCAGGGTCCAGCGATGCGGGGGAACAAAGCCCCCCCTCGTTCCCCGCTCCACTCACAGCGCCGGCATCCTTACTGTGGGCACCCGGCTGTTTCTTCACAGCCGGGCACCCACTGCGCATGCGCGAGCGCCGCCGCCATGCGACGCTCAGTCATCTGGGACATGTGACAGGTCCCAGATGACTGTGCGGCGCCGAGGGGAAGTGATGTCAGTGCCCGGGCACTGAAGGTGGCAGACTACGAGGGACCCCCTAGCAACAGGCATTTAGAGGTGAGTAAAAAAAATAAATTTTTTTTTTTATTATTTTTAAGCAAATTTTTAAAAATTTTAATTTTTTGGTGGCAACACCACTTTAAGATACAAAAAGGGCCTTTCCTTCCTCTGAGAGTTTAAATATATTCCACTGAGCCCAGGTTTCAAATATCTCGTGTCGGTTTTGGGCCGAGAGTATCAAGTCCTCCATCCTATTTATCTCTTCCACTCTTATGTGTTTTTACGACACAAGAGATCGTGCAGTGATGATATGTGGTCATTGTGGCCATACCATTCAAGCAGTCAAACAAACAGACTGGATCCAGAAGGAAGACTAACCAGACAGCGCCCCTGGCCAGTGGGACCATTGACAGCCCATTGCTGCAGGGCATATTTTACCAGTCAAGTCTGTCATAATATGGTAACATGCAATGCACACTAGCACATTATGGCATAAACCTCCTGAGGCCCATTTATAAAAATAAAAAAAAGAAGGGGAATTTTATTCCATTTATATTTACATGTACATACAGTTTTGCTCATAAATTTACATATCCTGGCAGAATTTATGATTTCTTGGCCATTTTTCAGAGAACATGGATAACACAAAAACTTTTCTTTCACTCATGGTTTGGGTTTGGCTAAAGTCATTTATTATCAATCAACTGTGTTTACTCTTTAAAATCATAATGACAGCAGAAACTAAAGTTTATATACCCTGGTGATTTTGGCCTGACAACATGCACACAAGTTGACACAAAGGGGTTTGAATGGCTATTAAAAAAAGGTAACCATCCTCACAGACCCTTGCATCTTTCTTCCAGTGCTGCACTGACATTTCTGGATTCTGAGTCATGGGGAAAGCAAAAGAATTGTCAAAGGATCTGCAGGAAAAGGTAGTTGAACTGTATTAAATAGGAAAGGGATACAAAAAGGATATCCAAGGAATTGAGAATGCCAATCAGCAGTGTTCAAACTCTAATCAAGAAGTGGAAAATGAGGGGTTCTGTCGAGACCAAACCCCGGTCAGGTAGACCAACTAAAATTTCAGCCACAACTGCTAGGAAAATTGTCCAGGATGCAAAGAAAAACCCACAAATAACTTCAAGTGAAATACAGGACTCTGAAAACATGTGGTGTGGCTGTTTCAAGATGCACAATAAGGAGGTACTTGAAGAAAGATGAGCTGCATGGTCAAGTCGCCAGAAGAAAGTCATTACTACGCAAATGCCACAAAGTATCCCACTTACAATATGCCAAACAGCACAGAAACAAGCCTCAAACCTTCTGGCACAAAGTCATTTGGAATGATGAGACCAAAATTGAGCTTTTTGGCCACAACCATAAATGCTACATTTGGAGAGGAGTCAACAAGGCCTATGATGAAAGGTACACCATTCCTACTGTGAAACACGGAGGTGGATCACTGATGTTTTGGGGATGTGTGAGCTACAAAAGGCACAGGAAATTTGGTCAATATTGATGGCAAGAAGAATGCAGTATGTTATCAAAAAATACTTGAGGAACATTTGCAGTCATCAGCCAGGAAGCTGCGCATGGGATGCATTTGGACATCCCAACATGACAATGATACAAAACACAAGGCCAAGTCGACCTGTCATTGGCTACAGCAGAATAAAGTGACGATTCTGGAGTGGCCATCTCAGTCTCCTGACCGCAATATCATTCTGGGGAGATCTCAAAATGTGCATTTAATGCAAAAAAGCCCAAGAATTTACAGGAACTGGAGGCTTTTTTTGCCATGAGGAATGGGCAGCTTTACCATCCGAGACAATAAAGAGCCTCATCTACAAATACCACAAAAAACTTCAAACTGTCATTGATGTTAAAGGGGGCAATACATGGTATTAAGAACTGGGGTATGTAAACTTTTGATCAGGGTCAGTTGGGTAGTTTCTGTTGTAATTATGACTTAAAAAGAGTAAACACAGTTGATTGATAATAAATGCTTCAGCCAAACACTAACCACGAGTGAAAGAAATGTTTTTGTGTTATCATTCATAGTCTCTAAAAAATGGCCAAGAAATCAAGTTCTGCCAGGGTATGTAAACTTATGAGCACAACTGCACATTTACATTCATGAGACCCTGTAATGAAAGGATAGTTTTTCTATCAGGTACACCAGACGTCAAGTTAAAATTCAAGGCCATCTTTCAAGCAGGCGCATTTGCGGTAAAGAAAAAAATTGCTTTAAGCAGCGATTTTCACACTTTTAACCCCAAAGGCGAGGTTAAAAACTCCTGTATTGCGGCACTTCCGAAGTTCTTTTCATTCATTCCAAATGGGCAGGGCGTTTTGGGAGCTAAATACATTGCTCCTAACCCGCCATAAAGATGCTGCTTGTCGGAATGTCCCGCAAGCGTACTACCAGAGTGTGAAAAGTCACACTTGAATGAATAGGAGGCAGTTTTTAAGCGCTTAGCAGAGGCTATTTCCAGCGCTAGAGCACCTGAAAACCGACCCAGTGTGAAAGGTCTTATACCAGTCAGACCAGTTTTGTTGCATACATCCTTAAGCATTAGTGTGGATTGTATTATGTAGGTGAGACCACACAAAAAGTTAAGGACAGATTTGCATGCCATAAATACTCTATTAGGGACAAAATATTTAAATTACCAGTAGCTAGACATTTTGTGGAATGTGCCCATTTTGTGTCACAATTAAGTTGATAGTATTCCTAAGAGCAGGAGGGTAGGAGATTGTGAATTAATTTTGAAGCATGCTGGATTTACTGTTTAGGTACATTGCAGCCTCAAAGGCTTAATTTTGAATAGCATTAACATTTACAATTATACCTGTGAAAATATATTGTGCAGTATTGTTTTTTTTTTTCTGGTTAATTACAGATTAGTGTGATAGATATCCCAATATGATTATATACTTGTTTCTCGTCTGCATGTGTGCCAATCCGTTTTGTTTTTTCTTAAAATAACATAGCGCGTTCGTCTTATAATTTAATTAATAGCTAATTACTATGTCTCTGGTTCCTATCTGTACAGTATGTGTTTGTGTTGGATATCATGTACTCAGTGTTTCATGCCTGATGAAGGGCTCACACAAGCCAAAAACTATACCTTTTTGGAATCTGCATTGAAATGCCCTTGACATTTTCCACATTTTGTCATGTTACAACCAAAAATTTTAATGTATTTTATTGGGATTTTATGTGATAGACCAACACAAATTGGCACATAACTGAGGTGGAAGGGAAATGATAAATGGTTTTCAAAATTTTTTACCAATAAATATGTGAAAAAAGTGTGGCGTGCATTTGTATTCAGCCCCCTTTACTGATACCCCCAACTAAAATCTAGTGGAACCAAATGCCTTCAGAAGTCACCTAATTAGTAAATAGAGTGTGTGTAATTTAATCTCAGTATAAATACAGCTAAACCCAAAATTATATAAAATGTAATACAATAGATGATGCAATATAAAAGTGAAAAATAAGTAGTTGTGCAATAGTCTACATGTAAAACAAAAATAAAAAAAACTTCAGTGATTAAAAAAAAAAAAAAAAAAAAAAAAAAAAAAAACAAAGTTCAGATGTCTACATATTCCGTGACACACTCTGGAGAATAATTGTCACCGCCACCTCTGTGTGCAATGACTGCTCACCTCAAAAGTAAGACCCCCCTTGGGTCTAGTCACACTTTTTTAGTAATAATCCAGATCCTGTTTTAATTGATCGTACAAGTTTTTTTTACAAATATTAAAATGTGAGTGCATCTTTACAGAATATTTTAAATAAATCAAGCATTATTTACAATCTTGCGTGATGATGATCTTTTTGTTTGCTTTGAGAATTTATATTTGGAGATTTTGATTCCATCATTTGGGGAGAAGTTTGCTGGATCCTGAATCAAACAGCTGATGTCTGACACTCTTTGTTTGGCTGATTATCGGGATTATTACTAAAAAAGCGTGACTAGACCCAAGGGGGTCTTTCTTTGGAGGTGAGCAGGCATTGCACACAGAGGTGTCGGTGACAATTATCTTTTTTATCACCTGTATTCTCCAGAGTGTGTCACAGAATATGGAGACATCTGAATTCATGTTTTTTTTTTATCACTGAAGTTTTTAGTTTTTTTTACAAGTGGACAATTGCACAACTAATTATATTTTCACTTTTATATTACACCATCTATTGTATTATAATTTTATATAATTTTGGGTTTAGCGCACACACACACACACACACACACACACACACACATATATATATATATCTATCTATCTATTTATATAAAATTCTTCATTGGTGTCAGATCACTTGTGAATAGTTGCAGCTGCCCCCTCTGATTCTGAGCTTTGAACATTTCACGGAGCACTGGTCAATCCATCATCTGAAAATGGAAAGAGTATGGCACAACTGCAACCTACCAAGACATGGCCGTCCGCCTAAACCAGGGATCCTCAAACTACGGCCCTCCAGCTGTTGCAGAACTACACATCCCATGAGGCATTGTAAAACTCTGACATTCACATGACTAGGCATGATGGGAATTGTGAACAACTGGAGGGCCATAGTTTGAAGACCCCTGGCCTAAACTGACAGGCCGGACAAGGAGAGCATTAATCAGAGAAGCAGCCAAGAAGCCCATGTAACTCTGGAGGAGCTGCAGAGATCCACAGCTCAGGTGGTAGAATCTGTCCACAGGACAACTATCAGTCATGCACTCCACAAATCTGGCCTTTATGGAAGAGTGGCAAAAAGAAAGCCATAAGAAGTCCAGTTTGCAGTTTGTGAGAAGCCATGTGGGGGGACACAGCAAACATGTGGAAGAAGGTTCTCTGGTCAGATCAGACCAAAATTTTACTTTTTGGCATAAAAGCAAAACACTGTGTGTGGCACTGCACATCGTCCCTGACCAAACCATCCCCCCGTGAAACATGGTGGTGGCAGCAGCATTATGTTGTGGGAATGCTTTTCTTCAGCAGGGACAGGAAAGCTGGTCAGAGTTGATGAGAAGATGGATAAAGCCAAATACAGGGCAATCTTAGAAGAAAACCTGTTAGAGTCTGCAAAAGACTTGAGACTGGGGTGGAGGTTCACCTTCCAGCAGGATACAACCCTAAACATACAGCCAGAGCTACAATGGAATGGTTTAGAAAAAAGCATATTCATGAGTTAGAGTCAAAGTTCAGACCTAAATCCACTTGAGAATCTGTGGCAAAACTTGAAAATTGATGCTCACAGACGCTCTCCATCCAATCTGACAGAGCTTGAGCTAGTTTGTAAAGAGGAATGGGCATAAATGTCACGATAGATGTTTTGAAAACTATTTATCATTTTCCTTCTACTGAACAATTATGTGCCACTTTGCGTTGTTCCATCACTTAAAATCCCAATAAATTATTTCAAGGCAGTGTGTGTGTGGAATATTTATTTTTATATATATTATATATACATACATACATACATAAATACATACATACATATATATATATACACACAGGGCTTGACAAATTTGCTTGGAATCTAGGAGCCAGCTAAAAAAGTTAGGAGCCAGTTTTTTGTTTTTTTAACTTCTTGAGATCCGCGCTGTAGCCGCCGTTCTGCTTTGCCGGGACGACGTCCTATGACGTTGTCCCCTGTACGAGTGGCCTGCACGCCCCCTGCTCTGTGATCAGCGAGTCTGTGAGACTCGCTGGATCACCGATCCGAGTAAGGGGTCGATCCCGACCCCTTACCACGTGATCAGCTTCAGCCAATGACAGCTGATCACGTGATGTCAACACAGCCGGTAATCGGTTATTTTTTTTCCTCGCCCTGACAGCACGAGGGAAAAAAAAAAGCCGATCAATAACGACCGGCAATGGTTAATTTTTATATTGAAAAAAGCTATCTTAAAATTTACACAGAAAGACGACTAGAACCAAAGCATACACACACATATTACAATATATATATATATATATATATATGTGTGTGTGTTTTTCTAGTCGCCTGTGTAAATTTAAGATTGGTTAATTTTTTACAGCAGGCAGGGCTCCATTAGCATTGCTGGATGTCATACCAACGGCCACCACTAGATGGCGCCAAGATCATCGAAGGAAGTATAGGCTTGCAGAAGGCCGCAAAGCCGCGGCCTCGATTACCGGCCAGCGCGGCCCGCCGCAATCGCGTGCCGGGGAGGTGGGTCCGCACGGAGACAGGATACCGCAGATGGGCTGCCCCGGGCGCCAGGTCACTAATTCTAGTCGCCATGGCACCCTGATTATATATATATATATATATATATATATAATTTCAGAACTTTTTCTACCTTTAATATTACCTATAAACTGTACAACTCAGTTGAAAAACAAACAAATCTTTTAGGTGGAGGGAATAGGAATAAAAATAAAAAAGAATATGGTTGCATAAGTGTGCACACCCTTAAACTAATACTTTGTTGAAGCACCTTTTGATTTTTTCACAACACTGTCTTTTTGGGCATGAGTCTATTAGCATGGCACATCTGGACTTGGCAATAATTGCTCAATGTTCTTTGCAAAAACACTCCATATCTGTCAGATTGCGAGGACATCTCCTGTGCACAGCCCTCTTCAGATATCACCCCACAGATTTTCAATTGGATTCAGGTCTGGGCTCTGGCTGGGCCATTCCGAAACTTTAATCTTCTTCTGGTGAAGCCATTCCTTTGTTGATTTGGATGTATGCTTTGGGTCATTGTCATGCTGAAAGATGAAGTTCCTCTTCATGTTCAGCTTTCTAGCAGAAACCTGAAGATTTTGTGACAATATTGACTGGTATTTGGAACTGTTCATAATTCCCTCTACCTTCACTAAGGCCCCTGTTCTAGCTGAAGAAACACAGCCCCAAAACCATGATGCTGCCACCACCATGCTTCACTGTGTTCTTTTGGTGATGTGCAGTGTTGTTTTTGCACCAAACATTGGAATTATGGCCAAAAAGTTCAACCTTGGTATCAAACCATAACACATTTTCTCACATCCTTTTGGGAGACTGCAGATGTGTTTTTGCAAAATGCAGCCGTGTTTGGATGTTTTTCATCGTAAAAACAGGCATCTGTCTTACCACTCTACCTCACAGCCCAGACATATGAAGAATACGGGAGATTGTTATCACATGTACCACACAGCCAGTACTTGCCATATATTCCTGCAGTGCCTTTAATGTTGCTGTAGGCCTATTGGCAGCCTCCCTGACCAGTTTTCTTCTGGACTTTTTGTCAATTTTGGAGGGACGTCCAGTTCTTGGTATTGTCACTGTTGTGCCATATTTTCTCCCCTTGATGACTGTCTTCACTGTGTTCCATGGTATATCTAATGCCTTGGAAATTCTTTTGAACCCTTCTCCTGACTGATACCTTTTAACAATGAGATCCCTCTGATGTTTTGGAAGCTCTCTGCGGACCACGGCTTTTGCTGCAGGATGCTACTAAGAAAATGTTACGAAAGTTCTACTAGAACAGCTGAACTTTATTTGGGGTTAATCAGCGGCACTTTAAATAAGGTGTGTAGTGACTCCTATTTAACAAGAGTTAAAATGGGATTGATTAATTCTGAACACAGCTACATCCCCAGTTATAAGAGCATGTGCACACGTATGCAACCACATTATTTTATTTTTTTATTTTTACTTCTCCCCCCTAAAAGAGCTGCACAGTTTATAGGTCACATTAAAAGGTGGAAAAGGGACTTCTCTACTGAATAAAATAAGATTGAATTAAAAAAAAGGTGGAAAAAGTTCTGAAATTATTTATCTTTGTCTCATTTTTTTTACATCACAGAAACCCAACATTTTATCAGGGGTGTGTAGACTTTTTATATCCACTGTTTATCTATATAAATATAATCTCTCTCTCTCATGCCACCATGTAATTACTCAGATGTTGTGTATCTGAGCACAAGCTTAGCCTGCTGCCACCCACATAACGCATATGTGTGGCAAAGGTGGGCTTTATCGCCCACACACCACACATGTGTGCCAATGGGCAGCAGTGAGCATGCTCACTTTCAGCACAGTGACTGAGCTGTCAAAGCCAGCTCTCCATACTCATGATTGAGAGCCGGCGGCACACTAACAGCCAATCACATTGATTGACAAGTGATCGAGCAGGCATTCCGGCCCTCTAGGCATAATAGCCCAGTTAAGGGGATGCCAGGGCTAGGCAGAATGGAGCTAACATTTAAAAAATACAGTCTAAGTAACAGTAGTTTGTGCTTACAAAAAATATACAGGATAATGATAGTATACCTTCACTTCAATCAAAACAAATGTGATCGGTAATACAAACCCCATTTTGGAAAGTTCTTCTTCTTGAAGGAAACCGTATTGACCATATCCCACTCTGCTTCATAGCTGTTCTGATGTTCAGTGCAGACAGCCCGCATTTTTGGAGTTTGATTCCACTCTACAACTGAACTGGAATCCTAAGAATGATAAAAGATACCCATATAAAAAAAATCAAATAAAAAAAAAACTTTCTTGTGCAATGCATGTTTTGGGTGTACAGCACAAGGAACATAACTTCCCTTTAATCAGGTGCATCCTACAACCTCTCTGCTGGCTGCTAGTAATACCAGATTCTCCCTTCAGTGGTGCAAAGCATTCTTTGGTGCTTTGTACTCTTCAAAAATAGTAGTAGTAGTTTTGTGAATAGAAGAGGAGAAAGGAAGGGGAGGGTTAGTAGCATGATCCTTCACTGTTAGAGCTGAGGCACTGTGAGCCGAGTTCAGCACTGTGAGCCGACATCAGTAAAAGGAGGATTTGTATAGTAATCGTCAGCCAGCAGGACAGAGGATACACTTCGTTGGAGGCAAGTTATGTTGGAACTTAACTAAACTTCAGCTTTATCAAAATAATAACATCCCACATTTAAGTTATATATAAAAAAATTTATATATATTATTAAAACACTACTGTAAAGTTATAAGAAAAAGAAGAGGGGTGAGACTTTGAATGAAGCACGCAGTTGCATGTGAATATGGTCAATTGATTATTTTATTTACCGTATTTCACGCACATTTTTCCCCTGAAAACAGAGGACAAACAGTGCCTAACAGATACTATGTTTTACCAACAGGGGGCGGGGAACGGGTGGTCTGCCCTGGGAGCCACCCATTGGGGGGTGTTAGGCTGGCCGCCTCTTCTGGCCCTGGGACAGCGCTGCCTGCATAGTCTAAAATTGCTAAAAAAAAAAAAAAAAAATCCACTTGCCAGCCCCTTTACCGCTCCTCCTGTGTCAGTGTCATTATAAAACAAAGCTTCTAAATAGCTCAGGTTTTTTCTGGCTGCTCTCCTCCTCCCAGCTTTAGATTGGAGGAGGATAGCGGACACATGACCATCTATGTAACGTCAGAGAGAGCAGTCATGTGACCAGGTCAGTGTAAAAAAACAGAACTATTGAGGTATATGGAAAAAAAAAAAAAATACATGCAACTTTTTCCATGTGTTGGCTCTTTAAAATGTAGCAAGTACAGAGAATACCTGTTGATCTGCCAGAAATCCAGCGGTAACTTCCTATTGTGGGCTGACAACAGATATAGATGTCAATGTGGGAATGTAAAAGATGTGCATGAACGGCAGTGATGCAATGTATTTTATTAATTGACATACACTTTAATAAAGTCTTCCAATTTCTGCCTGTCTGTTGCAGAGCATAGCTCCCTGGCACATACTGGTGATGCATAAAACCGTATGCCCTGAAGCAAGGACACAGCGCTTGATTTAATAAAGTGTGGAGTCAGGTGAAGTGAACATGTGATGAAATATCCAAGTAGGTGCAAGGGGAAAACTATAATTTCTTTCCATGACTGGATGTTTGAAGAAAGCACTGGTCCATTTTACCTCACTTTCCCTGAATCACCGCAACTAAAACAAGAAAAATAATTTCTAATTGCAGTAAATATGAAGTGGTTTCCACAATGACACAGTTCACTCCCTATTTAACAAGTTTTTTTTATAACCTATTTACAGATACTGATTTCTTACTTATATGGAGGGGTTTACTGGCCTAAATCTTATCCAACTGCTGTCTGAACCATGGCAAGAATCAAAAAACGTTTACACTTCTTACACCCAGACCATGTGCTACATATGGAAAAATCATAACATGGCTTATGACTACACAAACCATTTCTTTCCAAAACTCTCAGGGCATGTTTCACATGAATAGATTTCCCAAAGCTGCATGCTGGGATAATTTGCATTACAGAAAGCTGAGAACATGTTAAGGTCTCAGATATCATCATCTAAAGGAGGGGTCCCCAAACTTTCTAAACAAAGGGACAGTTTACTGTCAGTTTACTTCAGACTTTGGGGGGGGGGGGGGGCAGACTGTGATCATTGAGAGTCCTGGTGTCAGTGAGAGTAAACAATGCTTCTTTGGTATTAGGGGGAGGCCTAGCGCCCCATCACTGGCGTCAGTGGGGAGGCCAAGCGCCCCATCACTGGCGTCAGTGGGGAGGCCAAGCGCCCCATCATTAGTATGCGTGTAAAGAATAGTGCCCCATCATTGGCGTCAGTGGGAGGAATAGTGCCCCATCATTGGCGTCAGTGGGAGGAATAGTGCCCCATCATTGGCGTCAGTGGGAGGAATAGTGCCCCATCATTGGCGTCAGTGGGAGGAATAGTGCCCCATCATTGGCGTCAGTGGGAGGAATAGTGCCCCATCATTGGCGTCAGTGGGAGGAATAGTGCCCCATCATTGGCGTCAGTGGGAGGAATAGTGCCCCATCATTGGCGTCAGTGGGAGGAATAGTGCCCCATCATTGGCGTCAGTGGGAGGAATAGTGCCCCATCATTGGCATCAGTGGGAGGAATAGTGCCCCATCATTGGCGTCAGTGGGAGGAATAGTGCCCCATCATTGGCGTCAGTGGGAGGAATAGTGCCCCATCATTGGCGTCAGTGGGAGGAATAGTGCCCCATCATTGGCGTCAGTGGGAGGAATAGTGCCCCATCATTGGCGTCAGTGGGAGGAATAGTGCCCCATCATTGGCGTCAGTGGGAGGAATAGTGCCCCATCATTGGCGTCAGTGGGAGGAATAGTGCCCCATCATTGGCGTCAGTGGGAGAAATAGTGCCCTGTTGTTGATGTCAGTAGCAGGAATTATGCCCCATTGTTGGTGGAAGGGATAATGTCTTGTATCAGTGGGAGGAAAAAAGTGCCCCAGGGGACGGATAAAGGCTGCATCCGGCCCCCAGGCCACAGTTTGGAGACCACTGATTTAAAGTAATCATGCATTTACACAAGCTAGTTTTTGGCTTACTCTATTGAGTTAATTAACTTGCTTTATACACCTTTGCTAAAAATAAAAAATAAAAAAAAAATAAAAAACAGATCTGGGGGGGGGATCGGGGTATACAGAAACTTTTTTTTTTAAGGCTCATCTACACTTGGCGGTGGTAAAACCCCATGGCTGAGTCACATTTTTGCCCCCCCTCCCCCCAGCTGGAAAGGCAACAGCTGGGAGTGAACACATGACATGGCTACAGCAGGAATTAAACCCCGTCGCACTCAGTAGCCACCCACCAAGTACAACCCATTCAAGTGATTCATGGGGCTGTGCTGCAACCGCCACGCAATACACATGATTGCTGAGCGTTAGCCCAGTATTTACAGGGTTATAACAGGCAGTGATAAGGCAATACAATGCCTCCTCGCCACCTGTCAAATGCTTTCTGAAGGGGAATACAAATGCAGACTGCTCTTCAGAGAGCAATTCTAGTGTAAATGAGGCCTTACAAAGAGTTTGTAAAGTTTTTAAGTTTCAAAAAGACATACAGAAAGTAATAACACCGTAATAGTAGGGGAAGACAATAATCAGGCCATACTTAACAAGATAATTAACATTAAAAAAAAGAGAGAGGGGCAGATAGATCAAAAGTCAGAAAATGTGAGTGTGTGGCAGGGTAAGTATAGGCTGGCGAATTGAGGAGGACAGCTGTGGTTTAAGTTGTACAATTTGCAATTAACAAATGGAGCCGGAGGTCAGAGTTAGGAAGGATGGTTTCAGGATTGTTTGGCATTTGTCCCAGTTTCTAACAGTGGTTGAAAGAAAAATGGCAAAAATCGTAGAACTTATGAATCTAGCTAGCGAAACGGGAAAGAAAGGAGTAGCAAAAAAGAGAGAAGAGCAAAAGAATGAAGGGAAATAGAAGAGAGAGGAAAGGGAATAAGAAAGGGGAATAGAGGGAAGAAAGGATTAAAGGGTGAAGGGGGAGAAAGGAGGAAACAGAGAGACCCAACCAAACACACAGCAACATTGGTTTGGTGGGGGACGGTTTCAGAGTGAGAGAACAGAAAATTTCCACGTTCAAATGGTGGTTCTACTCTAGTCATGGGGACCACGTTCTGAGAAATTTAGGGTGGTCATCATGAACAATTGCAGTGAGTTTCTCCAGTTTTCGCTGTTTCACATCCTCAAAAATTTAAGAGTTTTGGTACTTTTTAGATGGATGGATACACATAAGTAAAATACCTTTACAGCACACAGAATGTTTGATGACTCCAAAGTTTCTTCAAGGGGTCTCCAATCTACTATAACTTCAACATCCTACAAAACAGAATATTAATAAAAACAAATGCACACATTTCCAAACAGTTGTCAAATGCAATCAATATGTTTTACTCAGCATGCAAATTGAAAAAAAAAAAAAAAAAAAATAATAATAATAATTTTTTTACGTAAATCTGTGAAAAATAAAAGCAATTTGAACATAAGCAGATATTATTTTAAAAATTGCTTGTCCATACTGCTGAAGCCATTTGTAAATCTAAACTTACTCCCCTGCTACTTCTTACCTCTTGAGCCTAAAGGCCCGTACACACGATGGAACTTTTTGACAACAAACATGCAAATTAGCTGTTTTAGACCAACATCCGACCATCTGTACGCTCCATTGGACCAACTTTTTCAGTTTTCATCTGACTTTTGTTGGCTGTGCGAACGGACCAACTTTCTGCCAACAAAAGTCAGATGGAGCAAAGTCCGACCGTGTGTACACAAAACCATCGGACTTTTGTACAAAGTACAAACACGCATGCTCAGAACCAATGCAAAAGATCAGACAACAATATAGAAGTTGACCAAAGGTGGCGCTGGAGTATTCGAACGTCCTCTTTTGAAGTGTCGTCAGTACGTTGAAACGTCACTACGTTCATGTTTGTTGCCTAAAAAGTCTGATCGTGTGTATGCAATACCAACTTGGGGCCAACGCCCTTTGTACAAAAATCCACGGGAAAGTTGGTCCAAGGTCCGATCGTGTGTGTGAGGCTTTAGTTTTGATCCTTTAACATGATCTGCAGCCTTAGAAAACAACAGGAAGGCTTTGGAGGTGGCCGTGGTGGTCACATATATTATGTTATTTTTATATATTTTCTTCCAAGTATTTCTTCTTCATATTCACATTGGATACATATGTTTTTAACTTGTAGTACTAGGTTAATATCTGTGTATTACTCACAGGGTGATATATGTGTGGGTATATTTATCGCTTGTCAAGCACCTGGGACACCGATTGCATTACCTGACACATGTAGAGGAGGAGGGAGCCTTTTTAAGACTTAATGCTTCAGTTGTTCCTTAGGTTTTGAAGAAGCACTAGCTAAGTGTGAAATGTGTCTCCTCTCCTGTGTCCTTGTCTTGGTGGCAGTCATTATGACAATTATGTACCAAAAAAGCTACGTTGGCTCGATGGTGCTGTGCGCAGGGGTATCTTCCTTTTCACTTACCTTGGTGGCGAACCGTGGCTTGCACCCAGCCCATTCTGATCCATTGGATTGTTATCCCCTGAAGCAGCGTTACCCTTCTCTGTATCTCCTCTATGTACAAATACATCGATACTTCAAGTGGTTATACAGGCATCATCTCGGTATTGTTTTTTTTTTTTTTCAGCCATTGACTGGCTTTTATGTAAAAGCCATCCTAGCGGCTAATTAGCTTTTTGAGTAAAGTTCCGCTTTAAAAACACACTTTAAAAAGCTTGTTGAAACCATATAGGAATTGAAAAGCTTTAATATTCAGTAGTATCCACAAGTAAAATCAGAAAGACCTCTCAATTTACCACTTTGATTATATGAATCAGAGTTGTAATTACGTATTTGTAATAACCTGTAAATAAACTTTAAGGCTGGGTTCAAACATGCTGCAGCCGCAGCTCACAGCAGGCGGTCCGGTGAGTCCCCGTTCACTGATTCAAGTGCGAATCAGGTCCGAATACACACCTGAATCTGAACCAAAGACGCACAAGACCCTTTCCAAATGCAGACCGCCGCTACAATGCAAACGCGCGGAAACCCGCATCCAATTTGCATATAAGTGAACCCAGCCTAAAACAAGTGCTGAAATCTGTAGCTGCAGACACTGGAGTAATTAATTCTCAAGATTTGTAACAGAAGCTTCTTGGTTTCATTTCCTCCCTGTACACCAGCTGCCTCCTGCTAGCAGTAACTTAGCAATCTGCCAATCTTCTAATCTCTAAGGCCCCATCCACACCTGAGCATTTTGTAGCTTGAAGCCTGAAGCCACAAAACGCTGGAGGGGGGAAAAAAATCAATTATTCTCTATGGAGATGGTTCACATCTCCACTCCAAAACACCTGAAGCCCCAAAAACGCCTGAAGCTCAAACAAGTTTTGGAACTTTTTTTTTTAGGCAGATTTGGGCGTTTTTCTCCTTTTTACATTGGTGACCTTTTGACCTGTAAAAATTGCGGCAAAAAAAAAAAAAATCACATGACTTTCTGCCTGAAAATGCTACGCTCGGGTGTGAATGGGGCCTAAGGATGCATGCACACATGATCGCGGGCAGAACCACCGCGATTCTGCCCTGCGATATCAAATGGCTGCAAAACGTGGTGACGCAAATGCCATGCCATTACTTCCAACCCCAATCACGGCAAATAGCGATGCTTGTTGCTCAAAAAGTAACCTGAGCTTCTTTTGGGCGATAGCAGCGTACGCTGCCATTAAGAAGTAATGGAATCGCGTCCCGCATTTTGTAGTCATTTAAAATCGCTGCGATTCCTCTCCACGATTTCAAATGACTGCAAAACGCAAGACCATGTCTGAATGCAGCCTAAAGAAAATGCAAATTGGGTACACAGGATGAGAGGAGAGAGACCAAAACTACGGATTCTACCATTTACTTTAAACTTTGAGGATGAATTGAACCATGTGGCTGTAACTACAGACATTATTGTGGGTTAATTTCAAAGCTTATATACTGCTTTTAGGAATATGCAAATATTTGAGTGTCCATAGTTCCACTTTAAAGTGGTTGTAAACCTCAGACATGAAATATAAACAAAACAGATCACTCTATATAGTGTGTACTTGTCTCAATCCAGAGCACTAATGCCCTGTACACACGATAGGATTTTCCGACAACAAAATCCATGGGATTTTTTTAGACGGATGTTGGCTCAAACTTGTCTTGCATACACACGGTCACACAAAGTTGGTCGGAAATTCCAAACGTCAAGAACGCAGTGACGTACAACACGTACGACGAGCCGAGAAAAATTAAGTTCAATAGCCAGTGCTGCTCTTCTGCTTGATTCCGAGCATGCGTGGCATTTTGTCGGAATAGTCTACACACGATCGAAATTTCCGACAATGGTTTTGTTGTCGGAAAATTTGAGAGCCAGATCTCAAATTTTGTGTGACGGAAATTCCTTTGGAAAATGTGAGATGGAGCCTACACACGGTCAGAATTTCCGACAATAAGGTCCTATCACACAATTTCCATCGGAAAATCCTATCGTGTGTACAGGGCATAAGTGTCATTCTCTGCTGCTTCATGCCTCTGCTATCTGCATGAATCACTTCTGACAATTTTTCCTGACACCACAGCAAGAGAAGATGACAGGGGAGGGAGTGCCAGCTGATGTGGAAGTTGTCTCTTAACTCCACTCAGCTCTAGGAGCTCTCCTCACTGAGCTCTGCAGAGTGTAACTTCAGCTTTGAATGGCTGTAGAGGAGAAGACTGCAAATAAACAGGCACAATGTATATAGGAGGATTTGTTTCCTACCTGTGTATCACCTGAGACCAGTCACTTCACTGGGTATATGTAAGGGTTTACAACAACTTTAGGCGCAGTGCACTACATCCATTCCTAGACTAGAAAAAGGAGGATGAACTCATTGCCAACAATAGGCAAATTTAGGAGAGGTGTAGATGACTACACTAACAAAAAAAGGTTTTCTGTTGGAAGAAATCTAGAAGTCCTCCTTTTTCCCCTCCCCAACCACTACTGGGTAGGCATAGACCGGAACCTTTGTTGAATAAAAAAAATTCACCAGGACCCTAGCTCCATCATCTAAGTCTGGACCCCCCTCCATCACAGTTTGCCCTCCCATAGCCACTCCCAAACCCAAACGACCTGCCAAAATACGCAACACTTCTCATCCCATCATTCAGGATGTGCTCAGCTCCACATCACCACCTCAGGCCCAGGATACTAACAACATATCAACCCACTACATCTAGCTTTAACCTGGATCTAACAGTCAAAAGGTTTTTTAAGATATTATCCTCCAAAAATCTGCCTCCCCTAGATATACCCAGGGAGATTCCCAATAATGATACCTCACTGGTAGACCCATGTGATCTCCCTGCTCTTATGGATCTAGAGGCACTCCATGCTGAAAATAATGTTTTTTTTTGCTGAGAGTGACTGGTTTACACAATACTACCCCACCTCTCCCCCAGTACAGCATACTCAATTTTAAACCCAAATCCATAATCAACCCAGTAAACAAAAAAGATCCCTTCTGCGGTTCAAGCTGGTCAGCGTGGAGCCGACCACTTCCTGGTTCTACTGAAGCACAGCTTCTCAACAACTACACCTAGCAGACGCCTTCTCAGCTACCCGGATTGTGTGTAGAGATAGTAAGATGCACTGAAATCACCAGGACTGCATTATAATGATGAGCATGAACCTCAATTCCATTCTGTATGTGTTCCTAATCTTGCGCAATAAATGTTTGTATTCTATAACTACACTTAGAGTGGCCCACCCCCCCCCCCCCCCCCTTGTTTCTTCTACCGGTTTTGGACACACTCTGAGGATGGCTGTCTCCTCTTAAACTACCCCCACATTCACTGTTTTATAATGTTTGCTACTTTTAAGACTGTCCAACTTATGTACACTATTCCAATTTAGGGGTATTACCTCCTAGAGCGCCAGATACCCAATCTACTCATAGACTAGAAATAATATCTCTGGATAGAAAGGCTTATTTATAAATGCGAGTATACTTTTCACTCTAGGACACACAGCTAATCTTTACTTATGCATTACACATGCCAAATCATGTTTTTTTTAATGCACTATGGCTAATGCAACTGTTTAAATTGCAGAAACAATGAGGATTACTTTATTGCGCCACAACTTCCAACTATTTTCCATTACACAATATAGACTGTAATCTCTTATGGGCATGGGACTCAATATCCTCCCATTATTGTGTCATATTTTTGTCCCAAAAGCTCTGCACCACTGTCATTCATAATATACAGAAAACATACATATAACATAACATACAAAAAAAAAAAGGGGGGGGGGCAACTCTACCTTCTCTATAACATGTAATACTCCCGGAATTAAACTGTCTTGATCTTCCATTTTTCCACAGGAGGAATGTATAAACACACCTTCCTGGTCATACACAATCTGTTACAAGAAAGAGAAAATTGTGTAAATTAGCAGTCATTCCAAAAAAACAAAAGGTTTAGATTTTTGCGAAATATACTGCTAACAACTGCTAATACATAAGAAAATTAGTTTTAGAATTTCGGGTAATCCACTACTGTAGATATAGATAAAATAGGAAACAGAGACCAACAAAGAAATATATATATATATATATTACTAAAGTAAGTCAGATCACAATGCTACAGAACAACTATACCCAATATCTGACGCGGGACTACTTGCATAGCTAAATATAACACATATAAATATTTTTTCTCAGTTTCTTAAAAGTGACTCTAAAGTCTAAAAGTTTTTTTTACCTCAATGCATTCTCTGCATTAAGATAAAAAACCTAAAAAGGTACTTTTTAATAGATACACAAAAAGGAAATATCCAAAACAGTAAATGCGGAGGCATCAGCAATTTATTGGGGCAAAGTTGTTCAAGAGGGTGAAGCTCCACTTTAAATTGCAGTTGTGTTTTAGACCGGGCCGTGCTGTTTCTGTAGTGGGGGTCAAGGATCTAACTTTCCCGCCTAGCTGGCTGGCTTTGGAGGTGGTAGGCACAGAGCCATACTCTAGGTCAATAGTTATATACCAGAGGTTCAGGGAACTGGGTTTATGAATTGGAAGACAGGCCTGTTATGTGATGCCAGTCTATGTGCTAGGTGCTGCCAGTGGCTCTTCAAGATATGCCATTCAGCTTTGCTTTACAGGTTACTATTTACTCAGTGCAAGGAAACAAAAGTTTTCCGTTGAACGACACTTTATACAAAATACTTGGAAAGATCTTCTGTAACATTTGTAAGGTGTTTTGTTCTATGTCTTCACAGCAATAACTGGCATGTTGCCCTTTCCACTGGGTGTGTCAGTCCAGGGAATTGCAGATAGAGGCTACTACGACATGGATGTTACTGCATACCAAATCATTTTCTATAGAGAAAACAGAATACAATGTCTCAACATGAGACATCTCAGCAAGAATATTATATCCACTCACAAAACATTGATTTTACACTTATTTGAAATTACTATCAAATCGTGTTAATTGTTTCTATTCATCTATTGAAAGTCAACATATTCACTTTACATAATCTTCTTAAATATAAAAAAACTAATCACTGTATTTAAATCCAGCGTATCTGATGGTATGAAAGGAATATATTTTTTCAAATAAGGTAGCAATAGTGCAGAAGTCTGGGCACTTTACAGTGAATGCAAGTCCCCGTCTTAGGCCCCTTTCACACTTATACGACTTGTCCCACGATTTGGGACTGCAAAGTAGCATGACAAGTCGTTCACCAGGATTTCCAATGACAGCCATTCATATTAGTACGACTTCAAGTCGTTCCGACTTCAAAGTAGTCCCTGCACTACTTTGGTCCGATTTTGATGCCACTTACACAGGCATTCCTTGAAATTGCGGTAAAATCGCGCAACTTTGAAGTCGCACAAGTGTGAAAGGGGCCTTAGTCCTGACACTGATCCTCATGGAGCCCTTTAGGATCCTTGGTACAAGCCCCAACATCTACTCAAGTGACAATTGAGCCCTGCCCACTACAATTCAAATATTGTCCAGGAAGGGGGGGCGGGTAATCTGGACTTGGCCAGAGGTTAAGCATGGGTCCCTCGTTGGTGATCCTGGCTCCTCCCCTCTGCTGAGTGCCCCCAAAGCATGTCTCTTCTGCATTAAAATTCCTGCCTGTTCACTCATTTTGGCCTAAAGTTCCTCTTTAAGCACTGCAGTCTATGAGACTCTCATGCCCAGGGTGGGCAAAAAGTACAGCAGGAGCTGTATGATCTAGCAGTAAGAAAACTATTGATTTAAAGTACTGTGAAGTGATCTGGTCATGTATTACACCTGGGTAGAGCTTGATATTTGTCTACACATCAGAACATAGAATCTTTCAGGCTTGGGTTTTAAAGTGGTTCTAAAGGCAGAAGGTTTTTTACCTTAATGCATTCTTTGTATTAAGGTAAAAAAAAAAAAACTTCTGGGTGCAGCTCCCCCAGCCCCCCCTAATACTTAACTGACCCCTATCTTGATCCAGTGAAGTGCATGAGAGCAGCAGCTCTCCTGGGTCTCTCTCTCCTCATTGGTTCACAAAACAGCAGAAGCCACTGGCTCCTGTTGCTGTCAATCACAGCCAGTGAGGAGAGAGCAGGAGGGCGGGGCCAAGCCGAGCGCTGTTTCTGATTGAACAATGTCCATTTACAGGAACTCGAATCGGGAGTGAGCCTGCTCGAGTGCCGCCATACATTTTGGGGCAGAGGGGAGGAGCCAGGACCACCAACTAGGGACCCAAAAAGAAGAGGATCAGGGCTGCTTTGTGCAAAACTATTGCAAAGAGCAGGTAAGTAACACATATTTGTTTTTTAATTAATAACTTTAACTCAGATCCTACTTGCAGCATACATATTCCAGGTCCATGACTAAGGCCAAAGATAGGCAGGCAACAACCATTTGCAATAATTGCAGCTTGCAGATTTCTTTCGAATCCTTGTGCTGACTTGTATCCTACCCCACAATTACTGCTATACTCAAGTGTGTACTTTACCTTCTCTGTATACCAGGTCTAACAGCTGCCAGTATACATTCACCAGCTGAACACCAATAAAGCAAATAAATGCACTCTCACAGGAGTCAGTCATTTATCCATTCCTGTGGACCTGAACCTCCAGTGCACTTCCCTAGTCCTAGCCTTTAAGTGTTTGTAGCGTCTGTACCTATCTTCCATGTACTATGTACTATGTACATGGAAGATAAATGCTCCAAATTTCAAGCGGAGGTAATCGTTCCTAAAAGCACTATGCACAGTGACTTTCTAAACTCAGCTTCCCTCAACTTGCAGTTTTTGGTGTTTTAAAGTATTCAAAGCATCATTCTCCTAATTTCCCAGCAGCTCTTGCTGGTTCTTGTTGCTGACTTCCATGTCACTACAGGAAGCAATTACCAGTGAGAGCTGTGGAGGACGCCGAGATCAACACTCTGGGAAGTGTACGTTTTATAGACGGCTCTTGGGGGAAATATTTCACAAGATTTGAGTGATGTTTGGGGGGTGCTGCAAAAATATCAAGATGAAATAACAAAACCAGCCAGTAGGGATAAACATGCTATTGTTTGTTCGGACCCGAGTTCAGGTCTGAACCTGAAAGCCAACTGTCATTGTTGGGCCAATAAGCTGCAAGTGGGTAATTCCTCGCCCTGCAGTTGACATTACAAAGTTGGCCAGTAGGCACATGCAGCCACTGCCAGCAACCTTGTCAAAATCAACGACAGGCTGACATATGCAGTAGCTGTACGCTGTTCCGAGCAGCTGGAATGCTCAGACCTGAATATGTTCAGGTAGACATGCCTCAAATGTTATGGCCAGTAGAATGCTTTTGCGCATAAATTGTGTACATATTTTAACAGAGGCGTTTTATTAGACAAACTCTGGCAGAAATATACTGCTCACTTTCAAAAGCCTGTGTGCATGAGGCCAAACAGGGGAATTTACTAAAACTGGAGCAGCTGTGCATGTCAACCAATCAGCTTCTAGCTTTTATTTTTCAAAGCTTATTAACAGACTGAGGATGGAACCTGATGGGTTACTATGCAAAGCTGCAAAGCAGAACTAAACCTATTGATTTAACAGTTTCAAAAATCGGTTACATTCCCGACACGTGCCAGGAATGGAACGGTCACATTTTCTACTGCTCTCAACCAAACTGTCAAACCATCAAATGGCCGTTGTCATAACCGATCACATGTGCAGCATCATGGCGGTTGCAGCTCAAACAGAGAACAAGATGGCAGCTTCCTTGGCTGAAAACTATAGAAGGGTTTAGTTCCGCTGTCTGCTCCAGTTTTCATAAATTCCCTCCATGTCTGTTCTGCACTAAAAAGGACTGCTTGCTGATTTTAGCTTTTCATTTTAGCTCTGCTTTAAAGCTGGCAGTTGAAATCTAAAAACTCTGCAAAAGTTAACTGCATATTTATATATAGGGGACTGTGAAAAGCAGATTTACAGACCTGATCCTTCGCCCCTTCCCTCTGCACTGCTAGACCAATCCTTGCAGGCTCTTCTCCAGCAGTCTAATGTCTTCTGACATCATCAGGAGTGATGCTGGGTCCATGGACAGCATTGGATGTGACAATGCCAAGGAACAATCCACTGGTGAAGCATAGGGGAGAACCGTCTGCAGGGTGTCCTGTGCGTTTTTGGGTCCGGTTCAGGCGCAAATTCAGGGAAAAATTTGCACCTAAACAGGTCAACACAGACGCACAGGACACCAGACTGCAAACCGAAGCCAGACCTGTGTGAACCTAGCCTAACTGTTTTTTTGAAACCGTTAAATAAATGGGGTTAGTTCTGCTTTATGATTTACTGCTGTTCAGGGGCTCTGGGCTTCAGCAAAATAACAGCCTCCAGTAAGAAGAAACAAGAGCAATGTTGGAGGCAATTTACAGCACACACTAATTCAGGTAGCATAATTATTAATGTGGAATGTATTTTTTTTATCAAGCTGTTATGGGTAAAGTTTGGCTTTAAAGTGATTGTAAAGTTTCTTTTTTTTTTTTCTCTAAAATTAATAAAACATGTTATACTTACCTGTCCTGTGTAATGGTTTTGCACCGAGCATCCCAGATCCTCCTTCTCGGGTCCCTGCCTCCTGTCGAGTGCCCCCACAGCAAGCAGATTTCTATGGGGGAACCCGAGCCGAGTCATAGCTCCCTGTGTCCATTCAGACACGGAGCCCCGGTTCGGCCCCACCCCACCTCTCACCTGATTGGCTGACTTTGATTGACAGCAGTGGGAGCCAATGGCACTGCTGCTGTGTCTCGGGCAATCAGGAGGAGAAGAGTCTCAGACAGCTCAGGAACATCGCAGGAGAGAGATGGGGCTCAGGAAAGTAATTAGGGAGGCTGCTGCACACAGGTTTTTTATCTTAACCACTTCAGCCCTGGAAGGTTTTACCCACTTCCTGACCAGGCCATTTTTTGCGATACGGCACTGCATTGCTTTAACGGACAATGCAGTGGTCGTGCATTGCTGTACCCAAATAAAATGTATTTTTCCCCTCACAAAAAAAACTTTTTTATGGTAGTTGGTCACCTCTGCGGTTTTTATTTTTTTGCGCTATAAATAAAAAAAACAGCGACAATTTTGAATAAAAAAACGATATTGTTTACTTTCTGCTATAAAACATTCCCAAAAAAAAATCGAATTTCTTTAATTTAGGCCAATATGTATTCTGCTACATCTTTTTGGTAAAGAAAAAATCCCAATAAGCGTATATTGATTGGTTTGCGCAAAAGTTAAATCACCTACAAACTATGGGAATGATTTAAGATTTAATTTTTTTTTTATTGTTTTTACTAGAAATGTCTGCGATCAGCGATTTTTTGCGGGGCTGCAACATTTCTGCGCACAAATTGGACACTAAGTGACACTTTTTGGGGACCAGTAACACCAATACTGTGATCAGTGCTTAAAAAAAATGCACTGTCACTGTACTGACACTGGCAGAGAAGGGGGTTAACATCAGGGGCGATCAAAGGGTTAAGCGTGTCCCTGGGAGGTGCTTTCTAAGTGCCGATTCACACTGGGGCGACCTGTCAGTCTGACAAGTCGGGCCCCATTCAGTACAAAACCACAAGAACCAAATCGCTCCCAAACACACGGGGAAAAAAAAGTTTATTTTCTGTTCCTACAAGCTGAAGCTTCAAAGACACTTATACACTAAAACAGTGTCCATAGTCACATAGGATTTGTAGAAGCAGAATAGATCTGCTTATAGGATAGGAGCGTTGTATTCATAGAGTACAGGTGTAAGGTTCACAAATCTGATTCTCTCACTCCCTGCTGGGACACAAAAGTAAACAGTCCCCTCCACAGGACGCCTGCTAGGACCGGAAGTCAGTAAGGTCCCTGGACAGACACTGACAGGTGACAGTACGAGGCTACACGACACAGCAGGGGGTGACATACAAGAACACAGGGGTGGCTGCACGTTATTCTACACAAAATGGGACACCGTGCATTACGGAGCCCGCACTTCCGGCCTCACCGGGAACACACAACTTCCCTATTCCGTTACCTTTCCTGTGACATGCGCCTCCATCTTGCCTACGAGTGTTTATGATGACGTCGCACACTTCACGTGCCCCAAAACAACACACAGGCAAAGCCCGTTACAGGATCTTCCGCTCCAAGCCTCACTCTCAGATCATTATCCTGCGTTCTAAGCCTCATTCTCAGCTCATTATACTGCGTTCTAAGCCTCGTTCCTAGATCAGTATCCTGCGTTCCAAGCCTCACTCTTAGATCGGCGTCACGTGTTGTAATCTTTGTTCTTAGGTAGATGTCATATGTTGCTGTCATGCCGATGCATTGCCATAGAATGAGATTTGCCGTGGAATGAGATGCTCCGCCTCCATCACATCCTATTGGCTTACACTGGTCACGTGACCTATTTAACCGTGTGATGGAGGCGGAGCATCTCATCCGACGGCAAATCTCATCCTGCTGTTAATCTCTAGCAGCTCAGCAGCACATGATGTGTTCAGGGAAACACTGTGATGCAAGATCTGTGTGTGTAAATAAAGAAAGCACTTTAGAAGGGGAGGGGAGTATGTTATAGTAAAACAAAATCAGTGTGCATATGACATAACAGGGGCGCAGCCGACCCTTGCGGCCCCAAGCTCCTGGTGTCCTGTCAAATAATGTCCCAGACAGCTGTGACAGAGACTGATGTGAGACTGATGTTTGCTCCGTGCAGCTCCAGCTATCACAGGGAGGAGATCCTCTCCCTGTGATAGCCAAAGTGAGACTGATGTTCGTGTCGAGAACACTCCGTTCGCGTCGAGATACACTCCGCTCCCCTCTCCTGGACTGACATGGAGACGAGTGAGGGAAAGATGGCCCCCACCCAACTCCATGACACTGCAGGGCGGAAGCGACCTCAAAACGTCACTTACGCCCATAGCTCTTAAAGGGCCATTTTATTTTTTTAAATGACAACATTTTTTTTTTTTTTTATATTGCATTTTAGTGTAAATATGAGATCTGAGGTCTTTTTGACCCCCAGATCTCATATGAGGTCCTGTCATGCTTTTTTTCTATTACAAGGGATATTTACCTTCCTTGTAATAGGAATAAAAGTGACAAATTTTTTTTTTTAAAACAGTGTAAAAATAAAAGGTAAAATAAATAAGAAAAAAAAAATACAAATTTTAAACGCGCCCCGTCCCGCCAAGCTTGCATGCAGAAGCGAACGCATACGCAAGTAGCGCCCGCATATGAAAACAGTGTTCAAACCACACATGTGAGGTATCGCCGCGATCGGTAGAGCGAGAGCAATAATTCTAGCCCTAGAACTCCTCTCTAACGTAAAACATGCAACCGGTAGAATGTTGCCTATGGAGATTTTTAAGGGTAAAAGTTTGTCGCCATTCCACGAGCGGGTGCAATTTTGAAGTGCGACATGTTGGGTATCAATTTACTTGGCGTAACATTATCTTTCACAATATAAAAACAATTGGGCTAACTTTACTGTTGCCTTATTTTTTAATTCAAAAAAGTGTATTTTTAAAAAAAAGTGTGCTTGTAAGACCGCTGCGCAAAGACGGTCCGACAGAAAGTATTGCAACGACCGCCATTTTATTTTCTAGGATGTTAGAAAAAAAATGTATAATGTTTGGGGGTTCTAAGTAATTTTTTAGCAAAAATAAATGTTTTAACTTGTAAACAACACATCTAAACACAACACATCTAAAAAAGAGGCCTGGTCCTTAAGTGGTTAACACTTACCTCCTAGATTACCAGTAGCTGATATTCATGGTAAGTCACTATAATATATAACAGCAACTCCTCTGCCAAAGGCAAACAAATAACTGGTGTGGTTTTCCTTTCAGCCTGGGTACTTACTGCACCTCTCCCGACATGGGGTCTCCTCGCACAGTGGATAGCCCCTCCCCCTTCACTCTACTGGCCCACGCCCATCATCTGACTTTTTCCTCCAGACAATTTCAGCCTCCCGACATGACATCTGTCTCTCTGTAGCTGAGAACTCAGGTGAGAGGTCTGCTGTGATGATAGGACAGTCAAAACTAGAAGCGGCGGGCCTCCCCATAAGTTGGGGAACTTATACAACAACTCATTGGTTGGGGTCCGCCACCCGGGGCCCCCTACATATGTATGGGCTGTTCCCTTCCCTGATGTCGGACACTTAATGGGGGCACCAGACCGATTTGCCTCCCGGCCCAGTCTGCTCCATAAGACTGGCGCTACAATAAAAGTGTAGCGCAAGCTGGCGGGGACTCTTTTCGTGCTGCCCTTCTTGCAAAGTGCCGCCCTAGGCCTGGGCCTTGTTGGCCTAGGCTAAGATACAGCGTTGCCTCTACTATCACAGGAGTGAGCTCTTTCTCTGATTCAAACCCCCCTCACATGCTCTTACTCTCCCCGTTTGAGAACTCTCCTGTGATTTAGGATGTGAACAGTAACAGCTGGGAGTATCAGTCTTAGCAACTCCCTAGCAACAAGGCAGAATGGGATAATGCCATCTCTGTAATTTTTTCAGTCAGGCTTCAGAAGGTATGTAAATGGCCTACTACACCTAAAACAAGGGCATTATTCAACATTAGAGCTGCACCGTTTGTATTTATCTACCGACACCACCTAAATGCATAGGCAGATTTTTTGTAAAGGTGAACCAGACCTTTAAGTCAGCCAATAAAGGGTGTCGCATTCTATCTTTATGGGCTCATTCAGGCTTCATTTTCGTTCAGATCGTGCTTCAGACAGCAATAGACAGGCAGTGATAGAGTGTTGTATTGCCTCCTCTCTGCATGATTATCCCCCCAATTGACCAGATAACTGAGCATGTTGTGTGCGGTTACGGGGTGGTTGCCCAGTGGCCCCATTCACTTGAGCGTGACTAGCGATATACTTCCTGCCATGACATGTGTACTCCCCCTGACTGCCACCTCAGCAAAAAAAGGAGGAGGAGCGGTTGAAGAGTGGTAAAAATGTGGCTCAACCGCGGGGGTTTTTACCGGAGCTCAGTCGCTAGTTTAAATGAGACCTTAGGCTCAATCCATCGTTGTTCTGGCAGCAGCTAGCTGCCATAACCCCGGTATTCTCTTGTTTGGCCGGCGGTCCGGTTTCCGATAATAGTGGTCTCTGTGGATTCGGCACGATATCACTTTCATCGGTGGCGGGAGAGGGCCCCCCCTCCCACCGCGCTATGGTGCCCTCCGCCGATTACCGGTGCCCTCCGCTGCTTACAGGAGCTGTCGGCAGCGGCGGAGGCGATCGGATCTTCACCCTTGCTGGGCATAGAGAAGAGTGGCCCCCATCCATCTCCATAACAATGAAGGGCGGAAGCGTCATCAAAATGTCACTTCCGCCCATAGCTCTTAAAGGGCCATTTTATTATTACATTTTTTTAAATGACCAATTTTTTTTTTTTTTTATTGCATTTTACTGTAAATATGAGATTTGAGGTCTTTTTGACCCCAGATCTCATATTTAAGAGGTCCTGTCATGCCTCTTTTATATTACAGGGGATGTTTACATTCCTTGTAATAGGAATAAAAGTGACACAATTTTTATTTATTTTTAAAACCGTGTAAAAATAAAAAATAAAAGGTAAAATAAAAAAATTTGTAACCATGCCCCGTCCTGACAAGCTAGCGTGCAGAAGTGAACGCATATGTGAGTAGCGCCCGCATATGAAAACGGTGTTCAAACCACACATGTGAGGTATCGCCGCGATCAGTAGAGTGAGAGCAATATTTCCAGCCCTAGACCTCCTCTGTAACTCAAAACATGCAACCTGTAGAATTTTTAAATGTCGCCTATGGAGATTTTTAAGGGAAAAAGTTTGTCGCCATTTCACGAGCGGGCGCAATTTTGAAGCGTGGCATGTTGGGTATCAATTTACTTGGCGTAGCATTACCTTTCATAATATAAATAAAATTGGGCTAACTTTACTTTTGTCTTATTTTTTAATTCAAAAAAGTGTATTTTTTCCAAAGAAAGTGGGTTTGTAAGACCGCTGCGCAAATACGGTGTGACAGAAAGCATTGCAACCTCTGCCATTTTATTCTCTAGGGTGTTAGAAAAAAATATATATAATGTTTGGGGGTTCTAAGTAATTTTCTAGCAAAAAAATTATGTTTTTAACTTGTAAACAACACATCTCAAAAAGAGGCTCGGCCCTTAAGTGGTTAAAAAAAATCCAAAAACGCAGAGGCCTAAAAATGCATTGATGTGAACGTGTTCCATAGGAACCCATGTTAAAAATAATGTCCTGCGTTTCTGCAAAAAGCATGAAAAAAACGCATAGGTGTTAACTGAGGCTGGGTTCCAACCAGGGCAAATTGGATGTGGGTTCGCCGCATCCAATTCGCAATAGCAGGAGATTTCGCACATCTCCAGAGCAGCTCCGGTGCGAATTTGCACAGGCATCCTGTACGTCTTCTGGTCCGCTTCAGGTCTGAATTCAGCCAAAAATTCAGGCTAAAATTGGACCTGAAATGGTGAATGGGGATGCACCGGACCCCGGGTGTGAGCCGCATGGGGCAAGGTGAACCCCACCTCAGAAAACGCTTTCCCACGTGTTGGTTTCCCATTGTATGGATTCTTGTACTCAGAGCCGATCCGCCCTATACACTCACTATGCAAGATGCATAGGGCCCCGCCGCTGTGGGGGGCCCCCCCCCAAGGGCGGATCGGCTTTGCTTCCCGAGCTCCAATCTCCTCCTCCCCCTCCTCCTCTTGTCACACAGCGGGAGTCAGAAGACCGCTGTGTCTCAGAGCTGACTGAAACCTTCGGCCAGCGCTATGACAAAGATCCCGCCCTCCTCCTAGACCAGCTCGTGTGATAGATACAGTGTTCTGTCTATCACACAAGCTGGTCTAGAAGGAGGGTGGGACTTTTGTCATAGTGCGGCATAACATTTCACATTGAGCTCCGTGACACAGCGGGAGGTGCCTGCTGTGCGTAATCCACTGACACTGACTGGTGAGGCTACATTGATTGCCACAGTAAGACTGCAATGATGGGCACCATTAGGCTGCAATAATGATGGGCACAGTAAGGCTGCAATGATTGGCATGGTGAGGCGGCAGTGATTGGCATGGTAAGGTGGCAATGATTGGCATGGTGAGGTGGCAATTAACATGGCGAGGCTGCAATGAAAAGCATGGTAAGGCTGCAATGATAAGCATGGTAAGGCTGCAATGATTGGCATGGTGAGATGGCAATGATGGGCACGGTGAGGTGGCAATTATTAACACGGTGAGGCTGCAATGATAAGCATGGTAAGGCTGCAATGATTGCCATGGTGAGGTGGCAGTGATGGGCACGGTGAGGCTGCAATGATTGGCATGGTAAGGCTTTAATGATTGGCACGGTGAGGTGGCAATGATGGACAAGGTGAGGCGGCAGTGATGGGCACACTAAGGCTGCAATGATGGGCACGGTGAGGTGGCAATTATTAATATGATGAGGCTGCAATAATGGGCACTGTGAGGCTGCAATGATTGTCGCGGTGAGGATTTAAGGAAGTCTCTCTGGGGATCCTGATGTAGGGGGAGGCTCTCTGGGGACCCTGATTTGAGGAGGGGCTCTCTGAGGACACTGATGTAAGGGGAGCCCTCTGGGGACCCTGACGTAATGGGGAGGCTTTCTAGGGGCCCTGACGTAAGGGGAGGCTCTCTGAGGACCCTAATGTAAGGAGGGAGGCTCTCTGGGGACCTATGCTCACGGCATCATGGGTCAGGTAGAGGGCCCCTTAGCAGAATTTTGCTTAGGGCCCCAGGGAGGTCAGGATCGGCACTGCCTGTGTCTATAGATAAACTTCAACCTTTTATCTCTGATCTGTTAGGAATTGTATGCATTTGGCAGAGCCGAGCGCTGGAGCCATAGCAACTGATCAGCCAATCACAGATCTTCCTAGAAATTTCAAACTGATGCAGGAGAAATGTTGTGGGAAATTTCTAGGAAGATCTGTGATTGGTTGATCGGTTGCTATGGCTCCAGCGCTCGGCTCTGCCAAATCTATACAATGCAAACAATGCATACAATTCCTAACAGATCAGAGATAAAATGTTTCCATTTCTGCTACCAGCCTGCTGCTTTTACATAAACAATCGAATACAGATATCATTCTTTTCTAGGTAAGTAACAGCTTCTTGCGGTGATATTGTCAGCAAAATAATTATTATTTAACAACTTCAGCCCCGGACCAATTGTCAGCTTAAAGCGGTGTTCCGGCCGAAATTATACTTTTTAAATAAAAATACCCCTATAATACACAAGTTTAATGTATTCTAGTAAAGTTAGTCTGTAAACTAAGGTCTGTTTTGTTAGTTTTTAGCAGTAGTTTGTTATTTTATAAACTTGCAGCAGGCTGTGGCCATCTTAACTGTGGGCATCTGAAGTCAGACTGTATTTCTTCCTGGATCTCATCCTTGCAGATCTCGTACATGCTCAGTGCAGCATAAGCAGTGTAATAGGTTTCAGGTCAGGTTTCCATAGCAACGGCAGTGTCAGAGGAAGTTGCTGCCCCTTCCCAGGAGGCATTGCAAACAGGAAATGATGCGATGGGCCACGGCCAGGGAGGAGGAAGTGAAAAATGAATACAGCATATATACAGTCTGTGCTGAAAAAAAAATAAAAAAAATATCCAATTTGTTTACAGTGCACAGTTTAGTGAGGGATGCTGAAGAGTTGTAAAAGTGGGTGGAACTCCACTTTAAGGACCAGAGGTCTTTTTTCAATTTCGCACTGCACTGCTTTAACTGGTAATTGCGCGGTCATGCAATGTTGTAACCAAACGAAATTTGCGTCCTTTTCTTCCCACAAATAGAGCTTTCTTTTGATGGTATTTGATTGCCTCTGTGATTTTTATTTGTTGCGCTATAAACGCAAAAAGACTGCAAATTTTGAAAAAAAAAGATATTTTCTACTTTTTGTTATAAGAGAAATCGAATAAACTCAATTTTAGTCAAACATTTGGGCCAAAATGTATTCAGCCACATGTCTTTAGTAAAAAAAAATGCCAATAAGCGTATATTTATTGGTTTGCGCAAAAGTTCTAGCGTCTACAAACTAGAGTACATTTTCTGGAATTTACACCGCTTTTAATTTATGACTGCCTATTTCATTTCTTGAGGTGCTAAAATGGCAGAGAAGTACAAAACCCCCCCAAATGACCCCATTTTGGAAAGTAGACACCCCAAGCTATTTGCTGAGAGGCATGTTGAGCCCATTGAATATTTTTTTTTTTAGTCCCAAGTGATTGAATAAAGACAAAAAAAAAAAAAAGTTGTCACTAAATGATATATTGCTCACACATGCCATGGTTATATGTGGAGATGCACCCCAAAATACATTTTGCTGCTTCTCCTGAGTATGGGGATACCACATGTGTGGAACTTTTTGGGAGCCTAGCTGTGTACGGGGCCCCGAAAACCAATCACCACCTTCAGGATTTCTAAGGGTGCAAATTTTTGATTTCACTCCTCACTACCTATCACAGTTTCGAAGGCTATAAAATGCCAAAATAGCACAAAACCCCCCCAAATGAACCCATTTTGGAAAGTAGACACCCCAAGCTATTTGCTGAGAGGCATGTTGAGTCCATGGAATATTTTATATTTTGCCACAAGTTGCGGGAATATTACAAACTTTTTTTTTTTGTTGCCCAAAGTTGTCACTAAATGATATATTGCCCACACATGTCATGGGCATATGTGGAATTACACCCCAAAATACATTCTGCTGCTTCTCCTGAGTACGGGGATACCACATGTGTAGGACTTTTTGGGAGCCTATCCGCATACGGGCCCCCGAAAACCAAGCACCGCCTTCAAGATTTCTAAGGGCATAAATTTTTGATTTCATTCCTCACTACCTATCACTACCTATCACAGTTTTGAAGGCCATAAAATGCCAAGATGGCACAAAACCCCCCCAAATGACCCCATTTTGGAAAGTAGACACCCCAAGCTATTTGCTGAGAGGCATGTTGAGCCCATTGAATATTTATTTTTTTAGTCCCAAGTGATTGAATAAAGACAGAAAAAAAAAAAATGTATTCAAAAAGTTGTCACTAAATGATATATTGCTCACACATGCCATGGTTATATTTGGAATTGCACCCCAAAATACATTTTTCTGCTTCTCCTGAGTACGGGGATACCACATGTGTGGGACTTTTTGGGAGCCTAGCCGCGTACGGTGCCCCGAAACCCAAGCACCGCCTTCAGGATTTCTAAGGGTGCAAATTTTTGATTTCACTCCTCACTACCTATCACAGTTTCGAAGGCCATAAAATGCCAAAATAGCACAAGACCCCCCCAAATGGCCCCATTGTGGAAAGTAGACACCCCAAGCTATTTGCTGAGAGGCATGTTGAGTCCATGGAATATTTTATATTTTGCCACAAGTTGCGGGAATATTACAAACATTTTTTTTTTTGCCCAAAGTTGTCACTAAATTATATATTGCCCACACATGCCATGGGCATATGTGGAATTACACCCCAAAATACATTCTGCTGCTTCTCCTGAGTACGGGATACCACATGTGTGGGACTTTTTGGGAGCCTATCCGCATACGGGACCCCGAAAACCAAGCACCGCTTTCAGGATTTCTAAGGGCATAAATTTTTGATTTCACTCCTCACTACCTATCACTACCTATCACAGTTTTGAAGGCCATAAAGTGTCCTGTCAGTGTCAGTGCTGAGTGCTGAGTGAAGGAAGAGGACGTGCGCCCAGCAGCTCCGGCCGTCAGAAGCCCACAGCCCCCAGCGAGCAGGACCCAGCCAGTGCATATCCCATCCCGGACCCCTGAGCAGTGAGGACAGGGAGCAGGAGTACAACGGGACCCCACTGCGGATCCCGCGGCCCCCCGCAATCAATCGGCCCCCTTTCTTTCTCCGCGCCGGCCCATCTGCCCATTGGGCATCAGAAACTAGGAGAGTCCCCGGCCTAGTCCCGGCCGAAGCCGGCCATCCGCCTCCCCAATCACCTCTCTAGCCCTCTTTTTCGGCTCAACAGGGCTGAGGCGAGCCTCCCCCCCCCCCTCCAAGCCCTTCAGCGCCCACCAAACACTCACGGAAGAACTGGGAGCCGTCAGGGCTAGGACAGGCCGCAGCTCGGGCCTAGTCCGGTGGCCATCTTGGTACACCCAAATCCACAGCACTTCACCTGCTTCTACATAGTACGGCGGCCATCTTGGTACACCCAGACCGGCCAAGTTATTTTAAAATGCAGGTTTTTAACCACAAGTGGTTAGACAACAGTCTAATTGCTTGTTTTAATTGTTTTTAACCAAAGTTTTTAACCAAGTTTTTGCAAGGCTTTTAATTACAGTATACACCCAGACCAGCCAGTTTTAACCACAAGTTTTTTAACAGCACACACCAGTATTATCAGCATCACCATATAGCCGCCTCTTCTTCCCCAGGTGATCAACATCAGGATTCACCCTATCCCCATCATTTGAGCAACCCGGTAAGGTAAATATTCTGGTAAGTATCGCAGGGGACCACCATTAGCAGTTGATCCAGGGACCAACGTCCGACCGCCCCTCGGGGGGTCAGGAAGGAATTTTTTCCTCTGCAATAGCAATTGGCCGCGCTAGTAGGGGTTTTTCGCCTTCCTCTGGATCAACGGGAGGGAGGGTGTAGGTCTACAGGGTTTCCCACAGATCCGCAACATCTTCAACCAGCTTGCGCAAGACCGTTATCGCCTCAACAAAGGCATCCACTTTTTTCAACGCATCATCTCGCCCACAGCAGGGAAAAAAATTTTTGGAGCACCTCAACATGTGCAATTTCAAATACTCAGCAGAGTCACTCCGCAGACTAAGAAATTTGACTGCAACTCTACCGACCGACATTCAAAAAATATTACAAAAAGAACGACTACTAAGGATCAATCCACAAGCAACGATCAAACATAAGAAGACTACAACTCAACCGCAACAGTTAGCATGCGCCTTGATTAACACCAGATCGGCGGTCAAGCACAGGCACGAAATCCATGACTTCATCACACAAAACAACATAGATTGCCTCTTCATCACGGAAAGCTGGCTAACACCCGACTGCAACACCATCCTAACAGAATTAGTGCCAGAAAACTACAGGATCCTAACCGAGCATAGGAAAGGAAAAAAAGGAGGAGGCCTAGCTGTGATCTTCAAAGCTCATCTAGCGCTCGTCAAACCTACGGTACAGAACACAGCAACTTTTATGGAGACACTTACTCTACAGATGCAAACCACACCACAAGAAACCATCCACATGCTGCTATGCTACAGACCACCAGGACCAAACACAAACCTACCGATACCACTCACGGAATTCATCTCGGCACACACCCTGAAAAACAACAAGGTTCTGGTACTCGGAGATTTCAACCTCTGGGCGAACTCCACCGAAGACCCCATCGCCACCACCTGCATCAATCAACTGGAAGATCTAGGGCTCCAACAACTAGTAAAGGCTCCCACACATGGGTCAGGTCACATCCTGGACCTCATCTTCAAGCAAAATACGGACATCAGCATTCGAGACAACATAGCGCTATCATGGTCAGACCACCACGCTATCAAATTTGAGATCGCCACCAACATCTTCCTGCAAAAACCAAACCCGGCGGCAACAACACACTGGATTAGATCGCAGAAGAAACTACACTCGGAAATCTTCAAAACCACACTAACATACAAAATGGCTACACTGAATCAAAACCACTCAACAGAACGAACACTCAGCTTCATAAACAGGGCACTTCTACAAACAGCAGATGCAGTCGCCCCAAAACATCGAGCACCCATCCGCAAGAAAAATTCTGGATGGTTTAATGGCACGCTTACTCTACTGAAACGGGAACACAGAAGAGCAGAAAGAGCCTGGAGAAGAAACACCACAAAGGAAAATCACACAAAATACAGAATACTCACCAAGAGATATCATAAAGCAATTTTCACAGCAAAAAAAGAATATGTCTCAAACACCCTCTCAAAAGCCGTCAACCGACCACGGGAACTTTTCAAACTAGTCGCCCAGACTATGAACCCCACCTGCCTTGAGCCCCTAGGAAACGAAACTCAAGAATACTGCAACAAATTATCCGATTTTTTTTTCATCAACAAAATAGTCAACATTCATAAAATAATTCAACAAAAAAAAAAACAACAACCAACTCTACTCAACTCAACCCAGCTAAGGAATTTTACATCCACAGCGCACAAGCACCACATTTTTCACTTACCCCGATCACCGTGGATGAAACCAAAAACGTCATCAAGAGCCTCCGAGACAGCACATCACTAAACGACATCATCCCCACAAAACTCTTGAAAGAATGCTCCGACATTCTGGCCCCCGCTATTACACACCTAGTAAATCAGTCGTTCAAAGAAGGATTGGTTCCGAATTCCCTCAAGCAAGGCATCGTTAAAGAAACCCAACCTCGACCCCAAAGATCCGAACAATCACAGACCGGTAACAAGCCTGAACACCATTTCCAAAATTATGGAGAAAGCAGTAGTACAACAGCTTCAACTTCATCTGGACACACACAAGCTCCTGGACCCACTACAATCGGGCTTCCGCCCAGGCCATGGCACAGAAACGGCACTTCTGAAAATATGGGATGATGCCCTAGAAGCAGCGGATGATGGAGAATCGTGTCTTCTGGTATTGCTGGATCTTAGTGCGGCGTTCGACACAGTGGACCACAACACGCTTCTCATCCGCCTCAAGGAAGGGGCAGGAGTTACAGATGTAGATCTTCCATGGTTCGCTTCCTTCTTAGGAAACCGGTCACAGACAGTGAAGTTAGGAGCCTTCACATCGGAAACCCGGGCAATCACTTATGGAGTCCCTCAAGGATCACCATTGTCACCAGTACTCTTCAACATTTACATCCGGCCACTCTTCAAAATTATTAGCAAATTTGATCTGTGCTTCCACTCATACGCGGACGACACTCAACTGTATTTCCGGATCACCGGACAAAAAGACCAATACCAGGAACTAGGAAAATGTCTCACATTGATAGATGACTGGATGACCACTAGCTCCCTCAAACTAAATGGATCAAAAACAGAACTACTGCTCCTCGACGCAAACTCAAGGAAAAAGACAAAGACCCCTTGGACACCACCAACCATCCTGGGACAGACCATCATCCCAAGCACAAAAGCCAAAAGCCTCGGAGTCATCTTTGATTCAGAGATGACCATGGAGGCACAAATAGGATCCATAATCAGTGGATCCCACCATCTCCTTCGCATGCTACGCAGACTCATCCCCTTCATCACGGAAAAGGAAAAAGCGGTAGTAGTAGGAACGATCATCAATTCGCGTCTCGACTATGCAAACTCCCTGTACATAGGATTACCGGATTACCAGATTGCGCGCCTTCAAAGTGTCCAAAACACAGCAGCAAGATTAGTCACCGGAAAGAAACCCTGGGAATCCATCTCCCCATCCCTAAGGATCCTCCATTGGCTCAAGGTAAAAGACAGGATCACATTCAAGACCCTCTGCCTCACCCACAAATGTACACAAGGAAATGCGCCTCAATACCTTTGTGAGAAAATAGAAAAATACATACCAAATCGCAGCCTTCGATCAACAAACCAAAATCTACTTCTCATCCCCAAAGCCCGATACAAATCGAAGGGAGAACGAAGATTCGCAGTACAGGGACCTCGGCTATGGAACGCTCTACCAAACAACATCCGCTTGGAAGAAAACCATCAGGCCTTCAGGAAAAAACTCAAGACTCACCCCTCTTCTAAACGTGGCATCCCAACAAGAGCAGACAAGTGCCTTGAGGCGATTCAGTTCGCAGTTGTAGCGCCATACAAATCATTCATTCATAAAATGCCAAGATGGCACAAAACCCCCCCAAATGACCCCATTTTGGAAAGTAGACACCCCAAGCTATTTGCTGAGAGGCATGTTGAGCCCATTAAATATATTTTTTTTTTAGTCCCAAGTGATTGAATAAAGACAAAAAAAAAAAAAATGTATTCAAAAAGTTGTCACTAAATGATATATTGCTCACACATGCCATGGTTATATGTGGAATTGCACCCCAAAATACATTTTTCTGCTTCTCCTGAGTACGGGGTTACCACATGTGTGGGACTTTTTGGGAGTCTAGCCGCGTACGGGGCCCCGAAACCCAAGCACCGTCTTCAGGATTTCTAAGGGTGCAAATTTTTGATTTCACTCCTCACTACCTATCACAGTTTCGAAGGCCATAAAATGCCAAAATAGCACAAAACCCCCCCAAATGCCCCTATTTTGGAAAGTAGACACCCCAAGCTATTTGCTGAGAGGCATGTTGAGTCCATGGAATATTTTATATTTTGCCACAAGTTGCGGGAATATTACAAACATTTTTTTTTTTGCCCAAAGTTGTCACTAAATTATATATTGCCCACACATGCCATGGGCATATGTGGAATTACACCCCAAAATACATTCTGCTGCTTCTCCTGAGTACGGGGATACCACATGTGTGGGACTTTTTGGGAGCCTATCCGCATACGGGACCCCGAAAACCAAGCACCGCCTTCAGGATTTCTAAGGGCATAAATTTTTGATTTCACTCCTCACTACCTATCACTACCTATCACAGTTTTGAAGGCCATAAAATGCCAAGATGGCACAAAACCCCCCAAATGACCCCATTTTGGAAAGTAGACAACCCAAGCTATTTGCTGAGAGGCATGTTGAGCCCATTGAATATTTTTTTTTTTGTCCCAAGTGATTGAATAAAGACAAAAAAAAAAAGAAAAATGTTTTACAAAAAGTTGTCGCTAAATGATATATTGCTCACACATGCCATGGTTATATGTGGAATTGCACCCCAAAATACATTTTCCTGCTTCTCCTGAGTACGGGAATACCACATGTGTGGGACTTTTAGGCAGCCTAGCCGTGTACGGGGCCCCGAAACCCAAGCACCGCCTTCAGGATTTCTAAGGGTGCAAATTTTTGATTTCACTCCTCACTACCTATCACAGTTTCGAAGGCCATAAAATGCCAAAATAGCACAAAACCCCCCCAAATGGCCCTATTTTGGAAAGTAGACACCCCAAGCTATTTGCTGAGAAGCATGTTGAGTCCATGGAATATTTTATATTTTGCCACAAGTTGCGGGAATATTACAAACATTTTTTTTTTTGCCCAAAGTTGTCACTAAATTATATATTGCCCACACATGCCATGGGCATATGTGGAATTACACCCCAAAATACATTCTGCTGCTTCTCCTGAGTACGGGGATACCACATGTGTGGGACTTTTTGGGAGCCTATCCGCATACGGGACCCCGAAAACCAAGCACCGCCTTCAGGATTTCTAAGGGCATAAATTTTTGATTTCACTCCTCACTACCTATCACTACCTATCACAGTTTTGAAGGCCATAAAATGCCAAGATGGCACAAAACCCCCCCAAATGACCCAATTTTGGAAAGTAGACAACCCAAGCTATTTGCTGAGAGGCATGTTGAGCCCATTGAATATTTTTTTTTTTGTCCCAAGTGATTGAATAAAGACAAAAAAAAAAAGAAAAATGTTTTACAAAAAGTTGTCGCTAAATGATATATTGCTCACACATGCCATGGTTATATGTGGAATTGCACCCCAAAATACATTTTCCTGCTTCTCCTGAGTACGGGAATACCACATGTGTGGGACTTTTAGGCAGCCTAGCCGTGTACGGGGCCCCGAAACCCAAGCACCGCCTTCAGGATTTCTAAGGGTGCAAATTTTTGATTTCACTCCTCACTACCTATCACAGTTTCGAAGGCCATAAAATGCCAAAATAGCACAAAACCCCCCCCCAAATGACTCCATTTTGGAAAGTAGACACCCCAAGCTATTTGTTGAGAGGCATGGTGAGTATTTTACAGCTCTCATGTGTTTTTGAAAATGAAGAAAGTAAAGAAAAAATTTTTTTTTTTTCAATTTTCAAAACTTTGTGACAAAAAGCGAGATCTGCAAAATAATCACCGTACCTCTCAGCAAATAGCTTGGGGTGTCTACTTTCCAAAATGGGGTCATTTGGGGGTGGTTTGTGCCATCTGGGCATTCCATGGCCTCCGAAACTGTGATTGGCAGTGAGGAGTGAAATAAAAAAATTACACCCTTAGAAAGCCTGAAGGCAGTGCTTGGTTTTTGGGGTCCCGTACGCAGCTAGGCTCCCAAAAAATTCCACACATGTGGTATCCCCGTACTCAGGAGAAGCAACAGAATGTATTTTGGGGTGTATTTCCACATATGCCCATGACATGTGTGAGCAATATATCATTTAGTGACAACTTTTTGTAAAAAAAAAATTTTTTTTTTTCTTCATTATTCAATCTCTTGGGACAAAAAAAAAAAAAATATTTAATGGGCTCAACATGGCTCTCAGCAAATAGCTTGGGGTGTCTACTTTCCAAAATGGGGTCATTTGGGGGGGGAGGGGGTTTGAACTGTCCTGGCATTTTATGCACAACGTTTAGAAGCTTATGTCACACATCACCCACTCTTCTAACCACTTGAAGACAAAGCCCTTTCTGACACTTTTTGTTTACATGAAAACATATTTTTTTTTGCAAGAAAATTACGTTGAACCCCCAAACACTATATATATTGTTAAAGCAAAGGCCATACAGATTAAAATGGTGGGTGTTGCATTTTTTTTTTCCACACAGTATTTGCGCAGCGATTTTTCAAACGCATTTTTTGTGGAAAAAATACACTTTTTTTTTATTTTAATGCACTAAAACACACTATATTGCTCAAATTTTTGATGAAATAAAAAATATGATCTTAGGCCGAGTACATGGATACCAAACACGACATGCTTTAAAATTGCGCACAAAAACGCAGTGGAGACAAACTACATACATTTTTAAAAGCCTTTACAGGTTACCACATTAGATTCACAGAGGAGGTCTACTGCTAAAATTACTGCCCTCGATCTGACCTTCGCGGTGATACCTCACATGCATGGTGCAATTGCTGTTTACATATGACGCCAGACCAACGCTTTTTTATTTTAGTTTTAAACTGTTCCTTCCATTTTTTTTCTTAGTTATCATTTTTATTGTTATCGCAGGGAATGTAAATATCCCCTATGATAGCAATAGGCAGTGACAGGTACTCTTTTTTTGAAAAAATATATTAGACCCTAGATCTTTCCTCTGCCCTCAAAGCATCTGACCACACCAAGATCGGTGTGATAAAACGCTTTCTCAATTTCCCAATGGCGCAAAGGCTAATTACCCACTAGAATTGCTTTTACATGAAAGCCGATCACTGGCTGAAAAGAATGATACCAAGATGATACCTAAACCTGCAGGCATCATTCTGGTATAACCATTCAAAGTCCAGCAACATACTGGACATATATTGTAATCTTTTTTTTTCATGCAGCCTCTTGGCTGAACGAAAAAAAAGAGATTGATTGGTGGGTATGCCCACCATTAGAATACCTCCCTTCATCCACCCACTTCTAATGGTGGGCATACATGCACCATTTATATATGCCGAAGCAGGGGGCATCCTCCCGCAAAAAAGTTATGCCACGTACACATGGTCAGACTTTTCCACGGGCAAGCCTCCGTCGGAATTTCGACCGTATGTACGTGGCATTAGGAGCAAAACCGCTCCTCCGCCCCTGCTGCCCCCATGCTTCGGCATATATGCTCTTTTTTTTAACTGTGGTGGTGAAATCACCTCCTACAGCGTTGGAGTCGCGGCTTTATGTATCGTGGGAGCAAACGCTATTGCTGTCAAGATAAATAAATCCGCGCTGCAACTGAATGGCGTACCTGCTAAGCAAATAATGGTTAACATTAAAACAAAGTAACATTACAGTATAACAGTAAGACCTTACCATACCATACCTGCAAAGCAAATACCCCCAAAAAAATAGTAAAAAATAAAACATTTTGTTAACGCAACCGGTGCCTAAAATATATATATATGCCGAAGCATGGGGCATCCTCCAGCAAAAAAGTTATGCCACGTACACATGGTCGGACTTTTCCACGGGCAAGCCTCCGTCGGAATTTCGACCGTATGTACGTGGCATTAGGAGCAAAATCGCTCCTCCGCCCCTGCTGCCCCCATGCTTCGGCATATATGCTCTTTTTTTTAACTGTGGTGGTGAAATCACCTCCTACAGCGTTGGAGTCGCGGCTTTATGTATCGTGGGAGCAAACGCTGTTGCTGTCAAGATAAATAAATCCGCGCTGCAACTGAATGGCGCACCTGAAAACAAAAAAATGGCTAACAATAAAACACAGTAAACAAAATTACATACCTGAAAAGCAAGCATGATAAAACATAATAAAACATTGCAGAATAGAATAGAGTAAAAAAGAGCAACAATAGAGAGAATAGAGAGAGAGAGAGAGAACAATAAAACGACAACTATTTTTGTTTTTTTTATTTTATATTTTTTTGGGGTTTTTTTTTTTTCGTACTTTTTTTTTATTTTTATTTTTGACACTTTTTTTTTTTAAACTTTTAAACTTTTTTTTAAACTATAACTGTAACGGTCGGGTCTCAAAATGCGATGGCATTCTTGAGACCCTGTAACTATAATTTTAACTGTCGGGTCTCAAAATGCAATGGTATTCTTGAGACCCTGTGAAAGTGTATCCTAACAACAAAGCCTGGGGAATGCCCAGGAAAAAACCCAAGCCTACTTACCACCAGCTCGCAGAAAACCAAATTAGCCTGTCTAACAGTGCGTTAAAAACAGGGGTTTAGTCCGCACGCATTTGCAAACGCATGCGTAAGCCACAGAGCCACGTCACGGCACCCTGATATCTGTGGTCCTAACACTAAACTATGAGTGTCCCCACAGTGGAGGCACATGCATTCTAATGGATAGATGAGGGCAGGTGGACTGAAGGGGAGCCCACTCCTTCTTAAAGGTACAGGAGCACACCAAGCACCCAGCAGATTGCACAATGGCTGCAAAGGTGTTGGTGCGTTGCTGGACCAATACAAACACCAACGTGATAATGATACAAAAAACTTGCCACCACCCTCATCTATAGCCAGCTCGTGCGGACTAAACCCCTGTTTTTAACGCACTGTTAGACAGGCTAATTTGGTTTTCTGCGAGCTGGTGGTAAGTAGGCTTGGGTTTTTTCCTGGGCATTCCCCAGGCTTTGTTGAAAGTGTATCCTAGCCTGTGAAATGCTGTACCCTACGCTAATACCTTACTAGTGAGTGGTAGCGTTCAAAACATTCACCAATGCAGAGACCAGGATTGTCAGGACAGCGTGGACAATAATAACGGGTGTCACGCCTACATCCGCGCTTGGTACAGACACGACATCTTCTTTGGGGGGCTCGTTGGGTAGGGGTACTCTGGAGGGCATAAGAAAAATGCCTCTCATGCAGCCGGCTTACTGCATTTGGCAGGGGATGTTGAGGTGCAGAACCGCCTGGATACAGGAGTTCTGTGACAACCTCTTCCTGGAATTCAAGGAAGGGTAAAGTCCCGCCTGAAGCTCCGTATAGCACATGAGCGTTCAGCAAAGCCAATTGGAACAAATAAATAGACACTTTTTTGTACCAGCGTCTAGCCTTATGGGCAACTAGGTACGGCGCCAACAACTGGTCGTTGAGGTCCACCCCTCCCATATTAAGGTTATACTCGTGGACACAGAGGGGTTTCGTCACAACACCAGCCGCCGTACGAATTTGGACTGTCGTGTCTGCATGAAGGGAGGTAAGAACGAAAACATTCCTATTATCCCTCCACTTCACAGCGAGCAAATTATTACACTTGAAGCAGGCTCTCTCCCCCAGCCTAAGAGGGGAATCTACAAGCCGCTGGGGAAAGCCCCGGCGATTAGGTCACACAGTGCCACATGCTCCAATTTGCTGATCAAACAAATGACTAAACAGTGGCACGCTCGTGTAATAATTGTCCACGTACAAGTGGTACCCCTTTCCGAAAAAGGGTGACACCAAGTTCCACACTATCTTGCCAGCGCTCCCTATGTAATCTGGACAGTTCTCCGGCTCTACGTAACTATCTTTTCCCTCATAAACCGAAAAGCTCCACGTATAGCCTGTTGCCCTGTCACAGAGCTTGTAGAGCTTGACCCCGTATCTGGCACGCTTGCTGGGAAGGTACTGTCTGAAAGACAAGCGGCCAGAAAACTTAATCAAGGACTCGTCAATGCAGACAACTTGATTGGGCGTAAACAAGGCTGCAAAACGTTGGTTGAAGTGGTTTATGAGGGGCCGAATTTTGTAGAGCCGATCAAATTCAGGGTCTCCACGAGGACGACAAAGTTCATTGTCACTGAAGTGCATGAACCGCAAGATCTGTTCGTATCGTGCCCTGGACATGGAGGCAGTGAACACGGGCATTTGGTGGACTGGTGAGGTGGACCAATAAGTTCTCAGAGTCGGGAATTTATGTATGCCCATGTTGAGGGAAAGGCCCAGAAAGGACTTAAATTCGGAAACCGTAATTGGTTTCCAATCTCTGGCAAGGGAAGGCAACTGGGGATTAGCGGCGATGTATTGACCAGCTTATATATTACTTTGGTCCACAATAGATCTATAGAGATCTTCCGTGAAAAACAGCGAATAAAAATCGGATGGCTTAAAATCAGCTGTTTCCACCTGAATACCGGGTTGGCCAGTGAATGGGGGAAGTACGGGTTCTGCAGAAGTGGTGGGCACCCAATCAGGATTGGCAAATTCTGCAGGAAGGGCACTATGTGATCGACGGGCCTGCCTTTGTCTTCTTCTTGGTGGCAGCGGGACACTACTTGTGCTTGCCACCTCGCCAGCTTGAACTGCACTTATGGGACTCGCCACGTCATCACGTGTTACTGCAGTGCTGGATGTCCAGGGTGTACTAGGCCGCTGGTGCTTGCCAGTTCACCAGAAGGAATAGCGGCGCTAGTACTTCTCTGCTCCATACGAGAGACCTGCGGTTCCTGCACCTCAACAACAGCAGAAGATCGGGATCGGGTACGCCTGACCTTAGCAGGGACCTCACCTCTGTCGCCAGAGCTATCTGTCATGGAGCCGCTATCGTCTACTGGATCGTATTCTGAGCCTGATTCTGACAGATGAGTGACCTCCTCTTCACTATCTGACATACTCAGAAACAAGTAGGCCTGTTCACTAGTGTACTTGCGATTTGCCATTTTGGGCTCTAAATTTAGTAGTACACTAGTGAGATTCACGGGTAAAAAAGCTCCTAGGCTGCTGGCGACTGAATCAAAACGCTACCAAAAAAACTGTTAGCGATCGCAGGGATCAGGCCTGACTCTGCGAACGCTGCAGTTATGTGTGCTTAGTGTTTTGTAAGTGACAGTGATCGATCGATACTGCACTTGGGTGGGCTGGGCGGAGGGGGAAAACGCAGGTGCTAGCAGGTATCTGGGCTGATCCCGCTAACAATGCGTTTTTTGGAACCCTAAACTGCTGGGACGCTAGTATAGATCTGATCAGATCAGATATTGATCTGTTCAGATACTGTACCACTAAGGGAGGTGTATGCTTTGCGCGTGGGTGTTTGTGGTACTGACACTAACCTGGGGCGACGCAGACCTTATTGATATCACCCGCCGGGCGATCAGGGGGTTAAACTGTTATTGGGTAATAAATGGCGGGTGCCCTGACACTATAAAAAACAAACTAACTAACCAGCGTCACCCGTAACAGTTATACGGTGATCACTGGTAAAAGGGTTAACTAGGGGCAATCAGGGGGTTAAATCCTTTATTGGGTAATATATGGGGGGTACCTGACGCTATATAAAAACCTGACGGGGAACCTAAATAACTAACTGGCTAACCAGCGTCACCAGTGACACTTATACGGTGATCACTGGTGAAAGGGTTAACTCTAGGGGAAATCAAGGGTTTAAAACCTTTATTTAGGTTTAATATGGGGGTACCTGACCTATAAACCTATTTATGAACCTATATAAACCTGGCGGTTAACCTAGAAAAAAACTGGCTACCTAGCGGCACCAGTGACACTAATGCAGCGATCAGAAAAAAAACGATCGCTTAGTGACACTGGCAAAAGGGGGTGAAAGGGTTACCTAGGGGGCAATCAAGGGGTTAAACCTTTATTAAGGGGGGGGGGGTAGGGGGCTACCTTAGACCTAAAGGGGCCTAAAACTAACTGCCCTGACAGTTATTGCAGTCACAACCAGTGTTGGTCATCTTACTTTAAAAAAGTAATTAGTTACATTACAAATTATTTCTCCCAAAAAAGTAATTGAGTTAGTAACTCAGTTACTACATTGGAAAAGTAATTAGTTACTCAGCAAAGTAACTGACTTTTTTTTTTTTAATATTCTTAGGGGCGGGTCTAGTATTACTGTAAGCAAGGGGCGCGTTCCCCCCTGCACGTCTATTTCCCCCCCAACACATATATCTGTTCCCCCTCTGTACCCCACTACACGTCTGCCCCCCCCACACACATATTTATCTGTTCCCCCTCTGTACCCCACTACACGTCTGTCCCCCCCCCCACACATATATCTGTTCCCCCCCCCTGTACATCTGTCCCCCCCAAACTCACGGATCGGATCGTTGCAGAGTCACGGATCGGATCATTTTTCGGATCAGCAAATAATAATTGAATTTGCAAAAACCTTTGAAAATTCCACCACCATAAAGCCCCCACTGTAATATCCACGTCATCTCCCCAACTGTAATATTGTCTGGGTATAGCCGGGTATGGCTGGGTATAGCCGGGTATGGCTGGGTATCGCCGAGTATGGCTGGGTATCGCCGAGTATGGCTGGGTATTACCGCGTATTGCAGAGTGTGGCGGGGTATGGCCAGGTGTTGCGGGGTATGGCGGGGTGTTGCAGGGTATGGCAGGGTGTTGCAGAGTATTGCGCAGTATTGGCAGGGTGTTGCAGAGTATTGCGCAGTATTGGCACTGGCAGGGTGTTGCAGAGTATTGCGCTGTATTGGCAGGGTGTTGCAGAGTATTGCGCAGTATTGGCAGGGTGTTGCAGAGTATTGCGCAGTATTGGCAGGGTGTTGCAAAGTATTGCGCAGTATTGGCAGGGTGTTGCAAAGTATTGCGCAGTATTGGCAGGGTGTTGCAGAGTATTGCGCAGTATTGGCAGGGTGTTGCAGAGTATTGCGCAGTATTGGCAGGGTGTTGCAGAGTATTGCGCAGTATTGGCAGGGTGTTGCAGAGTATTGCGCAGTATTAGCAGGGTGTTGCAGAGTATGGAGGGATGGCTGCTGCCATCTGATCTCTCCCCTCCACTGTACAGATCTGTACACAGAGGGGAGACCAGCGTCATCTTGACGCCGGTTTGTTTACAAAGTGATCGCTCCGTCATTTGATGGAGCAATCACATTGTAAACGGCCGACGGGTGCACCAAGATGGCCGCCGCTCCGCAGCTAGGCCGGAGCGGCGGCCATCTTGGTGCCCCCGCCGGCCGCCGCTCCGGAGCTAGGCCGAAGCCGCGGCCTTTCCTGAGGCCGCGGATGGCTCCGCGATCGCGGCGGGTAATTGCGGTAACGCCGCCCCAGTAATGGGAACGGCGTTACCGCGAGGGGAAGAGTAATCAGTTGGATTACTCGTTACCCTCTAAAGTAACGCAGTTTACTTTAACGTCGTTAGTGCCATCACTGGTCACAACTGACACTAAATGCAGTGATCAGTAAATAAATAATCCCTGCAATCAGTGACACTGTGACTGGGGGGGCAGGGGGTGATCTGGGGGGTGATCTGGGGGTGGAATGTGTGCCTATGTGTGACTGGTGTCAGTGTAGTGTTGGTGCACTAACCTGATGTCTTCTCCGCTCGGCGTCCCGGTCAGAAAGACCGGCACGAGGAGCGTGACATCACTTCCTCTTGCCTGTGTTTACAATACGCAGGCAAGAGGAAGCATCTGATTCGCCAGGAGCGATCGCAAGGGGGTGGCCAGAAACCACTGGCCGGCCCCTCGTCTATGATCGCTCCTGAAGCGATGCCGACCGTCCCCGCCGGACGAATGGCACGTACAGGTACGTGGTTTTGCCTGTACGTGCCATTCTCCCGTCGTATATGTACATGGGGCGGTCGGCAAGTGGTTAAATTGACAAAAATAAGATGGATAGATTAACTAGGAAAGCTACAATTTCTGGGGAAATTGTGTGAAGTGTTCTTGCCTCCACCTACTGGAGTGGCTGGAGTAACTGTGAAAAGTGTTAAAAAGTATATTTTAAAAAGTATAAATAGTAGTAAAAAAGTTGAAGTTCCATCATTAGCTAAAAGAGCTGAACATATTTTTCCCCAAAATTTTTTTTTTCAAACAAACATTTTTTTTTCAAATAAAAATTTTTTTTTTCAAATAAAAATTTAGTTTTTTTCAAACAAAAATGTATTGGCTGATCATGGGGTGGTCATAATATTTTGTCTGATCATGAGGTGGTGATAATGTTTTGGCTGATCATGATTTTTAAAATATTTATTTTTTATTATTATTTTTTTTTCATGGGGTGGTCATAATATTTTGGCTGATTTTTCTTTTTCAAAATTGTTTTTATTATTATTTTTTTTTTTTTTTCATGAGGTGGTCATAATGTTTTGGCTGATCATCGGCTACAGGAAATAGGTATATTTTTAAAGACATGTTGTATATTGCTAAATCCTTTTAATAATCCTTTTAATAATCTATTGTCATAGGGGTATTTACATTTTTATATGTTTTTCTATTTGGCTTTTGTCTTCTGTCCTCTTCTGTCTTCTGTCCTCTTCTGTCTTCTGTCCTCTTCTATCCTCTTCTGTCCTTTTCTATCCTCTTCTGTCCTCTTCTCTCTCGTCTGTCCTTCTGTCCTCTTCTCTCTCGTCTGTCCTCGTCTGTCCTTGTCTGTCCTCTTCTGTCCTCGTTTCTCTCGTCTGTCCTCTTCTCTGTCCTCTTCTGTCCTCTTCTCTGTCCTCTTCTGTCCTCTTCTCTGTCCTCTTCTCTCTCTTCTGTCCTCGTATTGATCCCTTCAACAATAGTGAATGTGTAAATATATATATAAAATATGAGAATTATAAATATATATAAATATCAATAAATGGGGGGGGGCGTGGCTTGGACATTCATGTGAGCAGACGTGCCTCACATCAGCTCCTACATCCTGACACAAAGAATCCTGCTGTGAGCTCAATCATCCGCAGAAATAGACCGGAATCTTCGCTCCCGGAGTGGGGGTACCCCTGCTGTGACACCCGCTCGCCGAATCCGGACCCCAGGCATGTCCAAATCTAAACCGGAGGCCGCCCAGGCCGACGGACCGGCCCATCATGGCGGACCTCCACTACAGCAAAGACAGACCAAAACCTCCTATGCATCGGCAGCTGCAAAGCTCGGCCAATATGCACACTCACCAAGCAGCCCTAAAACCGCTCAAAAGAGCCACTTACCGGGTACGGATGGAAAGGATGGCGATGGATTCCAGAGACATTCCCCTCAGCCTGTGCAGCATGGTCCTGACAAGATGGCACCCGCAGCCATGAGGAACACAGTGAGTACACCTTCATCCCCTCTCCCTGCTCCTGATATTGCTGGCCCATCAGACACAGAGCGTACTGAGCCCACTTTACAGGATATACTGGCTGCAGTACACTCCTATGGCTCCTCTATTACTGAACTATCCACAGAAGTTAAAAGCATTAAAGAGGGCCTAATGCATATTAGACAAGACATGCAGAAAATCAGGGAGAGGGCCACTGCAATAGAGGGCCGAGTCAGCTCCATTGAAGAAGATTTACCCCCCCTTGCTCAGGAAGTACATATCACAGCGGCTAGAACTGTAGAAACAGCAGCTAGAGTCGAAGATATGGAGAATAGACTGAGAAGGTCAAACATTCGCATAGTAGGAATGCCTGAAAAGTCAGAAGGCAAACATCCCACTGAATTTATTGAAAACTGGCTAGCTGACACATTTGGCAAAAATAACCTAACTCCATTCTTTTCTGTGGAGAGAGCACATAGGGTGCCATCTAGACCACCGCCACCAGGGGGCCCCGACAGACCATTCCTTCTGAAATTGTTACACTACAAGGACAGAGATATTATACTACGTTTAGCAAGACAAAAAGCAGATATGATAATCCAAGGATCCAAGATATCACTGTATCCAGACTTCTCAGCTGCAGTCCAAAAACAAAGGGCTAAATTTATAGAAGTCAAAAAGAGAATGCGTGCAATCCCACTGGTCTATTCCATGCTCTACCCAGCTAAGTTAAGAGTTGTGGCAGATGGCATGGTTCATTTTTTTGAAAGCCCCAACATGGCTACTAACTGGCTGGATCGACAGGAGGGTCAACTAAGAAGAGCTGCAAGAGACCACTCTCCAAACTAAACGAAAGGCATCTGCATAGCGATTGCACTACATCCGTCTGCTCACCGTCACAGTATAGGAGCACGTGAAGAGGCTCACCTATTATACTTTACAACCACACACCTCATCTTGGCATATTTTGCACTCTAATTTTTTTCTCGTTTCTAGAGGAAATCGAGGTTATTGGGCCCCAGCCCTCACTACTACCCCCGAACTAGCCCTGCGGGGCACCTTTGGAAGCCTCCGAAGGGAGCGCAAGTGTTTATATGGGCCTTGCCTGGAATTTCTCTAGGCAGGCTGGTTTTTGACATTATTTTTGTTTTTACTTCTACGTTTATGTGTATTTTTGTTACTTCTCAGGCCCAGTTTTACGGGTCGTCTCTCCGCAGGCCTCCGCATAGCACGACTCTCAAGTTTGATCAGGTGATCTACAACGCACTGAAAATGCACACTGACTGGCGTTACTCTGTAACCTCCAAGTACTCAGGTAACATGGGGATTTGGATAGAATGGATTATCCCCGTAAGGAGCTGTGTTCTAGGGGATATGCTGGCCTCTTTTCAACCCTACCAATATGGCAAGCAATAAGAGGGACATAATTCTCTCCTGGAATGTTCGGGGACTTCATGACCCTGGGAAGAGGACTGCCTTATTTACTTTTTTCTCACAACAGGACCCCACTATTATTTGCATACAAGAATCCCATCTTACTAAAGATACCACTAATATTGTGCATATGTCTAAGTACCCTCTGCAATATCATTCGGTACACACTAGGTATTCTAGAGGTGTTAGTATAATGTTTTCTAGGAATACTGCATTTATTGAAAAATTTGATGGGGCTATGGGAATCCCAAATGTGTGTTATAGCAAATGTATATGTTCCACCACCCTTCTCAATGACGGTCCTGCAAAACATGGCAAGGTTCCTAGCTAAACACCCGCAAATTCCGGTATATGCCCTTGGCGACTATAATAGCGCCTTGGACAACTCACTAGACATACGTAGGAGATTCTCCCCCCAGGGACCTAGGGCCTTTACACCATTGGCAAGAATTATTGGGGAGATGGGACTGGTAGATCTATGGAGATGTAAATTTCCCACTAAGCCCCAATTCTCCTGTCATTCAGCAACCCACTCCACTCTTTCACGCATAGACTTTGCATTGGGTAATGACCTGGTACAAAACTACGACCCGAAAGTACAATATTTGGCTAGGGGTTTATCCGATCACTCTCCTGTGCAGCTCAGCCTGAACTTACATAAACCACGGTTGCCATTACACTGGAAGCTGAATCCGTTTTGGATTCAACTGTTCACAGACAAGGATGATATGCTGACACAAATTAAGCATTTTCTGGAAGACAACAGGAATACAGCTGCGCCAGGCATTGTGTGGGACGCCCTGAAGGCCTCTATTAGGGGTTTATGCATAAAAGAAATTAATAAAATCAAGAAGAACAGTAGGCAGTGGGCTATAGACGTAGCTCAGGCGGTGGAGAAGGCAGAGGCGTTGTACCTGCAGACTCCCATGCCTGAACTGGAAAGAAGCTGGTCCGACGCTCAGAAAATGCTTCGGGCAGTACATACACAACAGGCAGAGAATAAAAGGTTCTTCACAGCACAAACATACTTTGAAGAAGGGGAAAAAACTGGACACATGCTGGCCATGATAGCCAGATCGCAACAACCGCCCCATACCATACACAGCATTAAAACCCCAACGTCTTCCATAGTCACCGATACACCTTCTATTTTGCAGGAGTTCAGCTCCTTTTATCAGGATGTATACTCATCCAAGGTATCCTATCCTATGGAAGAGCTAGCACACTTCCTGGACTCGATTGATTTACCCCGGCTCCAGGAAACAGACAAAAGCCTTCTTAATGCCCCCCTCACGTTAATGGAACTTCAAAACGCACTAGCAACATTCCCAAACTCAAAAGCCCCAGGTAATGATGGTCTACCAATAGAACTATATAAAAACTTTGGTGACATACTCCTACCGGAGTTGCTCCATACACTTATAGAAGCAATAGGCGAAGGCTCCCTCCCCCAATCTATGTATGAGGCGGTGGTAGTGGTTATATTGAAACCAGGGAAAGACCCGGATAAACCAGAATCATATAGACCCATCTCATTATTAAACACCGACCTAAAACTTCTTACTAAAACTATAGCCATGAGACTCTCTACAGTAGTAACTAAATTAGTCCACCCAGACCAATCAGGGTTTATACCCAATAGATCTACAGCAAATAACTTACGCCGACTATATCTTAATATGCAAATCCCCACCGACAACCAAGGTCACAGAGCTATCCTCTCACTAGATGCCGCTAAGGCGTTTGATAGCGTCGAGTGGACATACCTATGGAAGGTACTAGAAAGGTTTAATCTGGGAGAATCTATTATCTCCTGGATTAAACTACTATATAAAGAGCCAAAAGCATGTATTCGTATAAACAACACCCTATCTACCTACTTTGACTTATCCAGAGGGACCAGACAAGGCTGCCCCCTGTCCCCCCTCCTTTTTGCGCTGGCCATTGAACCCCTCGCAGCTGCAATACGGGGGAACACAGATATAGTGGGATTTAAGAGAGGGGACACTGAGGAAAAGATTGCACTATATGCTGATGATGCACTACTGTTTCTGGGCGATACCTCTAACTCCCTGACCAGGCTGATGGAACTAATAGGGATCTTTGGATCCTTCTCGGGGTTTACCATAAATTGGGATAAGTCGACGATCCTACCTCTGGACCCATTGACAGATCCCCTTCCACAGACTGCCACCCTAATTAAAATAGTTGAGAAATTTAAGTACCTGGGAATAATTATACACCCTGACTTTACCCAATATATAAAACTAAATATAGACCCCATCCTCAAAAACTTCCAAAACAAAACTGCCAGTTGGGTTAAACTTCCATTGTCAGTGGTTGGCCGTTGTAATTTGATAAAAATGATTTGGAACCCACAAATTCTGTACGCGCTCCACAATGCCCCCTTATGGATACCTATTCATGTGTTCAAGAAATGCAACACTCTGTACCGTGCTTTAATCTGGAGGAAACAGGTCCCGAGAATTAAATTGGAAACCTTACAGGAGGCAAAGGACTCGGGAGGACTAGCGGTTCCGAACCCATTTTTCTACTTTATAGCTGCTCAGTTACAGCAATTAACGGGCTGGCTCCAGCCCGAGTCCTCTGACCCAATTAGAAATATCATCAGCACACAGTTGTCCGGGGGTGGTCTTGTGGAGTGCATAGAGGCAGGTGAACTCGGACAACTAACTCAATACCCAACCCTTATCCTTATAGATAAGACATGGAGTAAGGCCAAACAACATATGCAGTACACGGGATACACTAACTGGTCACGTATATGGAATAATTATAACTATGTAGAGCTACAAAAATTAACAAATTTCTCCAACTGGTCAAGGTATGGACTGAATTATATTCCCCAACTGTACTGTGGAGGTATACTTCGAGACTTCCAATCAATACATGAGGAATTTAATATACCAAACACGTCATTTTTTCAATACCTTCAACTCAGACACGCTATAGCAGCACAAGCCACATTATCACACTGGGTACTGACGAGACCCACGATACTTACGCAACTCATCACGTCTTCTTCACGCAAGGGACAGATCTCCTCCATTTACAATGCACTGATTGGACATGTATCTAAAGCAATGTCATTACCCTGCAGGAGCGGGTGGGAAATGGATGTGGGTCAAATTACAGGTGAAGAATGGAATACCATACTTGACAACGTGTTGAAAGTGTCTCTGTCTGCCCCACAAAAGCTTACCCAACTGTTTATTATCCACCGCACATATCGCACACCCGAAAAATTGCATAAATGGCATAGGCGAGATGACCCCCTCTGTCCCCGATGCTCAGTTAACAATGGAACATTAATACATATGCTATGGAGATGCCCAAAATTACAAAGATATTGGGCAGCAGTGATGAACACCATTAATAACATATGGAATCTCAAACTTAGTACTGAACCTAAACTTTGTTTACTAGGCCTGTTAGACGAAGAAGATTACACTCCCTTTACACACACAGCAATTCTTAGAGCACTATTCTTAGCCAGAAAACTCATTGCCAGAAAATGGATATCCACAACCCCTCCTACACACAAGGAATGGTTACAATCTGTAAATGACTCTCTTATCAGAGAACAGCTCACATATAAGCATAGAGGAAGCCCCCATAAATTCGAACGCATATGGGACCCATGGTTGGACACACCGGGACTAGCACCACTTAGCTTGGTTCACAACAGAATCCTGGGTGGGAGGAACACCTCAAATAATACATAAAAGGTAATTTCTGTGTCACACCCTCGAACATGTCATTATGCACAAAATGAAAAGGAGACGAAACAGAAGTAAGAACTCAAAACAAAACTCACGATCCACTTCCCAATCGCTTTATTATTTTTGAGAGACATTAAAATATTAAAACATAAAAGCACTTTAGGCCTGCGGAGGTCTTTTACAAAATAGGTTGTATATAGTTTTCTTCTCTCTCCCTCTTTTTCTTTTCCTCGTGTTGCGCATAGGTAATGCTCCTCTCCTATTGGGTCAGGAGGGGAAGTCCGACCTCACCACTTCCCGGCCCCTTGTTGGACGGGGGAGGCGGGGAAGGCGTATAACTAACATTACACACGTGTGCATAAATACAAAGACCAAATAGGATATGCTCTAGGACATTAAGGACATGATACCTGATAGACAATGCTATATCCTGGATAGACTGATAGCATCTACAGTAACGCGCATGACTAAGCTAAATGTCCACACTATTTGATTTTGAATGTATAGTCAACCACAAGTGCCTTAGACTGAAACACATCTCGGAAACATTAGAAACGTAAAGTGGTCAACAGTTGTTTTCACATGTTTGTATACCTTACATATTGTGTAACTATGTGCACAGGTATGTCTGTGTTTTTCTGTTTTGTTGTATGTTCTTAAAACTTAATAAAAACTATTTGATTTAAAAAAAAAAAAATATCAATAAATATTTTTAAAAAAAATTAGTGAATACTTCCCAAAAAAATAAATAAATATTTTAGTAGTCCACGTCCATAATAAATGTGTGTAAGTTAATCAAAAAATAGAATAAAAAATTGATAAATAAGCAGTGTCCATAAATATGTGAAAAAAATATTATTAATATATGATATGATCAAAAATGTATAAATAGTGTCCATAATCATGTGACTTAAAATCAATATAAATAATAAAATGATTTTCCAGCAGTGAAGGTAAATGAGGTGAAGCAGACAATTCTGTGCAGTTGCTAACGTTGTTGATTCTGAGCCATCCACCAGAGATTTCACCCAAAGTGATATTCGTCCCCTTTTGGGGGTGCACTCACCAGAAGTACAGATATTACAAGCCTGTAATAATCACCAATATCGTCAAATCCAGATGTACAGAATATATGAGCCTGCTGTCATCATCAGTATCGCCAGCTTCTCCAATGGCACCACCTCTATTCTCCACAACTCAACACCAATCCTCCACTCCTCCACAGTGTGCAAACATTATACATGTCACAGGGAAAGAAATGGCTACATAGCGTAATACTGTAAAATCTATTTATTCAAAAAACTTTTCTCCAAACAATATCCCTCTGTACAAGCAGCGTACCATAAAAACAATTTATTTGAGGCAAATGTAAAGCTAGTACTGTGCCTGGTGCTGTCTCCCCGCCGGAAATCCTATACAGGCAGTTCCACTGTATACCACAGCGGCGTTCTTCCTGGTTTGGCTTGGTGGAGCGCACGATGGACCGCACACGCTTTGACGTCACTTCCTGTTGACCTACGCCCTGACGCGTTTCGTCATTTCCGACTTCGTCTTGAGGGCGTAGGTCAACCTGCGGAAGTGCTATATTTATACTGAGCGACGGCGCGCTCGACCAATCGCGGGGCACCTATGACTAATACATATGACAGAGCGGAGCAACCACATTCTGTCACAGGTAGAGGTCTAATGCAGACAGTTCTAGGTTTAAAGCACCCGCGACTGGACTGCAAACTGGCAATAATACAACACAAAGAACATTTTTATCACATTCATCACACAAAATTATATCAGTAATCATCATGGTAGCAATGCGATGTCTTATAGAGGGATTAGCTCCTTATCCTTCTCTTTAAGGGTTGTACTCCTTGGTATGAGTTTCACTTCTTCTACTATTTTTTGTAGTTTTTCTGGATTGTATCCTCTTGCTTCGAACCTTTTCGATAGAATGCCTGATTGTACCATATAATTATCTTCTTCTGAGCAGTTCCTTTTTACACGCATTATCTGGCCTTTAGGGATATTTCTCAACCACAATGGGTGATGTCCGCTAGATGTTGGTAAGTAACTGTTGCGGTCTGTTTTCTTGAAGTACACCTTAGTTTCTAGTTTATTGTGTTTCCGGTATACGGTTACATCTAAGAAATTGATTTCATCACAGTCCCAGTTTGATGTCAGTCTAATATTATTCTCGTTATTATTAAGATCATTTAAAAACAATTCTAAATCGTGACTTGTCCCTGTCCAGATAAAAAATAGATTGTCAATAAAACGCTTATAAAACACCAATTCTGTCCGTTGGTTATTAAAAATATTTTTGTCCTCCCACTCGGCCATAAAGAGATTAGCAATGCTGGGAGCAAATTTTGCTCCCATGGCTACTCCTCTTTGTTGGGAGTTCAGACAAAAATCAAGTGAATTTCTTAAAAACATTTTTTGATTAAAAGGAAGGTCGTCTCTTTTACTCAGTGCCCAATTAGGTGCTAATAGGGCATCGTCGTGTTGTATTATAGAGTACAGAGACAAGACATCAGCTGTGACTAAAAACACTTTTTCTAGGTTTTCCAAATTTACTTCTTGAAGAGAATTCAAAAAGTTTTTTGTGTCTCTTAGGTACGATCTCGTATCCCTTACGCTTTTTTGTAAAAAGGTATCTAGATATTGTCCCATTCTTGAAGATACTGATTCGATACTGTTTACGATCGGTCTAGCAGGCGGGTTTATTGAATCCTTATGGATTTTTGGGAGTGTGTAGAGCGTGGGGATTCTGCTGCTTGTGGGTACCAGATATCTCCTTTTTTTCACTGTCAACACTCCTGTTTGGGAACCCATCTCTACCAGTTTTGCTAGCTGATCTCTATAGGATTGTGTAGGATCTCTTTTGAGTATCTTATAGGTTGCTGTATCAGATAGCATCTCCGTTATCTGTCCATGATAAAACTCTTTTGACAATAGGACGACACCTCCACCTTTGTCCGCAGGTCTTATTATGATATCTTTGCGTTCTTCTAGTAACTTGATACCTTCCTCTATATGTTTCACATTGATTTCTTTTTTTGGTTTCAATGTTGCTACGTCCTGTAATACTAGACTCTTGAAAACCTCCACATGGTGATTAGGGTTATTGGGTGGATTAAACAGTGATTTATTTTTTAGACCGCTGTTAATGGTTCCCGTTAGACTGCTTGTTATATTTCCATTTGTGGTACTTCTAATTTCATTCGTGATGTTGTTCCCTAAGAAGTATTTCTTTATATTTAATTTTCTAATATACTTATGTATATCTATATATACATTGAATTTATTGACTGGCTTTTTTAGGCCACATTTCAGACCCAAATTCAAAATATTTAGCTCTCTCTGTGTCAATTCTATTTCTGTTAAGTTAAAAATACCGCCTACTCCGATCCCCTTCTTATTTTGCTGGATCTTGCGTCCTGCCCTACAGCCTCTGTAGTTTTGGTTTGTTGTTGTGTATATTCTTTTGTCTTTTTTGATTGATCCTCTTTCTGGTTGTATTCCATGTAGTGTCCTTGCAAAGGTAGTTACATGGTGCTTATATTACATTTATTTTAAATTTATTTCATCTTGTGGTCCTGATGAGGAATTAATAATGATATAAGTATTCAGATATACTTCTTTACCTTTTTATTAATACATTTTCATCCATAAATTTTAACATAATTTATCAATACAGTCACTTTTTTATAACTCGTCTACAGAAATATATAATGATTTTTATTAATTTTTATTACATACATTTTAATTATATTATTTTTATAAAGATATAAAAATATATGTTTATGTGATGCCAATATAATTTTATTTGGCATCAATTTTATCCGATATTAATACAATTTTATCTGGTATCAATATACACTTTTAATAAATAAATACAATCCATTTCAATTTATTTTAAAACACACATATTTTTATTTCATCATCGCATGATTCTTTCTAAGGTTGGGTTATTATCTCTTTAAACCTATGGCCCTCCAATATATATTAATTAGACCACAGACATTACGTATATATTACACCTTGTATATTTATATTCCTTAACGGCTGACGGATGGTGATAATAATGTAATTCAGAATAAAGCAGAGAGCAGTCATTATGCATAAAACTATGCTAATCAATACCGCTAGAATTATTCTACATTATCCTCATTATACCAGCAATCTGTCTTTCTATGTATGGGCTAGAATGATTTTATACACTATGCTAACGTACATGCCACACAATCACAGTACGTAAGACTACATGAGGGCTTGAGCCATTCGATAGACCCATATGCATTTGGGTGGGGATCTGTGGACGCGCATATATAAGGACTAAGATTATATCCATCACTGACACAATACGCCTTTGGATGACAGACACCTTCTACCTTTTGAAATCCCTGCAATTCTGAGATATGTTGCAGTGAAATTCACTGGCCAAGTGCACTCCTTTTAAGTGCCTATTCGGCCACATGTGAACCATCATGGTCCATGAGACTCTGGCTGGTATTCATGCGTGGCTCTGACAGACCACCTACTCTTAATATTTTTGGTCATTTATGCTGTTCGATGGAACGCTTACATTTCAGATTTAAGCTACAGCTTTGCAAGTTGCAAGCCCTTTCAGTCCCTGAAGAAGATCTACACTGTGTGTTTTTGAAATGCGTTGGATGCTCTGTCGGTTGACAGCTTTTGGGCTTCCCTTTCAGCTGGCTGCATATCTGCACCCAACTTTGTTTGCTTTTATTGTTTTTCAAATGTTTGTCATTGTCTTTTGAAAAAAAAAAATAAATAAATATATATGTGGAAATGGACAGGTGGTCTGTTTTCATCAAACCGCCCGGTAGAGAACAGCAGGCTGTGTCCGTATCCGCTTCGCATCAGCAGAGCAGACACAGACCTGTCATCTGCCTGCTCAGTGGAGAGATCTCCTACTGAGCAGGCAGATTCGATGGTGGACTCCGCCCTGTGTGAAAGGGGCCATTGGGATTCCACTTATGGTGATGGGCAGTTGGAGTCTGATTTAACTGGGGTTTTGCGCTCCATCCTATGTTAGTGGTGACTTTATTCTGTTAAACCATTTCAGAATAGGTGGATTCCCTCAAAAGGAATTTTTTTGCCAGAGTGAGCTCCTACCCCACTATAGGAGGACAATGGGATGTCAGAGAGTTCCGATGCTGCATCTGTCTGCTGCTGCCACTACCCCAAGAATTGAGTGACCAAAGACTGCTGAGCGCTCTGTTCTTGGTCATCGGTGAGCAGAGAGCCAATGACTATCAGTCCCTCAGTCAGCACTCACTGGAGTTGATGGCTCAGGCTCTAAGCAGTGCTCTGAGAGACTGTGCCAGCTGCCAGTCCAGGCATCTAGATAGATCCCAACTATAATTCGGGATCTCTCAAGAGCTTGGACCGGCTGAGTAATTTCAGCCGACAGGTGACTTTATCCCTCTGTTGGATGAATATGGGTCACTGGTGTGCAGAACTAAGTTCACTCCTGTGACCCACAGATGAAGTACGAATAAAAGTGCTTCGGCCCTACTTCTCCTTTAACCTGCAAATCCTGTTCCTGGGCGCCTTTATTACTCCTGCATTGTATCTATGGAAGGAGCCATGGTTGTCAACCTAGACTGCTCTTCTGGTACGAACTACAAATATGTTTTTATCTCCATTACATGAAGGGCAGGGCAAATTGATAAATTACAGGAGATGGTTAGGAAGGAAGATAATCCTCTGTGTAGCTCATAGGAAGTAAAAAGAACACTGCATTTCTGGCAAGTTTACCAGGTATTTTCTGTATTTGTGAAACCCAGGGGCGTAACTATAGGGGGTGCAGCAGTCGCGAGTGCAACCGGGCCCTGTGCTGCAAGGGGCCCATGCTGCCCCCTCTACATATGGCCGGTGGCAGCATAGGCGGTTAGGCACCGGGCGCACGGGTGGCTGGAGGTGGGGGGTGACTAGCAGAGCTCCATGCTCGACTACCGCACTGGCTGCTCTTTAGTTGTGCATTCCCCACACAACCTGTGTCCTCTGCCGCTCCTCCGGGTCCCCCTCTCCTGCTCCATGCAGTGCTGCTCAGTCCCGTGTCTGTCCTCTCCAGCCAGAGTCCTGCCCCCTGAGTCCGGCTCACACTGCACTGCATGCTTCTCCCGGGCAAACAAACTTTAAGCACACAGATGCAGTGCAGCCCTATGAGAACCGGCCCCCCAAAGGACACCGCAGGCTTGTCTGCCAGCACCCCCCTCCTCCCCGTCATACACAGATGTTGACAGGTCTTTCTGGAAGATATGTCCCCTAAGGACAGGGGCTCAATCTCCCCTGGGGACAGGGCCCAGTTCTCCCTAAAGGACAGGGACCCCATTTCCCTTGGGGACAAGGACCCCATCTCCTCTGGGGACAGAGCCAACTTCTCCCCAGAGGACAGGGACCTCATTTTCCCGTGAGGACAGGGACCTCATATTCCATGGGGACAGGGACCCCTTCTCACCTGAGGACAGAGACCCCTTCTCACCTGGGGACACGGACCCCATCTCCCCTGGGAACAGGGCCCACTTCTCCCCAGAGGACAGGGACCCCATTTCCTTTGGGGGCAGGAACCCCTTCTCACATGGGGACAGTGACCCCTTCTCCCCTGAGGACAAGGACCCCATCTCCCTAAGGTCAGGGACCCCAACTTATGTGGGGACAGGGACCCCATCTCCCCTAACGACAAGGACCCAATCTCTCCTGGGGACAGGGCCCACTTCTCCCCACAGGACAGGGTCCCAATTTCCCTTTCCCTTCTTCCTCTTTGTCTCAAAGGTGTAACATCATAGGTCTGTTTAGACCTCTGATATCTCACCAAAGTCCCCCGACGGGACTCCTAAAAAAATGTAAAAAAAAAATGCTGATACCAGTGGTGGAACTACAGGGCTCACAAAAGTCGTACCTGTGAGCGAGCCCTGGAGTTCCACTACCGGACTCGGAGGGAAGGGCTTCGGCTGGGGTTCAGGGGGGCCCTTCATGGTTTCTTGCACCGGGGCCCTGAAGGTTCTAGTTACACCACTGGTGAAACCGTTCTCAGCTTGAAAGAAAAAAAGAAAGCTAATGCAGCCAGTGTATTAAAATACTGCAGATACATTATATGTATATATTGCATTTTTGTTTTTGGGTTTAGTTATCCTTTAACTCAGTAAAGTGACTGCCTCTTGCTGCTTCTTAAAACTGAGTTTCCATGACCTCATATACAATTTTGAAAATAAGTATAACCCTTAGAAACGAAGTTTGTTTTTTGTATGACAAATCTGATATTTCTGTTATTTAGATCAATAAAATGAATACACTGTCAACTGTATGAAATTTGTTCAAGTACAGTATATCACTTTTATCTGTAGGCACGCTTTGAAACAAGATCAGATTTAGGCAATGTTGAAAAAGCCAACAATCTCCATTGGGTGTGCTTACTTTTTCACATAACTGTACCTATAAAAGTAAAACACACAATAGTAACATCCACTTAAAGGAGAAGTATGAGGAAAGCTTGTTTAGCTGTACATTACTTCTGTGGATCAGAGGAGCAGCTGAAGCCTGCTGTTAGCTGATGTTACAGAGCCAGTCCAGGGCTAGGGCAAGATCATGACAATGAAGTTGGAATCTGCCCACATGCCTGGACCAGCATCCAGCTCAGCCTCTCAGCGAGCTGCTAAGTACCTGAGCTGACCGCTCCTGCCCCCTCCACAGCCCAGCACTCCAGTGAGCAAGGAGGGGGCAGAGCAGAGAGCTGCTGACTCGACTGACAGTCAGCAGCTCCCTTCTCAGGGAGCTGTGAGAACAAAGCGATCAGCAGTGTTAGATTGTCGGCTTCTGAATGTTGGAGCTGATGGAACAGATGTACAATCGGACTGAAGCTGCATCCACCTAAATTTGCAAAGGAAAAAAAAGTCCATACTTCTCTTTTAAAGTGATTCTAAAGTCTGAGTTTTTTCTACCTTAACCACTTGCCGACCGGCGCACGACTATATACGTCGGCAGAATGGCACGTACAGGCAGGAGGGCGTATATATAAGTCCCTCCTTTCTGCCTGTCCGTGCCATTGGGACCGCACCGGTCGGGACCCCCGTGAGTCCGATCGCGGTCCCCGCGGACTCGATCGCCGCGGGGACCCCCGCGATCGTGTCACGGGAAGGCTGAACGGGGAGATGCCGAGATAAACAGCATCTCCCCGTTCTGCCTAGCAACTAGTGACGCCGATCTCTGCTCCCTGTGATTGGAGCAGAGATCAGCATTCACTAGCTGACAGCCACGCCCCCCCACAGTAAGAAACACGCCCCTAGGCATACTTAACCCTTACACTGCCCCCTTGTGGTTAACCCCTTCACTGCCAGTGTCATTTATACAGAAATCAATGCATTTAAATAGCATTAATTGCTGTAAAAATGACAATGGTCCCAAAAATGTGTCAAAAATGTCCGATGTGTCCGCCATAATGTCACAGTCACAAAAAAAAAAAAATCGCAGATCTCCGCCATTACTAATAAAAAAAAATTATTAATAAAAATGCTATAAAACTATCCCCTATCTTGTAAACGCTATAACTTCTGCGCAAACCGATCAATAATCGCTTATTGCGATTTTTTTTTTACCAAAAATATGTAGAAGAATACGTATCGGCCTAAACTGAGGAAAAAAAGTGTTTTTTTATATATTTTTTGGGGATATTTATTATAGCAAAAAGTAAAAAATAATGCATTTTTTTCAAAATTGTCACTCTATTTTTGTTTATAGCGCAAAAAAACTGCAGGGGCGATCAAATACCACCAAAAGAAAGCTCAATTTGTGGGAAAAAAAGGACGTCAATTTTGTTTGGAAGCCACGTCGCACGACCGCGCAATTGTCAGTTAAAGCGACGCAGTGCCGAATCGCAAAAAGGGGCCTGGTCCTTTGGCTGCAAATTGGTCCGGTCTGAAAGTGGTTAATGCATTCCTTCACCTGGCAGACAGAAGGAGCCACACGATCCCAATACATATGTAAGACTACGTGAGGACTTGAGCCATAGGATAGACCCATATGAATTTGTATATGCGCGTCCACAGATCACCAACCAAAGACTAATGCCGCATACACACGATCGGAATTTTCAGCCAGCAAAAGACCGATGAGAGCTTTTCATCGGAAAATGCGACCGTGTGTAGGCTCCATCGGAATTTTGCTGGCCCAATTCCCGCCAGCAAAAATTTGAGAGCATGTTCTCAATTTTTCCGACGGAAAAGGTTTCTATCGGAAATTCCGATCGTCTGTAGCAATTCCCACGCATAAAATTCCTACGCATGCTCGGAAACAATTCGACGCATGCTCGGAAGCATTAAACTTCATTTTTCTCGGCTCGTCGTAGTGTTGTACGTCACCGCGTTCTTGACAGTCGGAATTTGGTGTGACTGTGTGTCGGCAAGACCGCTTGAGCGGAATCCCATCGGGAAAAACCATCAGAGCTTTTTCCAATGAGAATTCCGATCGTGTGTACGCGGCATCACTGACACATTACGCTTTTGGACGACAGGCACCTTCTACATTTTGAAATCCCTGCAATTCTGAGATATGTTGCAGTGAAACTCACTGGCCAAGTGCACTCCTTTTAAGTGCCTATTGGGCCACATGTGAACCATCCTGGTCCATGAGACTCTGGCCGGTATTCATGCGTGGCTCTGACAGACCACCTACTCTTCATTTTTTTTAAGTCGTTTGTGTTGTTCAGTGGAACACTTACATTTGGGATTTAAGCTACAGCTTTGGAAGTTTCAAGCCCTTTTATTCCCTGATGATCTACACTTTGTTTTTGACACACATTGTACGCTGTCAGTTGTTAGCTCTTTGGGCTTCCCTTTCAGCTGGCTGCATATCTGCCCCCAACTTTGTGTTTGCTTTTATCGTTTTGAATTTTTGTTTATATATAATAAATTTGTAATTTTTTACAATTACAGAAAACCTAATTTTTCACTATATGTATTCGGGATGTGGTCCACAAACAGTTCAGTCAGCTAGCTGGGGCAAACTCTTTTTCTCGGTCCTTGAGACCTGGGGGCTCTGGTGAGTGCATTAAAGTATATTTGCACATGGTGGCGCACTTGATATATCTGAAGAAGAGCACAATTGTTTTAATATACAGCATGGTAGATGGTCATTATCTCACAGTGAACTGGATTGTGTTTTTTGTTATTTTTAATCTTTGGTTTTGCTTTTTATTTTTTTGGATTCACAGCAACTACGGTATATGTCAATCATTTTTTAACTGCTTTCACGTTTATGGGACTTGACACCTAGGCACGTATTCTTGAAAAAGTTTTTTTGCACAGTATTTTGCATTAAGAATGAATCTAAGTCTTACATTGATATTATTATAACAAGGCATGTTGGTGTGAAGTATATAGGATTTTATAATTGGTTTACCAATGGTTAAAAATAATTTTGGGGGGCACGTAGTAAGGTAAATTTAGTTTTTTACAATAAGAGCACATGACTTTACCATATTATATATATATCTTGTGTGATTCACACTTAAAGTGTTACTAAACCTAAAAATGTTTTTCACCTGCATTGTTTGAATTAAAGTAAAAAACTTTTTCAGTGTCCCTGTGTATGAAGGCAGAGAGAAGAGACCAGAAGTGCAGGGCTGCATCTTTTCTCCCCTTACTTCCTCTTTACACAGCATTTGAGCAGCAACAGGAGGAATTGGCTCTTGTTGCTGTAAATCAGAGGAAGTGGGGGGGCGGGCCCAAGTGTGTAAAGCCTCGTGCACACGATCGGATTTTCCACAGACAAAACCTCAGACTTTTGTCCCAAACTTGTCTTGCATACAAACGGCAAGGAATTGTCAGCCAAACACGAACGTAATGATGTACGTGTTTTTTCAGCTCTTTAGCGCCACCCTTTGGGCTCATTCTGCTAATTTTATGTTAGTAGAAGTTTGGCGAGTGTTGATTTGCACTTTTCAGTTCGTTTCTGAACCGCCGTTCGTCAACCAGACATGTTGCGGAATCGGAGAAAATTTCATGTTATTTCTTATTGGTCTTGGAGTTATTGTTTTGACCCAAGTCCAGGAACAGAAGGAGGAGGATTTCTTGGACCAAAAATTGGTTGCTTTATTAATCGTGACAAATTATGTCATAGGTCTTTGCTGCGGGAGCTCCAGAATAATCCGGACGATTTTTGGAATTATCTCCGGACAATGGACCCCTGCTTTCACCAACTCTTGGCATTGTTGACCCCCTATATTGAGGACACATGCATGAGGCTTTTGTTTTTTTGGTTAATGATTTCATTTGGTATATTTTCTATATTTTTTGGATGCATAGAATGCACTTTTTGGTCAAGTTCTATTGGCAGATAGCATGTAGCATTTTTTTTTTTAATGCACAATAAAAAAATTGTGGAGACTACTTGGCTATGTGTTTTACTTCAAATGACAGTTTTGGAGTAGGCAAAAAAAAAAAAAAAAAAAAAAAAAAAAAAAAAAAAAAAAAACTATGTAAAATTGACAAGGGACACCAATAGTATCGTTGATCTTAAAAACTACGGGATAATGGTGCTGTGGTAACTTGAACCAGAAAAAAAATAAAATACAAAGCATAATAATATTCTTGATATCACACACACAAAAAATAAAAAAACCTTTGAAAATTTGTTTGCCATAACTCCATCAGTATCACCAGAAAAGCAGCTTCATTATTATCCCATTAAAGAAGAAGAGGATGTGCGCTGCATTTCGAGATTTCATAATTTTCCATGTCACGAATGTTAATTCTCCATTACGAATGCTAGTTTACAAGACCGAACGCTTCTGGCTTGTCCTTGCTTCCGTGCATGTGTTTGGACTTTTGTACACGTGCTCGGAAAATCCGACAACAGACATTTGTCCATGGAAAATCCGACAATTGTCCGACAGAGCATTGCTCAGAGTAGGCAAGTATATCATGTTTGTTATATTAATAAAAATAAATACATTTGAGTTTAGTAGCACTTTAAAGGGACAGCAGTTATTTATAAAACCATTATAGGTTGGTGCCTTCTTTACACTGACTTTTATGCTGAAATTCTATGCACACTTGTGGATAATACCCTCCCGGGTCTTTGCAGGAATGTTCAGCTTCTACTTCACTGCTCTCCCAGTGTTCTGCTGTACTTGTATGCCTCAAATACCGCACAAGGAAACAAGAGGGGGAACTTGCATAGTATATTACCTCTTTATTAAAAAAAAAAAAATAATAATAATTTAAATAAAAATAAAATTATAGGAGTTAAAAAACACAACCATTGCAATCAAATGCAAGTTGCGGAAAAATCGCTATTAGTCACAGAAGTGCGTTCCACAGGCCAGAAATGATGTCACTGGAAGACCCAGTCAATCAAGCGATCGGGCATCTTCAGGAGCTGCTCCTGAAGTAGGTTTGTTTTCCATGTAGCACTTTATGTTGAAGAAATAGAACCAATGACAAAATTACTTAAGGTGGGACAAATCACATTTGTACAGTAGTAGTTTGTATACATTTCTTTTTGGTCACTTATAGCGGTATATGAACAGATCGTGAATCTTCTGTAAATGGTCCAAGACAGCACTGTGAATCAATTATTACATTGTTGAATGTATGTTCCATGCTAAAGAACATTTTTATTTTTTATCAAGTCGTTATGAGTAATGTTTCCAGCTAGACATCACTGGGTCAATGTAGGTGGGCACTGGAATCAGACCAGAGATCCACATGGCAATTCACAAGCAGCAGGATGGTGTTTCCTCTAGGCTGAATGGCAAAAAGATACTGAGGAATGTGCACACAATTCTCCACCTAGCAGCGCTCAGTCCCTTGGCTTAAAAGTGATTGTAAACCCTCAGCTTGTAAAACAACCCATTCAGTTTAAAATTGAAAGGTAAAAAAAAAAACATTTTTGTATAGATTTAAAAAACAAAAAAACAAAACACCTTTTACTATAATAAATATCCCCAATCCCCCCCCCCCCCACCCCTCAGTTTAGGCCAATATTTTTGGTTAAAAAAAAAATAATACGAATACATAATCGCAATAAGCGTATAGTGATTGGTTTGCACAAAAGTTATAGCATCTACAAAATAGGGGATAGATTTATGGCATTTTTATTATTATTTTTTTTCTTTTACTAGTAATGGCGGTGATCAGCGACTTTTAAATCGGGACTGCAATAATGTGGCAGACAAATCGGACACTTGACATTTATACAGTGATCAGTGCTATGACACTGGCAGGGAAGGGGTTAACACTAGGGGGCAATCAATGGGTTAAGTGCTCCCTAGGTGTATTCTAACTGTAGGGGGAGGGGGGGGGAGAGAGATTGGTGTTCATACTCAGTATGAACACACAATCTGTCTCCTCACCCCTGAGAGAACCAGGATGTGTGTCCCTGTTCTTGTTCTGTAACAAAGAATCACGGGAGCCCGGCCATCATATCGCCTCGCCAGGCATCGGCTCCGGGGACATGCTTCAGGTGCGCACGACACCGTAGACGTTTTAAAGCGCTGACGTACAGCTCTGACAGTGCAGGGGAGCCAACCTGCCGCAGTATAACTGCGGTGGCTGGTCCGGAAGCGGTTGAGCTGCATGAGAGCTGGGGGTGGGGAGGTTGCAGCACACAGAGCTTCCTAGTGAATGGCTGTGCAGCCGGGGGGGGGTCAGGACATGTCTGATCATTGGAGGAGAGTGCACCGAGCAAAGCTACAGAACTGACCGCAGTGTGCTCTCCTGCTTAGCGTGAGTTTTTAATAGGACCGCAGAGGGACTAGCAGGAACACCAGGTACTCCACATAAATCAAGCAATAGAAAGAACAAGATGCTTTCTCATACAAGTACATGGTACAGCAGACACATATCAGGACCATGAAGCGTTAGGGTAAACGCTTTAACCCTCACCACAGTAAAGTGGCAGGCGCTCAGCGATGTCCACAGGTGAGGTAACTCCCAGTACTTCAGTCTGAAATCGCCTTACTCCAAGTCTTCAGAGAACAGGGTCACACCTTGGACTATGCAAGGATTCTGAACCTTAGCTTTGCGGCTAACTTTATCCATATTCCATGGTCTAGTAAGCATCACAAGCCCAGTGCCCAAAGGTTATAATCCAGGCTAGTCTTTCACATCCAGTCCACTGGATTCTGGGTCTGACATGCCAAAACCAGCATCTGTATTTGGATGGTTATACTGTAGCGCTGTTTTTTTATTTAAAAAGACAGACTCCTACAAGTGTGGGTTATTTTCCTTTACTTGTTTAAAACAAAAAAAACAAGGTTATACTTTCCAAATAATAAAAAATAAAAAAATAAATAAAAAATAAAAAAAAAAAAACAAACACTCTCATCCTATTTTTGTTACTTGGTCTTCACATTACTTATTCAAGTCATTGCACTGCCTACTAAGATTTCCACAGTTGCCATTAAAAAAAAAAAAAAAAAAAAAAGGAACAGGGGGTTGAAGTCACTGGAGTTCAACTATAAAAAAAAAAAAAAAAAAAAAAAAAAAAAGAAGAAGTTCTTTTACAAGCAGCATTCAGGTTCACTTAAAATTAGCTTTTTTTATCGCAAACACATGGTTGTTGGGACTTTAGGAAAACGATTTTCTACAGCAGCATTTATACAAAGTGTTTCGCAAGGCTAGACACTTTACTATGAATAAACAGTTTACTGTGTCAATAATTTACAATTAAGTGCAATTTGGTACTGCCATGAGTATCTTACAAAGTGAGGCAATACCATGTTATCATAGACACGTCGGTATCACTCCCCCCTCTGATAACTGTCCAATATTCCACCAATTTCATACAGAGGGGTAGAATACCTGCATTACCAGTTCTCCTTGACAGCTTGAATAGACAGGACACACAGCCAGACTCTAAAAGTGTAAAGCCATAGTAATACAGTTACAAAGGGGCCATTAAGAATTAGCAAACACCATTTTATTTGAAGGGAGTTGATTTAACTAGGTACCCAGTTAGATTTTGCAGAATATTCCTAATTCCACATACATAATGCCAAAATTCTGTCCTACAATATTGGTCAAGGTTAAAGAAAGTTACAATATAACCAAGATTACACATATTATACCACGGTTAGCCTAAATTCACACTGTAGTGTAATAAAACCACTGCATGTTTAATAACACTTATGCACACATTAACTTGCATTAAAAACACACTGCAAAGGATGCGCTTAAAGAGGACGTAAAATGCAAAATGCAAGTCAAAAGTGCACAATGTTGCATTTTTTTAATATATAAACCTACACAGTGTAAGGCCCCTTTCACACTTATACGACTGGTCATGCTACTTTGCAGTCCCAAATCGTGGGACAAGTCGTTTCCCATGATTTCCAATGACAGCCATTCATATTAGTACGACTTCAAAGTAGTCCCTGCACTACTTTGGTCTGATTTTGAGGCCACTTACACAGGCATTCCTTGAAGTCGCACAAGTGTGAAAGGGGCCTTAATCTTCTCTCATCCCATACATGTCTCTAGATGTGACCATTAAGATAATCAGGAATAAATCAAAGTGAGCTCTAAGAAGGTCTTAGATATTACCATTTACTTTCTTTGTGAATGATACTTAAAACGTTCAAAACCATTTCCTTTTAGCCCATTTCACCAAAAACCAAAAATGTTTTGATTCACAAATACAGAAACCATGACACAGAAATAGAACAATGCAATTTCTATGAAACCATAAAATGTTATTAATATGTCCTTCAAATCTACACTGAATTGCCTTTTATGCATTAATAAACCCACACAAAATTCAATATCTGTATATCATTCCAAACAGAGCATTTAAAAAAAAAAAAAAAAAAAAAAAAAAAAAAAGCAGGGGGGGGGGAGGCGATTGAATCATTTCCTAAGGTTACCCAATCTCAGATACACAGCAGTAGGTTCAATCAAAACTCTGCAGTGCCCAACGGGGAAATCTCAGCCAAAGACATTTTCGTTTGCCTTTACATCAAGCAACGTGATCACGGCCCAGAAGGAAAACAGCAATGATCAGCATAATGTAAAATGAGTTGTTTTGGTCATTCTGTATAAAATTGTGGGAAACACCCAATAGTTTTAAAAAGCTGATGGGTGACAAACCACCAGCAGGTGCCAAAAACTGAAACTAAAAATACTTTACTTCGCCATGGGGTGTACGGCAACTGAATTATTCATGACTGGGCCTCTACTTGAAACCCAATTTCAACATGGATGAAAGCACATCCATGTTTGGGTGTCACACAGTAATCAGTTGTCCTGTGGAAGTTTATAAGGACCCGCGTTTAATGTAAAGCTCATAAAATACCAGCAAGCTTCAAAAGCAGTCAGAGAGCTACATGAATGCAACTGTAGATACCGGCTTTTTCAACCTTGATAGCATTTTACCATCTTTATAGTTCGCACAGGTTTAAAAAGGGCTACAATTCACTGAAAAAACATTTTTATGGGAATCCTTTTGTTCAAACCGCATACAAGTTTCCAAAACTAAAAAGGAGGAGGAGATTACATTGTTAGACACATATGATTTATTCTACAACGAATAATAGCAATTACATGGAAGGAGAGATTAGTAAGTACCAAGCAGCAACTGCTGGTTCTACAATTTGCAGATACGTTTGGAAAGCGTATACGTTGCAGAGTATCAAGATTATTAAGGTAACATTGTACTGATTGAGTCAGATTAGATTCTCCGATTAGCAATGCTATTTAAAAAATATTTGTGGGTGAAAGAAAAGAAAAAGTATATAGATATGCAATCACAACAAACCAGAGCAGTTATACGGACAAGTGAGAAGTGTTAGTGGCAACAGATTACAGGTCAGTTGCAGAACAGCATTGAACAAAACCTGCCAACTGCAAATCCACACTCACAACATTCTAGTACAATTTTCTGCACATGGAAAAGCAGATAAAATATTTAATAAGTAATGCACGGAGCACATTTACCAGATCATTTTACAGAAAAGAACCGAGTATAACCAATGTGGACATTTAGAACATGTGCAAACTTTGCAAAAATAGAATGACTGGTATTTGCCAAAACAAAAACAAAAAATGCCTTTTTTCTTTTTTGAGTACAATTAGTTTTCCACAAAATACAAAGGGCAGCAAAGTGCATACCATTCTAACAATGTACATAAGTTATTAAATAAGGATCAGATTTAAAAAGAATATAAATGAAGCTTTAAGTAGGTCTCTTCTACATGCATATTATTCTTCATTAAAGAAAAACATATGTAAAAAGGCCATTGGTAACTGCTAGGTTAACAGCTGTAGAAAATGCCAATTCTCTGGTCACAGACTCCACTAGTATAGAGCTTGGTCTTTGATTTTGTTATGGATTCAATACTGTTAAATTCTGTTACTCCAATGGTAAAAGAACATGTGACTTGGAATATGGCAATCTTCCTGATTAGATCAAGCATCCACACAGTTTATACATTTATCCAGAACAACATCCTCCGGCGCTCTGTGCCTGTGGTTCATCATCTACGATCTGTACACCTCTTCTTGCACCTCCTGCCTGGCTGGGGCCATTGCCTTTAGCCCTTTCGTCTACTTGTGCCGTTTCAATCATTCCTAAGTAAGTGAAAATGCAAGTCAGTCCATCAAGTCATTTAAAGAAGCAAACAAATCTAAATGGTTGAAAACAATGTAAAACTGCTACTTTATTTTAAATCTGATAATGTAAGAAAAGTATGGGTTTGGGCTTTTTTTTAGAATTATACTTACCTAAATGGATGCTGCATCTGTGACTCGGCGCCTCTGCACTGAGAAAAGTACACTCCCTTTTCATCAAAGTCATTTGCGCACATAAAAAAATAAATAAAAAATCCCACCTTCCTCGACAACTTTCACTATCCAAACAATATGGTGGATTGGCACTTCCTGATGTCCGGCTACCCACCTTGGCGAAGTCATTGACTGGTGTCAGCATCAAAAAAACTCAAAACTTTGGGCGCAACAGGCTCAAAATGGACATCCTGTTAAAGCGGGAGTAAACCCACTGAAACTTTATTTTTTATTTTTAAACACACCTGTAAGGGAAAAGGCATAATGAGTTAGTATGCACTGCATACTAGCTCATTATGAAATACTTACCTTAGAACGAGGAGTCGGTGACTCACCTGGTCCACGCCGAGGTAGCTGACATGTTGCCTCGGCGTGTCTTCCGGATCCCGCGACTCCAGCGCTGTGAGTGGCTGTATTAAATGCACACCCCTTATTAGGCACAGAGCCGTGTTTCAAGCTTCCCTCTACCCGAGGCTCCACCCCCCCCCCCCCCCATTCCGAATCTTAGGGAATCTGGTATTCTCCCCTGGCTTTAGATCCCCTGAATTTAAGACCCTACTCCAATGGGGTCAGGATCAAGCTTTCCATTTTCTAGAAACGGACCATTGGCCCTCTATAATGTCGTTGATGAGTGACACTGGCCCCTTCACGTTTCCTTTTTGGAACACTCACAACTACACCATTTTCTACATTCCATCCCAAACCTTCAGCGATTTAACTGTCACTTAACATCTTTTGAGGACTACTGTTCAGACAACGGGACCTTTGATGCAAGTACTGTCTAAAACTTATTATTTACTAAATACTCCCTCTGAGCAGTACCATTCATGCAAAAATGGGAAACGGAGTTAAACTGTACATTTGCGTCAGCCCAACAACACATTATTAGATTCTCATTGAAGTCGTCAATATGTAAAAAAAATTCAGGAGACCAAACTATGAAATTTTGACAAGGTAGTATCATACCCCTCATTTGTTACATGAGTACTATCCCAATACTACTGACTGATGTTGGAGATACCAGGTAGACAGAGGAGCGCTACTCCATATATTTTGGTCCTGCCCTAAGCTGAACCACTTTTTGACGGAAGTCCGAAACATTACTCAAAAATGTATGGGGCACGAGATTGACAATCCAGCTTTCTTCCTACTACACGCTTCCACGCACCCCGCAAAAAACAATAAAAAACAATAAAAACAAAAACGATTGTACGACACTTATTAAATGCCGCCAAGTCCTGTATTCCTCTACTTTGGAAAAAACAAATGCCACCAACTATAACGAGTTGGCTTCACAAAATAGAAAACATAAGATAGAAGACTTGATACTCGCGGCACAGCATAAGTGTAAAAAGCACTCCAAGACCTGGAGGCTCTGGAATCTGTTTATACTTTCTGAAGAAGGTACGGCCCTATTCGGATCATAAATTAAATTATTCACAAGATGTTTCAATCAAACATCTTTACCATCAGGATCCACCACCATATGGACCCCCCCTTTATCCTTCCTTTTCTTGAGCCATTTACTTTTCTCTCTGAAAAAACAGAAAAGGGGATTGGCCAGTCCCATGCCTTACTTAGTGGTTACTTTTCACCATTTTATGTCTTACCTATATGGGACTTTGATACCTCAGCACATTATTTCAGTTGTTAGACATATTGTAAGTTATGTGACTGAAATTGTCAACATTTGTATATTCATTGATAGTGACTTTGTTCTGCCCTTTCCAGGATTTAAATAAAAAAAAATTTAAATAAAAAGTCGCAATAAGCGATTTGCACAAAAAAGTAATAGCGTCTGCAAACTATGGGAAAGATATTTGCCATTTTTATTTATTTTTTACAAGGTGATCTGCGATTTTAAGCGGTACTGCGACATTCAGATCAGACACTTGACACATTTTTGGGACCACTGACAATTACACAGCGATCAGTGCTATAAAAATGCACAGATTACTGTGTAAATGTCACTGGTAGGGAAGCGGTTAATACTAGTGGGCAATCAAGGGTTAAATGTGTGTTCCCTGAGTGTGTTCTAACTGTATGGGGATAGTACTGGAGTAAGAGGAGACATATTGCTGTTCCTACTTACTAGGAACAAACGACATGTCTCGTCTCCTCTGACAGCACAGGGATTTGTGCGTTCACACACACAAATCCCCATGCTTTGTGCTCGTGCACACGATCGCGCTTGGCTGGTGGCGACCGCACGCATCGGGGTCCCCCACGTGCAGCGGGCACGCGCCCGCTGGTGGCCGAAAAAGGGAAGGACTTATTCGTACAGGGTTTCGCCCAGGAGAGCCATTCTGCCGCAGTATATCTGTGTGGCCAGTCAGGAGCCAGTTAAAGGAGGACAACATATGACAATACTTGAACAAAAACGAGTTGCAAGTCGAGTTGCCAGAAAGAAGTCTACTTTATTCCACAAATGGTAAAAGCCAACACCAAGTTAAAGTGATGGTTACCAGTAGATGACCAGCCACAACCTTCGAGCTTTCAGGATATACCAGGGGACCAGGATGTCCGAGGTCCAAAAAATTTGCGTTGGAGCAAAGCCGCCAGCCGCAGCAAGGAAATGGAGGGATGTGCCACCTATACCAGGAAGTCAATGATGGTGGACACAAAACACTGGAACACACCAGGAATTCAAGCCGATTGTCAGGATATGTTCCAAGGTTTGACAAAGGGGCGTGCCCTGAAACATGTTATCGTGGCAATCGGCTTGAATACCTGGTGTGTTTTAGTGTTGGAGCAAACCCACTGGCTGCAGAAAAAAAAAAAAAGAAGAAGAAGGAGGGATGCACGTCCTGTACCCCCGTAATGGCAGACACAAAAGACAGGAACACACCAGGTATTCAAGCAGATTGCCAGGATAACATGTTTCAGGGCATGTCCCCTTTTGTCAAATCCTCGGAACATGTTATGCTGGCAATTGGCTTGAATTTCTGGCGCATTTGTGTTTTTTTGTCCCTCGTGGACTTCTGGGTTCCGGCGACGCTCATCCGTTTCCTTGCCGTGGGTTTGCTCCAACAAAGATCTTTTGGACCTCAAACATCCCGGTCCCCCGGTACATCCTGAATGCCCGAAGGTTGTGGCTGGTCATCTTCTGGTAACCATTGTTATAACTCTGTGTTGGCTTTTAACCATAAAAGTTAAAAAAGTTTTATGGATACACTGCTTTTGGATTTATTGCCAGCTAGCCCTTGGCTGCACTACTCACATGGGCAGCAAGCAGACCAATGAAAAATAAAAAATTAAATAGGATACCAAATATCATAAGTGTTCATAGATTGTAAAGCATGCATTATGACTCACAGATGTGAACCGGGCCTTAGTGTGCTATAAAGCATGTTCCCGTCACTGTAATCTTAGCCGATAGACATCAGAAACCAGATACTGGTACTTACTTTTACAAAGATCAAGGAATAACTCTTCAATTCCCTTATTTTGCTTGGCTGAAGTATGGTAGTGCTTTGCACCCACAGATTCTGCATAACTTTAGAAAAAAAAAAAAAAAGCAAACAAATTGACAATGCTTCATCGGGAAAACATTTAAGAGGAATGAATTAAAAATGTAAAGAAAAACAAAGAATAAAAAAACAAACATACGCTTCTGCTTCTTGAATAGAGACGTGCCTTTCTTTTTCCAAGTCTACTTTGTTACCTGTTTAAAGAAATATATATGTGTATATATTTTCAGTAATATTTACAAGAGAAATAAGTCAGGTCTTGATGCATTTGGCACCTGTTAAACGAGAAAAGCCAAGCAGAGCGAGAGGTAGGGGGGCAGGGGGGGGGGGGGGGGGGGACTGGTAGTTTTATCACGTGCGCCCTCTTTCGGCTGTGTATGGCCATTCTTGTACATGAAGTTGATCGATTGATATGATGAATGTGTTGGTTAAAGAAAAAAAAAAATAATCTCTACATGATCAGCGCATGCAGCCAACGGCCTTCAGCACTGACTTTAAATCTGATAGCAGGGAATCACGCTGTCAGAATACAATGACACGACAAGGAGTTTTCCCTTTAAAGTGTGGAGAGGGGGGGGGGGGGGTTGGAAATTGGCTGTTTGTTCTGCCGGTTGGCTGAAGAGTAAGTAAGGTATGGCCAGCATTAGGCTGGTTCCACTTGACCAACACCACTTGTGCAAATTACTCCCACTGCAGCAGTACATCAAGATCCCAGGGCTACTTGAAGGTACATATTGAAAGTTACAGAATCTTTAATAACTATCCATAACTAACACATATACTGCACGACAAACAGTGGCCTAAGAACAACTGGCTGTCTCAGAGTAACACAAACTAAAAAGTATATGTAGTGATCAGACTAGAAATAAAAATGGTAACTTACCTACTATACATAAACAAATTTCATTTCCCAACATTTTTCTTAGTTCCTTCACCCAATTTTTTACCTACAAAAAAAATAAAAAAAATAAATAATGCTTTTTACCATGGTAAAAGTCTTACAAAAAACTTCCAACAGTAAATTGCTGTTGGCAAGATGGGTTTCTCTGCTACCTCCTAAATTGTGCTGTGGATGGAGGGGGTTTTGAATGTGGGTGGAGCTTAAAAAAAAAAAAAAAAAAAAAAAAAAGAAGGACTATTCACTGGTAGGGCTATCAACAGTGCCAGCATCTGTTACAGAGCCAAATGCTTTCGGCTGCTTTCACACTGGGGTGTCGGCGGTGAAGCGTCGCTATTTTTAGCTGCGCTTTACTGTAGTTTTTGGGGAGGTTTTCGTCCGCCAGCGGGGTGCTTTTAACCCCCGCTAGCGACCGAAAAAGGGTTGAAACGACCGCTGCAGCGGTGCTGCCCATTCATTTCATGGGCAGGAGCGGTTTAGGAACGGTGTATACACCGCTCCAAAGATGCTGCTTGCAGGAGTTATTTTTTTTTTACGTCCTGCCAGCGCATCATCTCAGTGTGAAAGCACTCGGGCTTTCACACAGACTGCAGGGGAGCAGTTTTTAGCCCAAAAGCACCTGAAAAACGCCTCAGTGTGAAAGGAGGTCTTAGGGATTTTACTACATAAGAAAGTATATTATAATGACATACTGACAGGATCAACAGGTGTTGACAAATTGTTCTAAGTAGTACTCAGAAAATCAAGCACAATAAGAACCCTGTCCCATGTCAAATTCTATTAAAAAGTACACTTCAAAAACAAAGCTGGGAAAGTTCTGTGGCACAGACTAAATATACTAATTTATTATCAAAAATTATTTTGTTTTGTCATAGAATTTACTGGGTGCCACAGATTTGTATTGTGAACTAGTACTATTAGTCAGTGACATAACTCCCACCAAGCAAGTTGAGTGTAGCAACATGTTCACAATGCAATCATGAGAATTTTTTTTGTGAAAATTAAACTCTGAAGCAAAGTAAAGTAGTTTGCTTTTACTGCTTTGTGAGGGTACTCAGACAGGTTCACCTTTTGGAAAGAGTCCTCATCTGTAACGTCATACACTAAAATAGCTCCATTAGAGTCTCTGTAGTATATGGGACCAAGTGCATGGAATCTCTCTTGTCCTGCAGTATCCTGTAGGATGGAAAAGAAAAGAAAAATACAATCACAGTACGGAAGACAAAAGCGATCTCTCCTCTCCACACAAAAACACAGTCAGCAACAGTATGTCTACCCTGGTTTTCCCAGGGCCTGTTCACTGCAGTGCAATGCAGGTGTAATAATAATAAAAAAAAAAAAAAAAAAAAAAAGAAGAGGACTTTGCCCCATTTTTGATGCAATTTCATTGAAATGTGCATTTAATAGAGATCAATAGTAAAGCATAAAAAAGGCCCCACACCTGAATAGCTAAAGTATAGTCCCAGGAGAGTCATTGCATCGGCTAAGAGCAGCAAGACCTGTAACGTTTATATACAAGAAACTTCCACTACATTACTGCAGTTTCCAATACATCAGTGGTACTCAACTCCTGTCCTCAGGACCCACCAACAGGCCGAGTATTACCTTGGGGAGATGCAGACTAGAATACTGCAATCACTGGAGGAAATGATATCAAAACAAAAAAATATATATATTTTTGCAGGAAAAAAATAAAAATAAAATGGGCACTTTTTTTTTTACACTGAAGCCTATAAAGCATTGCACCCATGAACCCTGGGGAGAGGTTTGGGGGAGAAGGTGCAGGAGCTGGAACATGTTGCATGTTCCACCCTAAATGTGGGTGGAACATGTAACATCTACCAAAAGGTGAATTTGGCTTTTAAAGACCACAACTGGTTTCTCTTCAGTTCAGTCTCAAGAAACGTTTATTGCGATACTATCGTATTCCAAAAACTGCATTAAAAAAGGGAAGATGTAGCGGTTTTGTAAACGGTTTCTTTATTACAGTTAGGACTAAAAACAAATTACAATAATTGTATTCAGATAAACATGAAAACCCCTTAGGCACCTTTCACACTTGTGCAACTTGGGACTGCCAAATTGCATGACAAGTCGTACCCCATGATGTCCAATGAGTACCATTCATATCTGTGCAACTTCAAGTCACACCAACTTCAAAGTAGCCCCTCTACTACTTTGGTCCGACTTTGATGCGAGTTGGTGTCCATAGACCTCAAGTTTACACAGGCATGCCCTAAAAGTGCAGCAAAATCGCGACCATTACTAGTAAATGAAATAAAAAAAAAAAAATCCATAAAAATATCCCATCATTTGTAGACACTAACCATTGCGCAAATCGATATACGCTTATTTTTTCAAAATGTACGCTCTTTGTTTATAGCGCAAAAAAAAAAAAAAAACACACAACAACATGTAGAGGTGATCAAATACCACCAAAAGAAAGTTCCATTTGTAGAAGAAAGAGGACATCAATTTTATTTGGGCACCGACCTGCACAATTGTTTAAAGCAACGCAGTGCCGTATCACAAAAAAATGGCATGGTCATTAACCACTTTAAGACCAGCCTCGTTTTGGATTTTAGGTGTTTACATGTTTAAAACAGTTTTTTTTTATAAAAAAAAAAAAAAAAACAAAAAAAAAAAAAAAAAAAAAAAAAAAAACTTAGAACCCCCAAACATTATATATTGTTTTTTTTCTAACACCCTAGAGAATAAAATGGCGGTCGTTGCAATACTTTTTTTCACACCGTATTTGCGCAGCGGTCTTGCAACCGCACTTTTTTGAATAAAAAAATAAGACAACAGTAAAGTTAGTCCAATTTTTTTATATATTGTGAAAGATAATATTACGCCGAGTAAATTGATACCTAACATGTCACGCTTCAAAATTGCGCCCGCTCGTGGAATGGCATCAAACTTTTACCCTCAAAAATCTCCATAGGCGACATTTAAAAAATTCTACAGGTTGCATATTTTGCGTTACAGAGGAGGTCTACGGCTATAATTATTGCTCTCGCTCTACCGATCGCGGCGATACCTCACATGTGTGGTTTGACCACCGTTTTCATATGTGGGCGCTACTCACATATGCGTTCGCTTCTGCGCACGAGCTCGTCGGGACGGGGGGCTTTAAAAAAAATTTTTTTTGTTTTTCTTAATTTTATTTATTTTTACACCGTTTTTAAAAAAAAATTTTATTGGCTCACTTTTATTCCTATTACAAGGAATGTAAACATTCCTTGAAATAGAAAAAAGCATGACAGGTCCTCTTAAATATGAGATCTGGGGTCAAAAAGTCCTCAGATCTCATATTTGGACTTCAATGAAAAAAAAAAAAAAAAAAAAAAAAAAAAAAAAAAAGTCATTTAAAAAAAATGACATTTGAAAATTCCTCTTTAAGAAGTATGGGCGGAAGTGACGTTTTTGACGTCGCTTCCGCCCTCCTATGGTATAGAGATGAGTGGCGGCCATCTTAGCGTCACTCATCTCTATGCACAGGAGGGGAAAGGACCCGATCGCCGCTGCCGACGGTTCCGGTAAGCGGCGGAAGGCGCGGGAGAGCGGCGGGAGGACCTCTCCTGCCGCCGATAACGGTGATCTCGCGGCGAATCCGCCGCAATGACCACCATTATCGGACAGCCGACCGGCGCCTGAAGAGATGGATACCTCGGTTGTGGCAGCAGCTGCTGCCGTTACAGAGATATCCCTCTTCAAAAAAAGGGACGTACATCGTCGTGCGCCGGTCGGAAAGTGGTTAAGGGGGTAAAACTTAAAAAAAAAAAAAAAAAAGTATATAATGGTAAATTATTTTCATACCCAAATTGCAAGGTTCACCCGTTTTCCTCCAATGTTCAGCTTCTTTGTTAAGAAGGATGCCTGCAAAAAAATAAAACGTAAAAAAAATTTAAATGAAGCAAACATGTAGTGAAATAACAGTATAAAATAACAAAATTTAAACAAAATGGATTACGTTTTTAGGCCTGTTGTCCTGGCCGTACACAGACCAAGATTTTAGCCAATATATTGGGAACAGAGCAGCTAATGTACGCAGGCTTTGTATCCAGTCTGCTTTTCTGCTCTGTACATTAGACCCCTTTCACACTGGGGCAGTGCGGGCGTTAGTGGTAAAGCTCCGCTAGTTTTAGCAGCGCTTTTCGAACGCTAGCGGGCCACTTTTAACCCCAGCTAGCAGCCAAGGAAAGGGTTAATAGCACACCCATTTTGCGCCCCAAAGATGCTGCTTGCAGGACTTTTCCTGTCCTGCAAGCGCACCACCCCAGTGTGAAAGCACTTGGGCTTTCTCACTGGGGTGGCTTGAGAGGCGGATTTCAGGCGCTTTACAGGTGCTATTTTTAGCCCTAAAATGCCTGAAAAAAGCGCCTCATTGTGAAAGGGGGGTCATAATGTGAATATAAATGACTCAATTCTACCATTCATCTCTATGAAACTTGTAAATGCACCAATGCAGTGAAGCATAGCAGCTGGATTGAAAAGTTTTTATTTTTTTTGTTTTTAATAAAAAGCTGCAGCTGCACTTTAAAAAGGCAAAAAAACAAAAAACAAAAAGCAACTCAGAAGCAGCAGAAAACATACCGTGTTTAACTCACACTTTGTTGGCAGATGCTTGTTCACATAATCATTAAACTTTTTAGTAGGGTAAGGAAGGGTTAGAACATTTTTTCAATATTTTTACTGCGGTCAGTTCCTTCCTGTCCAGGTGACACTTGCAAAGCACTCCACTACCTTCTACACTTCTTGTGCCAAAGACAGAAAGCGAGGAAATCTCCCCCAATGGGGTCACAGACAGAAGTTATAATTCCTCCCCTTGCTACCAAAAACTAAAAAAGGTTTTTTTTTTTTAGGATAAAGAAGCATGAGGGTACCCGTCATTCTTATTTAACCTGAGGTTCATAACCATGCTACAGGTTACAACTCCCCAACCTCTGGATGCAGTTGTGATGTGTCTAAGGCCCCTTTCACACCTGGTCCAATCAGGTCCACCTGTCAGTTTTATAGGCGGACCCAAACGGAACACCCATTGTTCTCTATGGGGGAAGCGGATCTATCAACTGCCTGCGTCCGATCCGAGACGCAAAAAAACAGATAGGTGGGGATCCGATTGGATGGCAGTCAGATGGAGACGAACAGGCGGTCTGTTTCCAGCAAACTGCCCCATAGAGAAGAGCGGACTGTGTCCGTCGGACAGAATCCCCCCTGAGCAGTTGGATCCACTTGACAGAGTCTGTTTGAAAGGGGCCTTAAACTGAAGTGTCACACAGAGTTTTCCCAATGGCCTCACATCTACCACATTTTAAACGACAAGAATATTTTAGAGACAACTTATTGAAAGAGTGGAAGAAGATAGAAAATTCAAGCAGATAAGAATCCCTGATGGGAACAGAATCCAGGAATCCAGGACCCCTTTACTGAAAAGCTGAGTTGGTAAACACTGAATTACTGTACTGTATATTCTGTATATTCCACAGCATCTCTGATCAGCCCAATGAAATTCTAATCTGTAAGGGCTCCACCAGAAGATAATAGTCATGTGAATGACCTTGAAAGAGCAGTAAAATCCATGACGTTGAACACATACGTGTTTTATCTCTGAAAGTTAAAACTGGAAAATATAACATCTTGTGAATGCCATATGACTGACGGTGTCTGCATCCTCCTGACTACTGAACAATGCCAAAACTTGAATACGTCTATTATAGGGCAGTGCTGTGACGATTAATACCAAAGATACCATTCCACAACACTTGTTTGTAACAGAATTTACAAAACATGCTTCACCTAAATGGCATTTAATATAAATCACAATTCAGGCAAACTGTACAATGTCATTTATGCCAGATACTTGCGCCCATGACCAAGAGCTGCATCTCATACACAGAAGCCCTATGGTCATTCATCTGCCCTTCCTCTCTCCTTGTCCATTTACAGAATGCTTTATATTCTTTGAACCAATCACAAAATGCAATGGCTTCTGTGAAAGCAAAATCTGACAGGGGTTCTAACCCTCACCTGAAAGTTGTCTGTGTTTTACCTGTCTGATTAAACATTGAGAAGAGAGCAAAAACTAAAATCTCTCGGTAACTGAGCCCCAAATAGTTTGACCTAGACAAAGTACCAGCATTCTACAGCCCTTTCATGCGTGTGTGTATTTTTTTTTTTTTTTTTTTTTTAAGCAGAGAATCTAGAGAATAAAATCACCAATGTTGCAATATTTTATGTCACACTGTATTTGCGCAGCGGTCTTTCAAATGCAATTTTGTGGGGGGGGGTTGACTCATGACTTAAACAAAACCAAAAAAAAGTTAAGTTAGCCAAATTCTTTTGTATAATGTGAAAGATGTTACGCTTAGTAAATAGATAACCAACATGCCATGCTTTGAAATTGCGCACAGTTGTGGAATGGCGACAAACTACAATACCTAAAAATCTCCATAGGCAAAGCTTTAAAAAAAAAAAAAAAAAAAAAAATAAGGAGGTCGTCTAGTACTAGAATTATTGCTCTCGCTCTGATGATCGCGGTGATACCTCACATGTGTGATTTGAACACAGTTTACATATGTAGGCGCGACTTGCGTGTGCGTTTTTTTTTTGCTACACGAGCTAGCGGGGACAAGGGCAATTTTTTTTACACGGTCTCTTTTAAAAAAAAAAAAAAAAAAAAATCACTTTTACAAGGAACATAAACACATCCTTTGTGACAGTAATAGGTGGTGACAGACACCCTCTATGGAGAGATCGGGGGTCTAAAAGACCCCATATCCCTCATTTGCACTTAGAAGTATTCAGAACGCCAAAAACAGCGATTCTGAATACTGTCATTAGGGATTAAGTAAGGCGCTAAGGGGTTAGGTAATCATAGTAGTCTGTTGACCAATATTAAAGCCTAATTTTCTCTCCGTTGATCTCCGCTGAGCCGGCGGATGACAGGTCCCCCTCTGCTCACTGAGCGGGGAGGAGCTTGTCGAGCGCCGCTGGATTCTATGGAGAGGGCGGATGAAAACGGACAGCACGTCCGTTTTCATCAGATCTCACCCGATCCGATAGCGACGGATCCGGACGCAGGGCCATCCGTCCGCATTTGGCGGATCGGACGTCAGCAGACATGTCCCTGCCGACATCAGTCGCTCCACAGACCAGCATGGAGCGCCCGTTCAGGTCCGCCGTCAAAATTGACAGGCGGACCTAAACGGTCCGTCAGTGTGAAAGGGGCCTTAGGAGAAGAACCTCGGTCTGCTGTCATGGGAAGGAGGAAGGGGCAGAGCTGGAACATGTTCCAAAGGTGAACTCTTCTTTAATTGCCTCTTAATAAAGAGTAGGAATTGTTAAGAGGATATTTCTGGTTTAATCCCCTAGATCTGTGGTGGGGTGCTGTCTACTATGGTGGTAACAAATAAGGGGACACATTGAAGATTAAGTTTGTCTTACATTCCTTCTTTCAATCTCGCTCTACAAAGCTTCATTTGCATGTTGTTGCTGCATTCTAGAACACCGTCTGTATTAGCCTAGGCTTGGTTTGTTTTTTTTCCCCCCAAATTGTAATTAGCCATGTACATGCCCTGCCTCAAATTGTATACTCCATTATTCTCACATATAAAATTTGATGGTTCTTCCAACTTAGACAAAAAGTGTGAAAATATAAAATATATATATATATATAACACACACACACGCGGCTTATATTTTACAATGAGCGTGCATAAAACTGACTGACTATATAGATTTGATCTGTCAAGGTTAGCAATTTTGGAAAAATATGCATTCATTAAAGCAGAACTTTAAACAAAAATCCCATATCCAGGATCACTATCCATTCTTGTAAATCTGCTTTTTCATGCAGCCAGAGATTGTATAGCTCACAATATACTTCCAGCCCATTGCGGCTCTCATACGCAGAAGCTGCAGTATTGTTTATTCAACCCTCCTCTCCCCGTCCCATTCACAAATAACATTCTGGTTTGTGAATGGTTCACACAATACAAGGTGTTCAGTAAATAGGCAAGGGGAGAAGAGAGACGAATAAATGACACGGCAGCTTCTGAAATGTCACTACATAGGAACCTGGAGAGCTCACAAAAAGGCAATTTTTTTCACCCAATCACTACCGGCAACAATAGTTGCCAGCAGCGATTGATGTATTCTGCTGGTGGGGGGGAGGCTCCCTGCTGGCACTACACAATAGTACTACGGGAGGGTTTTCCCTACCAACACTGACTATATGGATGGGGGAATCAAGCTATTTTCTTTCCTTCAAACAGAAAATTGCATTATCTATGGCTTGATCTCTGCGCTCTTTGCCTTACATACCTGTTCTTTGCAATTTGTAAATTTTGTACTCATTCCAAACACTCTGTATATTAATTACTCCTGACCCCTGCGCATTTTAAGCTATATTGTTCAGTATTTACTGCTCACCAAATTGTTTATGGTCCCAACAGCTGCTTTGTGCCAAGTAGTCCCAGCCTATTTGAATTATGCGTCAATGAATGGGTTGGTTTAGCAAAAAAGTAATAGGTCCCTGTCTATAGTAAACTGTATTTGAAGAAAAGCATATGGAATGGAAGTTTCAATTTAAAAAATAATAATACTGTGCCGATATTCATGCGTGTCTGAGACTTGCTTGAGACACAGCAATTCAAGTATATATTGTGGGTTCAAAAACTGTGGTGCGTGTGCTGTGTATACAGTGAATGGGCTCAGGTTTTATTTAACCATACCCCTTTCAGCCCGCCTCGCTGTTAGCGCAATATGGTCACACCCACATCAGTGTTTCACTCAGAGTGCCCCAAGTTCAACAATGCAACCTTTCCAATTTCATCACATACCTTATTTTTAATCTGGAGGGGAGGGTGTTCCTAGGAAGGCTGTACTTGTTTGCAGACTGCCTTAAGCAACACCCACACATGATGCGGAGCCTCCATAAATCAAAATAACTAAAATCTAAATTAATGAAAAGGGGCAGGCGAGAGTCTAAGAGTTCTTCTACGTTTCTGGTTATTGGCAATGCATACACATCAATTCAGACACTTTGGTGAAGGTGACCGTGTGAGATGAACATCTATGAAAATAAAACTATTAAAAATTCAACACAACTCACACCTCCACACTATTCTACAGTAAAAGCACTCTGGTGACATTAAATAGCTTTATAAAATGACAATATGGATGCGATCTGTGCTAGTCACGCTCATGGAAAAAATATGCTTGCTAGTACTTTCACTAATCAAAAAGAGGGAGTTGTTTATGACTGATGATACATAGGCTGATTCTTGCATCATAATAAAGAGCTGAAAGGATTATTATTAGAACCTTCTATTTTCTGAAAGGAGAACAGCTGGTCCTCATTCACACAGACAAGCAGGCACTGACAGCAGCAGGAGACAGCATATAGCTGTGGCTGGGCTGACAGGTATGTGCCGACAACTGAGGCCACTCAGCCTGTACAATCAATGACAGGCCGACAGCAACTGCAGCCATCTGCCAGTCTTCACATGTATCCATCCGCACATAGAGCGGTTATCTGGGGTTAGAGACAGATGTCTCTCTATGAATGTATCTGTGTCCCTAATCACAGGTAACTACTGGATGTGCAGATACAGCTTCTATCAGCCTATCATTACTTTGTATAGGCAGCGGGTGTAGCTGTCAGCGGGGAGCCTCCCCAGCTGGAAAAACAAAATGATCACTGCTGGCAACTATAGCCGCTGAAGTCAATCAATCAATCGACCAACTTCAGTACAACCAGCCTGCCCATACATGGATTGAATCTTGGTCGGTCCCTGCTAATCTGACCAAGATTCGATCCACCTATGGCCTGCTTAAATTGGAGGTCAGCAGCTACAAATACTGTAACTGCTGACTTAATATAAAAGGACACTTAGCTGGCCAGGGATCCAGTGATGTCCTCAGCCGAGCCGATTCTTCAAACGCCTTCAGGTGAAGGTATCTCAAGTAAGGAGGAACGGGAAGTGAAACTTTGCAGCTTCACAGCCGGTTTCCTACTGCGCATGCCGCAGCTATGCAAGCCAGAAGTGGGAGTGGGTACGTGTCAAAATCAGGTACCCCCCCCAGAATAAAAAGTGCCAAAATGTAGCAGGGGGGGGGGGGGGGGGGGAGGGGTGCAAACAAGTGGAACTTCCCCTGTTCCTGTTGTGGGCCAACAAACAATGTCTAGCTAAACTACCCACCCATTGATCTCAACAACAGAAAGGCTTATTTTTTAGTTTAAGATAAGAACTAGGAGGGCTAAATAGACTGAGAACGCAGGAAGACTGCACAAAATAGCTCTGAATTTCTAACAAGATTAACAGTTTTTTTTTTTTTTTTTTGCATTTAGCAAGCATAACAAAATGTTTCCAATATTTAAGAGACCAAACAGAAGCACACAAAAGTTAAAGTGGATGTAAACCCGACAATTTTTTTTTTGTCTGCCACAATATAGAGTATGGGATTTCAGATCAGCTGTGCCCAGTCTTGCCACAAAGAGTTAATCCAGCTCTGAGCAATCCTCATATCTTTTTTCAGTGAAATAAAAAAAATAAAAAAAAATAAAAAAAAAACAGACAAACTGAGATAACTGTCCTTTCTTCCCCCTTGCTGTGAGTGACAGATTATTTACATATGTCATGCACTAGCCTAAGACATGCATTATTTTTTAATTCCCACCCCACTCCTTTCTTCAGCAGCTCTGCAAGGATTGGCTGTTCCACACCTCAGCATGCTGAAGTCATGTGGGGACTTTTCTGGGTTTTGATTGGATGTTAGTGATCATAGCAGAAGTTCAGTGTAAGAAATACACAGGAGAAAATGCATGTTGATAAGGGGAGTGTAGAGGTGGGCGGGGAGTCTGACATCACGACTCCACCCACTGAGCCCTGGAAAACAGACCCACCCACAAAATCTGCAGTTTTTCGGGTCTCATAGCAGACAGAGGGGAGACATTTGACAGATAAGTATACATGCAGGAGGCGTGTATATCCTTCTAGATAACCAATATTGCAGTAGTTTAGAACGGATGAGAGTGGGTTTACATCCACTTTAAAGAATATGTTACCCATGTTGCACTTTGTACTTTTGTTCAAAAGTATCCCGTTTTCTTTGCATTTCTTCATGTGAAATACCCGAAATCCCTGCTTTCCTGTTTCAAACGGATCATGCTAGGCATGTGCACATTCATCTCAGTGTGGTCAGATTTCTGATTGTGCTGGGAGAACAGCCTGCCTGTTCTCCAATGATCTGACTTGTGCCTACACGCCCGCCTGCATAGCCATTCACTGGGAAGGTTAGTGTATTCCTATACCGAGCACGATTCTTTGGCATTCAGGAAAGGGAGGTTGAACCTCCTCTAACCAGAGCAGCTTCTAAACTCTTGTAAAAGCCTATGTGTGCATGGACACAGGATTTTATTGAGCTGAGTTTAGTTTAACCTAAAAACTCAAGTAAAAGGGATAGATACATACACACATATACAGCGCCCTGAAAAAGTATTCATATCCCTTGAAAGTGTCTACATTTTGTCATGTTACAACCAAAAACAAATGTATTTTATAGGGATTTTATGTGATAGACCAAACCACAAAGTGACACATATTGTGAGGTGAAAAGAAAAAGATAAAATGGTTTTCAAAATTTTTACAAATAAATATGTGAAAAGTGTGGCATGCATTTGTATTCAGTCCCCCTTTGTAGAACCACCTTTCACTGCAATTACAGCTGCAAATCTCAATTTTCAAGTCTTGGCACAGATTCTGCCGCGTACACACAAGCGGATTTTCCATCGGAAAAAACATGGATGTTTTTTCTGACGGAATTCTGCTCAAGCTCGTCTTGCATACACACGGTCACACAAAAGTTTGCTGAACTTTCGGCCGTCAAGAAGGCGGTGACGTACAACACTATGACGAACCGAGAAAATGAAATTCAATGCTTCTGAGCATGCGTCAAATTGTTTCCGAACATGCGTGGGAATTTTGTGCGTAGGAATTGCTACAGACGATGGGAATTTCCGATCAAAACTTTTTCCGACCGAAAAATTGAGAACCTGCTCTCAATCTTTTGCTGGCGGGAATTCAGCCAGCAAAATTCCGATGGAGCATACACAAGTTCGCATTTTCCAACCAAAAGCTCTTATCGGTCTTTTGCTGGCCAAATTTCTGATCGTGTGTACGCGGCATAACAGGTTTTCATCTAAGATTGCCCTGTATTTGGCTCCATCCATATTCCCCATCAACTGACCAGCTTCCCTGTCCCTGCTGAAGAAAAGCATCCCAACAACATGATGGTGCCACCACCATGTTTCACGGTGGGCATGGTGTGTTCAGGGTGATGTGCAGTGTTAGTTTTCCGCCACACATAACATTTTTCTTTTAGGCCAAAAAGTTAAAATTTCGTCTCAAATGATCAGAGCAACTTCTGCTACGTGTTTGCTGTGTTCCCCACATGGCTTCTCACAAACTGCAAACGGGACTTCTTTTGGGTTTCTGTCAACAATAGGTTTCTTCTTGCCACTCTTCCATAAAGGCCAGATTTGTGGAGCGTACGACTAATAGTTGTCCCGTGGACAGATTCTCCCACCTGAGATGTGGATCTCTGCAGCTCCTCCAGAGTTACCATGGGTTTCTTGGATGCTTCTCTGATTAATGCTCTCCTTGCCCGGCCTGTCAGTTTAGGTGGACAGCCATGTCTTGGTAGTTTTGCAGTTGTGCCATACTCCATTTTCAGATGATGGATTGAAAATATTTTATTTTTATAACCCAACCCTGCTTTAACCAGTTCCCACCTGCCGCGAGCTCTGTGACCATGCCCGTGGGCCCCGCGGACTCAATCGCCGCGGGGATACCTGTGATAGTGTCTGAGCTCAAGAACGGGGAGATGCCGATGTAAACAGCATCTCCCCGTTCTGCCTAATGACAGCACACCGATTGTCTGCTCCATGTCATCGGTAGCAGCGATCAGTGTGGCGTCACACAGCCACGCCCCCAGACAGTTAGAAGCACACCCCTAGGATACACTTAACCCCTCCCCACCCCCAATGGTTAACCCCTTTACTGCCAGTGACATTTTTACAGTAATCAATGCAATTTTATAGCACTGATTGCTGTATTAATGCCAATGGTCCCAAAATTGTCCGATGTGTCCGACATGTTGCAGTCACAATAAAAAAAAAAAAAAAAAAATAATATAATATAATATAAAAAGCTGATCGCCACCATTACTAGTAAAAAATAAAAATGCCATAAAACTATCCCCTATTTTGTAAACACTATAACTTTTGCGCAAACCAAACTCATTTATTGCGATTTTTTTTACCAAAAATATGTAGAAGAATCCGTGTTGGCCTAAACTGAGGACAAAAAAAAAAAAAGTTTTTTTTATACATTTTTGGGAGATATTTATTAATGCAAAAGGTAAAGAATAATGCTATTTTTTCAAAATTGACGCTATTTTTTTTGTTTATACTGCAAAAAATAAAGACCGCAGAGGTGATCAAATGCCACCAAAAGAATTGTGGGAAACAAAAGGACATTAATTTTGTTTGGGAGCCATGTCGCACAATTGTCAGTTAAAGCAACGCAGTGCCGAATTGCAAAAAACGCTCTGGTCAGGAAGGGGGTAAATCCTTCTGGGGCTGAAGTGGTTAAACTTCACCACAACATTCCTGACCTGTCTGGTGTGTTCCTTGGCCTTCATGATGCGGTTTGTTCACTAAGGTTCTCTAACAAACCTTCACTGAGGGCTTCATTGAACAGTTGTACGCTATTTATTAACTAGGTGACTTCTAAAGGCAATTGGTTCCACTAGATTTTAGTTAGGGGTATCAGAGGCTGAATACTAATTCACGCCACACTTTTCACATATTAGTAAAAAATAAAAAAAATAATTGAAAACCCATTTATCATTTTCCATTCCACTTTTTTTTCCACAATTATATGCCACTTTGTGTTGGTCTATCACAAAATATATTTACGTTTTTGGCTGTAACATGACAACATTTCAAAGGGTTTGAATACTTTTTCAAGGCACTGTACACACAAACACAGTACACACACACAAACACAGTACACACACACAAACACAGTACACACACACAAACACAGTACACACACACAAACACAGTACACACACACAAACACAGTACACACACACAAACACAGTACACACGCACGCACGCACGCACGCACGCACTTTGTCTTTGATTTACATTTTAAACTGAATGGGTTGTTTTACAAGGTGAGGGTTCACATATACTTTGTTAAAATTTGTATTTCTAGTTTGAGTAAAAAGTATGATAAAGTAGTAACTTAAAGCAAAAAAAAATAAGAATTCCTCTCCCCACACAATGTGGATGTAGAAATCTCCCTCCCGTCAGGATACTGTAAACTGACAGCGGGACGCTCCACTGTCAGCACACTGATCAGTATCTGCTGGTTGACAAAAGTTCTCAGTATTGCAAACAACTATTTTTGCCTCGCCAGTGCTGCACAGTTAGAAAAAAAAAAAACGAATCTGATAACATCTGAAACCTGTAAGACTAACCATGTGACTAACCTTTCTACAGTACATCAGGAAATGGTCTGGTAGTTTTATTTTTTCCTTTCTTGGCAGGCCTTCCCCTATAAGAAAATTATCTGCTATTGTGTGCAGCAGGTCAAAAAGCACTGCACAGCATTTATATCATCCAGTTATCTTGGAATTAAAGGGTTCTACATGGCCTGGCCTTTATCATTTTTACCCCCCAAAAAAAAACTTGAAATACCTTTCAGGTCTTGGGGAATCCCTGATAAAAATGATCACGCTTACAGCCATGTGACCTAGTAAATCAGTAAGACCTCATTCACATGGCTAATTAGGGCTGTGCTTTGCAAAGCATCAACATATTTTTTTGCAGTGAGGATCACAGTTGTGTGCAATCAGCAGCCTAAGGGCTCTTTCACATGGGGCGGATCAGTGCAGATCCGCCCCGTGGATAGCTGCTTGCTCAGCGGGGATCGCCGGAGCGATCTCCGCTGAGCAGAAAGATGACAGGTCCGTCTCTGCACACAGCACAGGGACGGACCTGTCAGAGCGCTGCGCTCCCCTATGGGAGATCGGGTGAGGACGGACCGTAGAATCCGTCGTCATCCGATCCACTCTGCAGACGGATGGAAAAATAGGGTTTTCCTCTGTCACACTTTTTCGAATCGGAGTGGGTCGAATGTCAGCGGACATGTCACCGCTGACATCTGTCGCTCCATAGAGGTCTGTGGAGCGTCCGTTCAGGTCCGCCTAAAAAAACTGACAGTCGGACCTGAACGGTCCATCTGTGTGAAAGAGGCCTAATAGACACAGAGGCTATACGCATATAAGCGCAAATTGAGCAGTTACATGCTGCTGGGGATAGATGAGCGGCCCTGGATGGAGATAATTTGCATCCAGAGCTACTCATTCATCCATGTACCCATATAACCACATGAATGGGCATTACATGCACACAACAGCAGCATCTGTCATTGATTTGTACAGGTTGCAACTGCTACCACACATCTGAAACTTCTGGATGCAGGTACTCCAGCATGAGCCCCAAAACAGCGGGCTGGTGTTTGCTGTGCAGGGCAATGTGTTACAAAGCAAGCCATGGTTTACATTATTCTTAACTTTATTAAACGCAGTGCACAACCCCACACAAGTATAGTATGAACGCATGTCATCTTACCATGCCACCAGAAGTGAGTCAATGGACACCATCTTGGTACACCCCAAGAGGAAAAGACACCAACATACACAAGTATCTTAGACCTCCCCCTTGTACTCCGGGATTACTGCGGGCAGAGCACTTCCCGAGACCAGGCTGCAGTAGTTGCCCTTGCAGAAGAAGCCAGGCAAGTTACCACAGGGATAGAATGGTGAACCTTCTAGGCAAAAAGAGCAAACAGACTCTGGCAATACCTAATCTGAGCCACTAGAATGGGTCCGATAACCACAGCTACCAGAACCAGGGAAAAACAACAAACATTACAGTCTGTGTACTTCTGGAGGGTCTGAAAACACAAAAAAAACTGGAGGGTCAGGGGAAAGGGAGGGACCTTTTAAATGCTGTCTGATTTGGGTTTCCTGTACAGTGAGGAGCCAATCATCTCTCAAAAGTAGCTGTCTCAGAAGATGGAGGGTGAAACTATTATTTTCTATGTGCCCTGGTGATGAGCCTGCATTGATCTATGCAGATCAGCCAACATGGTGTGATTGAGCTCCATAGGTCCATTAACACCAAAAGTGTGATTTGAATGCATGCAAATGTACCTGTGCTGTGGTTGTAATATGCGCTGCACCTTGTCTTCTAGAAGAAGCCTTTCATCTCACTTCCAGGAAGTTTCCTAGGGACTATGGCACAGCAGTTACCAAACTTGTGCTGAGCCGCGATTTTAACTCTTGTGTTTGTGTGCATTGAACTTGACTTCTAGGTCTAGCACTAGAATTATTGCTCTCATGCTAACATTCACGGTGATACTGCACGTGTGTGGTGTGAATACTGTTTACAAATGCGTGCACGACTTGCGTATGCGTTCACTTCTGCACGCAAGCACCGGGAGAATGGGGGGGTGCTTTAAATGTTTATTATATACTTTTTATTTTTACACTGCTACTTTATTCTTTTTTTTGATCACTTTTATTCCTATTACAAGGAATGTAAACATCCCTTGTAATATAAATAAGGATGACAGGTCCTCTTTATGGAGAGATCTGGAGTCAAAATGACCTTAAATTTAAAAGTAGTAGTAGTAGTAGTAGTAGTAGTAGTAGTAGTAGTAATGTCTGCTTTGTGAGTTCTACCTACAGGTAAGCTTATAATAATAAGGCTTACCTGAAGATAAAATGAATATCTCCTAAAAGTGCACCCTTTAGGCGATATTCACCCTGGATGCAGCAGACAATGTCACTGACGCATGCGCTGAGGGGAATGTTTTTTTTCTCTCAACAAAAGTGGAGTTACTCTTTAACCACTTCAATACAGGGCAATTTCACTCCCTTCCTGCCCAGGCCAATTTTGAGCTTTCAGCGCTGTCGTATTTTGAATGACAATTGCGCGGTCATACAACACTGTACTCAAACATTATCATCCCCCCCCCCCCACAAATAGAGCTTTCTTTTGGTGATATTTGATTTATTTTATTTTTTTATTATTTGTAGCGCAAAAAACAAAAAGTTTTTCTTTGTTTCTGTTATAAAACTTTGTAAATACGTTTTCTCGGTCACTGATGAGACAGCAATTATATGCAGAACTGGTGGGCTCTCTTTGGCAGCACTGATTGCCAAATCTGTGCCCATCAGTGATTGCCTTTTTTTTTAATGGGCACCGATTGGCATCCCTTGATGGATCTGCATTGATAATCAATGTGCTGATCATCAGTGCAGACCGCTCCTGTCTGGAGAGCAGCTATTCGGCTCTCCGAAAAACGTCACTTCCTGGTTACCATAAGCCGAAAAATGTCACTTCCTGGTTACCATGATGATGAGCTGTGATTGGACACAGCTGACCACATGATAAAAGAGCCTACATCATAGGCTCTTTACAGGGATCAGAGATGCGGTGCATCAGACTGACACACCACCGATCGCCAGGTGCTAGCGGCTTATCCTGCTGGACATCATATGACGCCCAGTCAAGATAATATAGCCACTTTCCAGTCGTCAGTCTGCAATATGGCAGGCGGGAAGCGGTTAAGCTGCTGGCTGAGGTTATACTTGCCATGGCCGCAATGCTAACCATAATTTGAACCCCTGTCCAAGTGAATGGGGCTGTGCCACGACCATTCTGCAGCTAGTTGCAGTGAGGAGGAGGCGACATATCACCTGTCAAATGCTATCTGAAAAGTGTGCTATCTGAAAAGTGATTCGCCGCTGAGTTCAATGGAGCCCTAAAAGTGATCCAAAATTGTGAAGTGACAACACATGGCGATGACATGGAGCTGCAGGCTACAAGTTTCCACACACAACAACAAGTCCTCCAGGCTGATGGGGGAGCGGCACTGGTGATGACAGGAGCTGTCCACACTGCCCCCTCCAGCACAGGAGGTCCTACCACACTCACATACACAGCTGTGTCACCTGCAGGGTGGTGATGTGCTTGTCGTTGAACTTGTTCTCGCAGTATCTCAGTACCAGAGACGTCTTCCCCACACAGCCCTCCCCGAGCAGCACCACCTTGAACGAGTACGTCTTGCTGCCCCCGGCTCCGCCTCCTCCTCCTCCAGCCGCCATGGGCACCAACTCAAGCGGGGGAACACGGGGCCCAGGCCACACACACAGTCCCGGCTTTCCTCACACGGCTGTCGCGGCGGCTCTCTGACAGGCCAAGGTCTCTCTGGTAGACTATACACCTCCCTCTAATGGCGGCTTCTTCCTTCTACGTCACGGACACACCACGTGATGTGCCGAGACACTAGCAGGCGGGCGGCCGCCCCAGGGGGAGTGGTCTGGCCAGCGAGGGGGGCGTGGTTTGCGGTGTTTTCTCTGGGCGGTGCGGTGACAGTGTTGGTTTCGTTTCTGGGAAAGTTGTCAGACGGGGAAGTTCCCCTGTGTATTGTATACAGAAAGGGTCTTCAAACTACGGCCCTCCAGTTGTTCTGGAACTGCAATTCCCATCATGCCTAGTCATGTCTGTGAATGGCAGAGTTTCCAATGCCTCATGGGATGTGTAGTTCTGCAACAGCTGGAGGGTCTTAGTTTGAAGATTCCTGGTATACAGTGTATTGTGTACTGCTAGAGAAAGCCACAGCTGTATAGTCAGGGTCCACACATTCTGTACTGCTGACAGGATTTTTCAATGCTTTGTCTCTTCTACACTCACCTTTTTGCTGCCAGAGCCTTTTTTGCGTTTTTTTTTTTTTTTTTGTTTAACCGCTTGCTTACTGGGCACTTTTACCCCCTTCCTGCCCAGGCCAATTTTCAGTTTTGTCGCACTTTGAATGACAATTGCGCGGTCATGCTACACGTCTGTAACCCAAACTACATTTTTATCATTTATTTTTTTTCCACACAAATAGAGCTTTCTTTTGGTTGTATTTAACCGCTTCAGCCCCGGGAAGATTTTACCCCCTTCCTGACCAGAGCACTTTTTGCGAATACGGCACTGCGTCGCTTTAACTGACAATTGCGTTGTGCAATGTTGTACCCAAACAAAATGTATATCTTCCCCCCCCCCCCCACAAACAGAGCTTACTTTTGGTGGTATTTGATCACCTCTGCGGTTTTTTTTTTTGCGTTATAAACAAGAAAAAGACCGACAATTTTGAAAAAAAAAATATATATTTTTTTACCTTTTCCTGTAATAAATATCCCCAAAAAATGTAAAAAAAAAAACGAATTTCTTCATCAGTTTAGGCCAATATGTATTATTTTACATATTATTGGTAAAAAATAAATTGCAGCAAGCGTAAATTGATTGGTCTACACAAAAGTTATAGCGCCTACAAAATAGCGGATAGATCTATGGCACTTTTATTATAATTTTTTTTACTAGTAATGGCAGCGATCTGCGAATTTTAGCATGACTGCAACATTGCGGCGGACAGATCGGACACTTTTTTGGGACCAGTGGCATTTATACAGCGATCAGAGCTAAAAATAGACACTGATTACTATATAAATGACACTGGCATGGAAGCGGGTAACACTAGGGGTCGATCAAGGATTTAAGCACTCCCTAGGGAGGAGTTTCTTACTATGGGGGGAGTGGACTGACTGGAGGAGGAGAGGGATCACTGTTCCTAATCACTAGGAACAGCAGATCTCTCTCTACTCCCCTGCCAGAACAGAGATCTGTTTACATTGACAGATCCCCGTTCTGGCTCTCTGAGGAGCGATCGCGAGTCGCCGGCGGACATTGCGGCCACCGGCTACGCACATCAGCTCTGACATCGCACCGTGGGCATGCCCCCTATTGCTCTCAAAGCGGCCAACGTATACCTACGGCCATTTGCGCAGCCATGCCAACCTGCCACAGTGTATTGATGGCGGCTGGTCGGCAAGCAGTTAATCACCACTGGGGTTTTTTTTTTTTTTTGCTAAACAAAAAAAGACCGAAAATTAAAAAAAACTAAAAACATTTTTCACAGTTCGTTATAAAATTTTGCAAAAAGGTAATTTTTCTCCTTCACTGATGGGCACTGATATACTGCACTGATGAGGCGGCACCGATAGGTGACACTGAAGGACGTTGATATCTGCCATTGGTAGGTGGCACCGATAAGCGACACTGATGAGGCGGCACTCGTGGGCACTGAAGGGCATTGAGAGGTGGCACTGATAAGTGACACTGATGGGCACTGATTAGCAGTACTGATGGGCACTGATAGGCGGCACTGGTAGGCACTGATTAGCAGCACTGGTCAATGGCTTTTTTTCCCCCACACGCTGACAGCGTGGTGGGACATCGGTCACGCTGACAGCGTGTGGGGGAAAATAAGCCGATAACCACTTCAGTTTATATCATGTGATCAGCTATCATTGGCTGACAGCGGATCACATGGTAAAGGGCTGTTGTGATTGGCCCTTTAGCCTGATCTGTGATCAACCAAGTCTGCGAGCCACCCGTGAGCACGGGAGGACGTCCATGGACCTCCCAGCATTGTAAGCCCACGCTGTAGCCATCTTTCGGCTATAGCATGGGCGGAAGAGGTTAAGAAATAATTTTAGGCCTGAAGATTACACAAAACTCCCAAACATTATATATTTTCTGAAAGCAGACACCCTAGAGAATAAAATAGTGGTAGTTCCAATATTTTATGTCACACGATATTGCCAAAAAGGTCTAGGAAACAAAAAAATTCAGTAAAAAACACACTAAAGTGAATATTAGGGCAAACAAATGCAATAAACTACCCACATTTTTTGGTAAAATATAAAAGATGAGGTTGCACTGAGTAAATAGATCCCCAACAAGTCAAACCTTAACTTTGTGTGCGCCTGTGAAATGGCAACAAACTTCAGTACCCTATATTTTCTATGGGCAACGCTTCAAAAGCCCCCTATAGGTCATCAGTTTTGTGTTACGGAGGAGGTCTGGTGCTTGAATTATTGATTTCACTCTGGCGTGCACAGCGATATGTAACGCGTATCACAATCAAAGTTTTCACGCATAGGCGCCCCCGACGCATGCATTTATGTTTGTGCGCATATGTGGGGGGTCAAAAAATTTTGAGGGGGATTTTATGTGCTTGGGTTTAACTTTATTTATTTTTGAAAATTTTTAAATTAACTTTTTTTTTATCACATAGGGGACTAAAAGTCCCCTATGTGATGATTTCTAGGTGACAGGTTCTCTTTAATGAGACATGCAGGGTCGTTTAGACCTTGCATGTCTCCTCTGGGCTCCACTGAATGATTTGCAATGCAGATTGCATAAACATGACATAGCACGGGAGAGAGGGGGCGTGGCTGAATGTTTTCACCTGACTGGAGTCTGCCTGTCAGTTCTACGCACAATCCCGGTGACTGTAGTACGTTAAACCTCCCCCACTGTCAGGTGGTCCGTACGACATGTGGACCTGGCAGCGAAAGGGTTAAAGCTTCTTACCAGCCTGTCCGCCCCGATACATTAAGCTGTGCAAGCGCAGATCACTGCAGAAATTCGTCAAATTCCGAATGGGCCAAAACTCTGTCCGTCCAATGACAGTGGTCGACGAGTGAGACCTGGAAGCCAGCTGCCCAAAGATGTCAGCAGCCAGCAGGGAGTTCCGGGGATGGCGCATGGCTGGATTCAAGGTGAGTATAGTTCTGCTTTAAGTAATTTGGTAACCAGTCGCAGGCCATAATGAACTATGGGGTATTACCACCCCCAAACCACAAATGTAAACACGTCCTTAGAGTCCTGAGCTCCCTATAAGGCTGCTGTCACACTGATGCACTGCGGTTTACTCACACAGCGGGTGCAGCGCAGTGCCCCTACAACTATGCTGCAATTTGCAATAGACCTCTATTACATCTTGCAGGTGTGGTGCACTTTCTGAAAGGGCACCAATAAGGAGGATCAGTGTGAAAGCAGCCTTATAACCCTTTTATATAAATGCTAATATGCCCATTGCAAAAGTGAAGTGTATCTGTTGGCATCACTCTCCAGGCTGCTAGAAAGGTCCCAGGGTAAAGTGCACTTGGTATCACACCATCTAGGATAGGAGACTGTGCGGCAGAGGAAACATCAGCTTATGCAGCCCCTCCACAGCCGCCTGCTTCCTCTGCTGCTGGCACTTGCTCCATGCACTCTGCTGTTCTGGTATGGTAGGTTGACAACCAGTTGATTGTGATCTGGACTAACCGACCTGCCATTCCAGGGCATGAGGTAGCAGACCACATAAGAGGACTCCGCGGGCCACGGGTTGAGCACCCTTGCTCAACCCGTTAAAGTGGTTGTAAATAGGGTTGAGCGAACCCGAACTGTAAAGTTCAGGTACGTACCGGACTTTAGGGTGTTCGGGGTCCCGGACCCGAACCCGAACAATTGACTGTATGTTCGAGTTTGGGTCCGGTGTTCGGGGATTTAATGTTGCTTTTAAAAATGTCTTTTAAAATCACTCGCGGCTATATGAATTGATATTCATATAGCCGCGAGTGCTTTTAATACAGAGAACAGTGATTGAAGTCATTTAATTTTAAAAAGTTAGTCATAAAAAGTGTTTGGGGACCCGGGTCCTGCCCCAGGGGACATGTATCAATGCAAAAAAAACTTTTAAAAACGGCCGTTTTTTCAGGAGCAGTGATTTTAATAATGATTAAATTGAAACAATAAAAGTGTAATATTCCTTTAAATTTCGTACCTGGGGGTGTCTATAGTATGCATGTAAAGGGGCGCACGTTTCCAGTGTTTAGAACTGTCTCTGCAAAAAGTGTAATTTTTGCAGAAAAGAAAGCTATTTAAAATCACTCGCGGCTATATGAATTGTCGGCTCCCGTAATACAGAGAACAGTCATTCATTGAAAAGTCATTCATAAAAAAAAAGTCATTGATAAAAAAAAAAAAAAAAGCGTTGGGGTCCCCCCAAATTCAATAACCAGGCCCTTCAGGTCTGGGATGGATTTTAAGGGGAAACCCAGCCAAAAAAAATGGCGTGAGGTCCCCCTCAAAATCCATACCAGACCCTTATCCGAGCACACAACCTGGCAGGCCGCAGGAAAAGAGGGGGGGACGAGAGCGCCCCCCCTCCCGCCTGAACCGTACCAGGCCACATGCCCTCAACATTGGGAGGATGCTTTGGGGGTCTAAGACCCCCAAAGCCTCTTGTCCCCATGTTGATGAGGACAAGGGCCTCATCCCCACAACCGTGCCCGGTGGTTGTGGGGGTCTGCGGGCGGGGGGCTTATCGGAATCTGTAAGCCCCCTTTAACAAGGGGACCACCAGATCCCGCCCCCCCCCCCTGTGTGAAATGGTAAGGGGGTACAAAAGTACCCCTACCATTTCACCAAAAAAGTGTCAAAAATTGTAAAAATGACAGGAGACGGTCTTTGACAATTCCTTTATTAAAATCTTAAATCTTAAAAACATGGGACGTCATGGGGAGTTCCCTATGGCTTTCCCCACGTCACGGGGAAAGCCATAGGGAAGTCCCCATGACGTTCCCATGCGTCAGAGGGGGGCGGGGTTACCAGGTGGCCCCGCCCTCCGTTATAAAAGAACTGTCAGCCCAAGCGAAGCCTCACACACCGGGAGCCTCCCATTGCGAGGAGTGGCCCAAGAAGAGACCGACGCCGTGGAAGAAGATACCGACGCCCTGGAAGAAGATACTGACGCCGTGGAAGAAGATACCGAAGAGAAGCCTCACCCAGCGGGAGCCTCCCATTGCGCGGAGCGGCCCAGAAGAGAGGAATCGGAGGAAGAAGAAGATGGAAGAAGAAGATGCCAGAAGGAGAAGATGAAGAAAGGAAGACCAGAAGAAAGAAGATTTTAATAAAGGAATTGTCAGACCGTCTCCTGTCATTTTTACCATTTTTGACACTTTTTTGGTGAAATGGTAGGGGTACCCCCTTACCATTTCACACAGGGGGGGGGGGGGCGGGATCTGGGGGTCCCCTTGTTAAAGGGGACCCCCACAACCACCGGGCACGGTTGTGGGGATGAGGCCCTTGTCCTCATCAACATGGGGACAAGAGGCTTTGGGGGTCTTAGACCCCCAAAGCATCCTCCCAATGTTGAGGGCATGTGGCCTGGTACGGTTCAGGCGGGAGGGGGGCCGCTCTCGTCCCCCCCTCTTTTCCTGTGGCCTGCCAGGTTGCGTGCTCGGATAAGGGTCTGGTATGGATTTTGAGGGGGACCTCACGCCATTTTTTTTGGCTGGGTTTCCCCTTAAAATCCATCCCAGACCTCAAGGGTCTGGTATGGATTTTGAGGGGGACCCTACGCCATTTTTTTTTTGGCTGGGATCCCCCTTAATATCCATCCCAGACCTGAAGGGCCTGGTTATTGAATTTGGGGGGACCCCTACGCTTTTTTATTTTTTATCAATGACTTTTTTTTTTATGAATGGCTTTCAATTAACCACTTCCAGACCAGCCTCGTTTTGGATTTTAGGTGTTTACATGTTTAAAACTGTTTTTTTTGCTAGAAAATGACTTAGAACCCCCAAACATTATATATTGTTTTTTTTCTAACATCCTAGAGAATAAAATGGCGGTCGTTGCAATACTTTTTTTCACACCGTATTTGCGCAGCAGTCTTACAAGCGCACTTTTTTTGGAAAAAAGTCACTTTTTTGAATAAAAAAATAAGACAACCGTAAAATTAGCCCAATTTTTTTTTGGATTGTGAAAGATAATGTTACGCCGAGTAAATTGATACTCAACATGTCACGCTTCAAAATTGCGGCCGCTCGTGGAATGGCGTCAAACTTTTACCCTCAAAAATCTCCATAAGCGACATTTAAAAAATTCTACAGGTTGCATTTTTTGAGTTACAGAGGAGGTCTATGGCTAGAATTATTGCTCTTGCGCTACCGATCGCGGCGATACATCACATGTGTGGTTTGACTACCGTTTTCATATGCGGGCGCTGCTCACGTATGCGTTCGCTTCTGCGCGCGAGCTCGTCGGGACGGGGTGTTTTAAAAAAATTTTTTTTTGTTTTTTATTATTTATTTTACTTAATTGTATTATTTTTTACACAGTTTTAAAAAAAAAAAAAAAAATTGATCACTTTCATTCCTATTACAAGGAATGTAAACATCCCTTGTAATAGAAAAAAGCATGACAGGTCCTCTTAAATATGAGATCTGGGGTCAAAAAGTCCTCAGATCTCATATTTGGACTTCAATGGGAAAAAAAAAAAAAAAAAAAAAAAAATTTAAAAAATGTCATTTAAAAAAATGACATTTGTAAATTTCCCTTTAAGACGTATGGGCGGAAGTGACGTTTTTGACGTCGCTTCCGCCCTCCTATGGTATAGAGATGAGTGGCGGCCATCTTAGCCTCACTCATCTCTATACACAGGCAGGGAACGGACCCGATCGCCTCCGCCGCTGCCGACGGTTCCAGTAAGCGGCGGAAGGCACGGGAGAGCGGCGGGAGGGGCACCTCTCCCGCCGCCGATAACGGTGATCTCGCGGCGAATCCGCCGCGATGACCACCATTATCGGAAAGGGGACCGCTCACTGTAAAGAGGGATACCTCGGTTGTGGCAGCAGCTGCTGCCGTTACCGAGATATCCCTCTTCAAAAAATGACGTATATATACAGTGAGCGGTCGTGAAGTGGTTAATGACTGTTCTCTGTATTACAGGAGCCGACAATTAACATTAGCCGCGAGTGATTTTAAATAGCTTTCTTTTCTGCAAAAATTACACTTTTTGCAGAGACAGTTCTAAACACTGGAAACATGCGCCCCTTTACATGCATACTATAGACACCCCCCAGGTACGAAATTTAAAGGAATATTACACTTTTATTGTTTCACTTTAATCATTATTAAAATCACTGCTCCCGAAAAAAACGGCCGTTTTTAAAAGTTTTTTTTGCATTGATACATGTCCCCTGGGGCAGGACCCAGGTCCCCAAACACTTTTTATGACTAACTTTTTAAAAATAAATGACTTCAATGACTGTTCTCTGTATTAAGGGGGACGGGAGCCGACACATTATTATAGCCGTTCGGGTCCCCATTGACTTCAATGGGGTTCGGTGTTCGGGGTCAAGTTCGGGTCAAGTTCGGTCCCGAACCCAAACTTTTTTCTGAAGTTCGGCCGAACCTGCCGAACCCGAACATCCAGGTGTCCGCTCAACTCTAGTTGTAAACCCTAACATACTGTATACCTATTGAAGTGACTGGCCTCAGCTCATACACAGAGATGAAAAAAAAAGACTTAGTTAGACTTACCGGTGACGGTATTTCTAAGAGCCTTTCAGGACAACCCTGGAGAGAGCGCAGCTCCGCCCACTTTTCAGGAAACACATGCTTGACCTTTAAAACCCCTCCTCTTCCACCATGGCTTCAGTTATTGGGGACCTCCGGCATACTGGAAAACAAAGCACAGAGAACCACACAAAAAACCATGACAGATACTTGTATCCTTTTTATGCATTCAGAAACACAAGGGAGGGAACTAGGGGTTGTCCTGAAAGGCTCTTAGAAATACCGTCACCGGTAAGTCTAACTAAGTCTTTCTCAAATCGCCTTTCAGGACAACCCTGGAGAGGATAACCGAGAAGCTTACCTAGGGTGGGACTACTGCCTGCAGTACCTTCCTGCCAAAGGCCTGATCTGCAGCTGACAGCAAGTCCAGTCTGTAATGGCGAAGGAAGGTCGAGTAGCTTGACCACGTGGCCGCCTTACAGATCTGATCAGGCGTAGCACCGGCCCTTTCAGCCCAAGAAACTGCTGTTGCCCTTGTGGAGTGGGCAGCAATCCCCGCTGGGGGCACTTTCCCTTTGGCCTTGTAGGCCTCTGCAATAGCCCCCCTAAGCCACCTGCCCAAGGTGCTCTTTGAAGCTTTTTCCCCTTTGCGGGGTCCTGAGAAGATCACAAAGAGGGCATTAGACTTCCTGAACTCCCTAGCGACCTAGAGGAACTGCAGAAGACATCTCCTTACATCTAGCGTGTGAAACGCCTCCTCACCTGCGTTGGCAGGAGCTGTAGAGAAGGTAGGCAAAACAATTTGCTGGGAGCGATGAAACTTCGAGGAGACCTTGGGCAGGAACGCTGGGTCTGTTTGAAGAACCACTCTGTCTGGGAAGATTCTAAGGAAAGGTTCCGTAACTGCTAGAGCTTGCAGCTCACTAATACGTCTTGCTGACGTAATAGCCACCAAGAAAATAGTTTTCAAGACTAAATCTTTTAAACAAGACCCCTGTAGGGGTTCAAAAGGTGCCTCCATAAGCCCCTGAAGGACAATGGATAAATCCCAACTAGGAAAAAAGGTAGGAGCCACTGGCCTATTTCGAGCCAGAGCTCTAAAAAATCTGGAAATTAAAGTCTCCCTGGACAGGGTTTTTTCAAAATAAACAGATAAAGCTGCTACCTGTGTTTTCAGGGTGCTAGCTGCTAATCCTTTTTCCATCCCCTCTTGGAGAAATTCCAGAACGGACACTACACTTTTGACCTGGAATCCCTTAGAGGTACAGTACGAATTAAATTTTTTCCAAACTTTAAAGTATATTGCCCTAGTCACCTCCTTTCTACTGGACAGGAGAGTCCTGACTACTCTATCGGACAGGCCTCTAGCTTCTAGGAGGTCTTTTTCAGAAGCCAGGCCGTTAGCTGAAGTCTGCCTACTTCTGGGTGAACCACCGTTCCCTGCAACAGCAGGTCCTCCCTGACCGGCAGCCTCCACGGAGGCTCCACTGCTAAGCCTAGGAGAGCCGAAAACCAGGGCCTTTTGGGCCAGTAGGGTGTGATCAGGATCATACCAATCCCCTCTTCCCTGAACTTCCTCAGTACCAACGGAATTAAAGGGAAGGGGGGAAAGGCATAGCACAGGTGGTAGTGCCATGGGTGAGCCAGGGCATCCAGACCCACGGCTCCGTCCTCCCTGTGCAGGGAAAAGAACCTGCGGACCTTGCAGTTCTGCCGATTGGCAAAAAGGTCTATTCGAGGAGACCCCCACACTTTGGTGATCACAAGAAAGACGTCTTGATTCAGAGCCCATTCTGCCTCCAACAGCCTTTTCCTGCTGAGCATGTCCGCGAAAAGGTTTAAGGAACCCTTCAGGTGGACTGCCGAGAGGGAGGCTACCCATGGTTCCGCCCAACTGAAAAGTTGCTCGGCTAGGACCATAAGAGCACTGCTCCTGGTTCCTCCCTGTCGCTGTACATAAGCCACCGCGGTCGTATTGTCCGAGAGGATCTGGACATGATGACCCCTCACTTCCTCTCGAAAAACTCGAAGGGCTAAGAGAATGGCCCTGAGCTCCCGCCAGTTTGACGATCTTCGCGACTCTGTTTTGGTCCAGGTCCCTTGTGTCGTCAAACCGTCCAGATGAGCCCCCCAACCCCAAGCACTCGCGTCTGTTGTGAGGCGCTTGTCCAACGGGAAGACCCACGGGAGACCTCTGGAAAGGTTGGTCGGACACCTCCACCACCATAGAGCCCTTTTTACTCTTACCGTGAGCCTGATTTGTTTCTCTAGAGAAACCTGATGCGACCAGGACTTCAGGATATTTGCCTGAAGAGGCCTGGCGTGAAACCGAGCCCAAGGTACTGCCGGTATTGCGGCTGTGAGAAGCCCCAGAACCTTCATGGCAGAACGAACTGAGATTGCACAGTTCGTTTGGACCTGCTTCACTGCCGCCTGGACCTTTTCCCGCTTTGCCTGCGGGAGAAAAACTCTCTGGAGGACTGAGTTGATTACATAACCCAGGAAAGTTATTTCCTGACTTGGTACCAGGCTTGACTTCTCTAAGTTGAGGAGCCAACCCAGGCTTCTGAGGTGGATTTGAGCAACCTGCAAATTCACAGCTACCTGCTCCTGGGAGTCTGCAAAAAATAGAAGGTCGTCTAGATAGGGTACTACGGGGATACCCTTCAGCCTCAGGGGCTCCAGAGCTTCCGCCAAAATCTTCGTGAAGATCCTGGGGGAGGATGAGAGTCCGAAGGGCAGAGCCCTGAATTGCAGGTGCCAAACGGACTCCCCCAGATTGACTGCCAGCCGCAAAAATTGCTGGGAGGTCTGGGCAATTGGAATGTGTAGGTAAGCATCCCTTAGATCTAGGGATGCCAGGAAACAATTCGGCATTAACAATTTCGTTATCGAGTGGATGGTGTCCATACGAAAATGTTTGTACCGGATCGATCGGTTTAGGATCTTTAGATTCAAGATCAACCGAAATTTTCCTGAGGGTTTTCTGACTAGGAAAATGTGGGAGTAAAACCCCTGCCCCTGTTGATGTTTTGGGACCTCGACAACCACCTCTTGCTGTATCAGATCCTGCAGCAGGTTCGTCATGGCAGAGGCCTTGTCTTGATCCCTTGGGAGGGTCGTGACATAGAACCTGTTTGGAGGAGGTTCTAGAAACTCTAGGTTGTAGCCCTGGGCGACAATACTCCTCACGAATGGGCTCGGAGTCATCCTGTTCCATTGCGGAAGGAAAGCTGACAGCCTTCCTCCTACTGGAACCAGACCGTCATTTGCTTTTGGGTGTATGGTCTGAGGGAGCTCTAAACAGGACTCCTCCCCTACCTCTACCCCTCTGGGGGGCCCAACGGCTTCTGTTATCTTCCCTACTTTTTTGGGGCTGCTGAACAGCACGAAAATTTTTCTTCGGTGCCTGTTTCTTCTTAGTAGGGAAGGCCTTCTTTTTATCAGCAGTTCTGTCCAAGATGGTTTCCAGATCTGGCCCAAAAAGTAGGTCCCCAGAAAAGGGAAGGCCACATAGCCTAATCTTTGAGGCCGTGTCACCCGACCATGTCTTTAGCCAGACAGCACGACGGGCTGAATTAACTAAAGCAGAAGACCTAGCTGCCAACTTGATAGACTCGGCAGAGGCGTCGGCCATGTATTTTACTGCCTTCAGGATCAAAGGGAAAGATTCCAAAAGGTCTTTCCGAGATGTCCCTGCCTCAATATGACTCTTAAGTTTCTCCACCCAGCATTCTAGGTTCCTCGCTACTACCGTGGAAGCCATGGCTGGTTTGAGGCTAGCTGCCGCAGAATCCCATGCCTTTTTAAGGAGGCCATCAGCCCTCTTATCCATCGTGTCTTTGAGGACCCCCATGTCCTCAAATGCCAAATCAGTGCGGCGTGAGACCTGGGAGAAAGCGGCATCCACCCGCGGCTTTTTATTCCAAACCTCCGACTCTTTGTCGTCGAATGGGAAGCGCCGTTTGAGGGTTTTGGAGAGAAAAGGACCTCTCTCAGGGTCCTTCCACTCCCTTTTGACTGTGTCCGATAGTACCCGATGGACCGGAAAAACCCTGGTTTTGGTGTCATCCAGGCCCTGATACATTCTGTCATGGACTGACAGTTGGACCTTTTCTTCCTGAATGTCTAAGGTAGTATATATACCTTTAAGTAGGTCATCTACTTCTTCTAGGGAAAGTTTGTACCTAGACCTACGGTCCTCATCCTCCTCTTCCCCCTCATCCTCTGAATCCCTGAGGGAAGGAAGAGTGCTTGTCCCCTCGTCCTCGGAATCCAGGATCTCCAGCTGTCTGGAGGTGGATTGTCTAGGACTTAGCAGTGGCTGCTGGCTAGTGCTCTGACCTGCTGGGTTCTGAGCCAACATGGTTTTTACAGAACTCAGGGAACTAGCAATCTCCTTAACAGAGGAGAAGAGGTCCCTGTACTGCTGGGAGGACTCTTCCTCCACCAGCTCCCTAATGCAAGCTTTGCAAAGGGCTTTTTGCCAAGATTCCCGCAATGGTACTTTGCACGAAGGGCATTTCTTCTGGCCTGGAGGGTTAGATCGTTTAGTTTTCCCCAAGACAGTCTCCTAAAAGAAACCAAAAAAAGGAATGTCTTACTGCTACTGCAGAGGGCCCACTAAAACAAACAGTGCTCACACCGACCACCAACAGGGAGAAGGACAACACCCCACTGTGACAAACAAAGGGGAAAAGACACAGCCACCATAAACCCACAGGTCTGAGTGACAGTAACCTCAGAAACCTGAAGGGGCAGGCTCCCCTGAGGGAGGGAAATACAGTTCACAATGGAAAAAACATAAGCCCATAAGGGTAAGAATCAAGAGCACCGTTGTGCCCCTCTTACCTGGGCCTGACCGGTGCTCGTGGTGCCTGCCTCCACCGACGCTGACGATCTCTCTTCCATCATGCAGAGAGCGCAGCGGGGACTGAATCTGACACAGCTGATTTTAAAACTCCCGGGCGTTGCGTCATTACGCTGGCCGGAAGCTTGCACACGGTCTATGGACCCGCCCCCTAGCCCCTGCGTTGTCAGGCGACCGGAACCACTCGTCGCCCCGCCCAAACAGGAAGCCGCGTCACTGGCCGCCGCGTCATCCGCCCTCCAGAGGGGACCCGGAAGCCAACTCAGCGCTAGCGCGCGAGATTCAAACTCGGGCTCCCGGGTCCAAGACGCCTCGACCTCCTGCTCGGCCATGCTCCCCTAAGCTGGACAAGGCTGGGGACTCCGGAACACCCTCCGAACGTACCAGGAAGGTGCTGGGATGGTCGTTTTGCCGCGGATCGCACCTCACCGAGGTAAGGCCTTTCAGCTCCCCCTGGAGAGATCGCAGCCCTGCTGGTTCCCACAAGTGCTTCCACATGGCGGAGGAAACACAAATAACTGAAGCCATGGTGGAAGAGGAGGGGTTTTAAAGGTCAAGCATGTGTTTCCTGAAAAGTGGGCGGAGCTGCGCTCTCTCCAGGGTTGTCCTGAAAGGCGATTTGAGAAAAACTCCTTTATAAGTTGTACCTCTTTATTTGCAATCTTCCCTTCTCTACATCTGTTCAAAGTGCAGAATTTATAAAGCTTGCCTAAGCTGACAGAAAAAGAGGGTGGAGAGCTGAAATTACACACCGCAGAGCTCAGTGAGCAGAGCTCTTAGAGCTCATTGAAGGAAAGGAAACCCCCCCCCCCCTTCCTTTACACAGCACCAGAGTTGAGGCTGTCAATCAGCTGGATGTCCCTCCCCATCACCTTTTTTTCTCTAAGGCCTCATACACACGATCAGACTTTGTACAAACTTTCCCGTGGATTTTTGTACAAAGGGCGTCGGCCGTGAACTTGTACTGCATACACATGGCAGGACTTTTTCAGCCAACTTTCACCAAATCGCGTGTTTTTTCTGCTCTTTACCGACCTTTGGTCAACTTCTGTATTGTTGTCTGATCTTTTGCATTGGTTCTGAGCATGCGTGTTTGTACTTTGTACAAAAGTCCTATGGTTTTCTGTACACACGATCGGACTTTGCTCCATCAGACTTTTGTTTCCGTAAAGTTTGTCCGTTCGCACAGCCAACAAAAGTCTGATGAAAACCAAAAAAGTGTTGGTCAGATGTTGCCTTAAAACAGCTAATTTGCATGTTTGTTGTCAAAAAGTCCGATCATGTGTATGGGCCTTTAGTGTCAAGAAGACTTGTCAGAAGTGATTCAGGCTGATAGAGGAATGAAGCAGCAGACAGAAATTACACTTAGTGCTCTTAATTGAGACAAGTACACACCATAGAGGGATATGCTTTATTCATATTTCATGTCTGTGGTTTACAACCACTTGAAAGTGGAACTAAAGCTTCTTACCCTTTTCAGCCAAGGAAGCTGTCCTGCCATCTTAGCCTCTGTTTGATTTGCAACTGTCATGGTGTTTCTCACGTTATCAGTTATGACACCAGCCATTTAAAAATGTGTCAGTTCGCTTGAGTACAAGCAAATGTGACAGTTTACATTCCAGGCATGACAGGAATCTAAAGCCTTGTTCACACCATGAGCGATATCGGGTTTTATGCACGCGTTCTGCAAGGGCACAAAAAATAAATTAAAAAAATATTGTTTTCTATGAGCCCTGTTCACAATACTAATATCACAAGCAGATTTTTTTCTGCGCAGGAATCTCCAACGTCTATGCAGTTTTCGGCGCAGAATAAAACAGACGCGACATCAACACTGTGGTGTGAACAAGTCACATAAGTGACGTGCATGAAAACTGATGTCAATGTGCGTTACAAACTCACTGAAATGCATATGAAAACTGATGTAAACTGATAAACTCATGTCTCTACAAGTGAAATCTAGGCGGTAAGAAGATAGCGGAGGCCCGGCAGAAGAGCGGGACAAGACCCCCAAAGTCGGAAAAAGAACTTTAAAAACCTGTGTTGTGTTTTTTTTTTTATTAACACTTTTTTCCCCTAGGTGAATGGGTACTCATTCACATAAGGTGGGGGGCCGGAATCTGGGGGCCCCCTTATTAAAGGAGGCTCCTGGATTCTGATAAGCCCCCCCCCCCCCCGCCCACAGACCCGGACAACCAACGGCGAGGGTTGTCGGGAAGAGGGCCTTGTCCTCATCAACAAAGCACCCCCCCATGTTGAGGGCACGCGGCCTGGTACGGTTCAGGAGGGGGGGCACTCACTCGTCCCCACCCCCTTTACTGTTCGGCCAGGCTGCGTGTTTGGATAAGGGTCTGCTATGGACTTTGGGGGGACCCCCACGCCGCTTTTTCAGCGTAGGGGTTCCCCTTTAAATCCATACCAGGCGACGGGGCTTGCAAGATGTTAATCTCGCCGATGGAGACGGCAACATTCACTTCCTTCGCCAGTCCCATCTACCTGGTCCCGGGTGGTAGATGTAATTGGGGTAACGCCGCCCAAGTAATGGGAACAGCGTTACCATGAGGGGAAGAGTAATCAGTTAGATTACTCGTTACCATCTAAAGTAACTGCGTTAAGTAAATCCGTTTATTTTAACTGAGTTACTTACATCACTGGTGGCAACCCATTTGATTCATTTGCCACATGGTGAAGTGGATTTTTGATAGTTAAAGTGGTTGTAACCCTAAAAAAAAATAAAAAAATCCTGGTACTTTAAAGCAGGAAATACAGCATAGTGCTTGTGCAGTGTAATTTGTTCCTCTCTATGCTGTAAAATACCTGGTTTATCCTGCCTGTTAATGTGCCCCCCTTAGTTTGCTGACCAGGGTAATCATGGCTGCTGATCCATGATACCCTGGTCAATTTGTGTGTTTCTGTCAGCCCGCAGTCTCTCCCTCTCCCCCTCACTCCCTGCCTGTCAGCTCAGGAGTCTGTGTGTCAGCCATCTCCTCCCCACCCCTGCCCTCTTGCTGCTATGGCTGTAATATCCCAAATCCTGGAAGCCCTTCTGTTACAGAAAGATATACTGTGCAGTATCTGGGTTTTAAAAATTTTGCCGCAAAATACCTTATTTTAGAGTGCCGCTCTCCTCCTGGCTGACATCAATGAGGAATCTCAGCCACTGTAGTCCTCACATAGGGGAAGCTGAGTCCCAGGAGGCCATGTGAGCGCACAACGGTGCTCTGAAATAAGGTATGCACAGTATATCTTTCTTTAACCGAGGGGCTTCCAGGATTTGGGATTCGTGATGTTACAACCAATTTAAAGCAGAACTTCACCCAAAAGGAAAAATCTTCTTTGCATCCTCCCCCCCTCCTCCACTGCCACTTATTGGAGGGAGTGGGTACCTTGTGTTGACAGGTACCTGCTCCCACTTCCGGTCAGATTCGCCACAGCAATCTGACCCAGAAGTTCTGCCCCCCTCCTTCACCCGCAGTCTTCTGGGACACATCAGAGGTCCCAGAAGACTATTCATAAGGCGCAGCTTGTGCACAGACAGTAGGGAATCGGCCGCAAAGCTTTATTGCCTGTTTCTCTTACTTGAGATGCCGTCGCCTGCACCAAAAGCCAATTGCCTCAGGTGAGAACAGAGCTGGACTCCAGGACTTGCAAGTGTCCTTATATTAACAGTCAGCAGCTACAGTATATGTAGCTGGGGACTTTACTTTTTTTTTTAAAGTTACCACATACACACACACACACCTCTTTCCACCATGTAATCTCATGAGCTGGTTAATCAAAATGTTCTTATTAATAAAGTGTAGCATTACCCACACAGGGGCTGCTGGTAACTGGCTCCCCTACTCCTACAGCCAGCCACGCATTCTCCGATTGCAGCCAAACACAAGAAGTCAGTCCCTTTGTTTTGATGTTTTATTAGGAACAACTTGGATGGGGTGAAGGGATATATGGGATGCCCAACTTGACTGAAACAATAAGCAGGAACAATTTCCTCAGTAGTGTACAAGATCTTGAACTGTCCTCCTTCCCAGACACTGATAGTCTCTGAAGGTGGAATGCAAAAGCCCCTCAGCGTGGTTGTAAAGCCACTTGTTATGAACACACAAACCCATTTAATAACATTCTATGCCCCAGTGTACAGTATGTATTTTATAAAAAGATGACGATTTGTACCTTATTTCACAGCACCTACCAGCGCTCAGGTGACTGCTCAGCTCTCTACTCTCCCAGGCTGACAACTACAGTGAAGCCAAGAACTCCCACTGACATCAGCCGGGGAGGAGGTGCTGTGAAATAATGTTCTAAAAAATATGATTTGTACCTTAAACATGTGATTGTATGAAAATATTACAAATTTGATAGTAGCAGGATCAGGGAGTAGATAGAGCCGACAGGCAGGGAGGGGGACAGAGGACAGTTACAAGATCAGCCAGGTATTACTGGTATTACACAGCACAAGCCCTGTGCTGTATGACAGTGGTCATCAACCCTGTCTTTAGGGCCCACTAACAGGCCAAGTTTTACGTATTATCTTGGGGAGATGCAGACTAGAATACTGCAATCACTGAGCAAAAAATTATACAACCCGTGATGTATTTCAATTATCTTGCAAACCTGACCTGTTAGTGGGCCCCGAGGACAGGTTTGACCACCGCTGTATAACATGCTTTAAGGGGACAAGGTAAAACTTTTTTTTTTTTTTTAAGGGTAAAACAAACACTTTAAGGATTAGGAACTGTCTCTTTAAGAAAGCAGCACGCTGTGCTGTAAGCTGCATACAGAAATATCTCCAACTCAACTGTAGACACTGATCCCAGTTCTACTGACTACAGAACTACCAGCCCACCAACAAAGAATAGGAAGGGTTAAGCACAATGCAGTCCTCCTGAAATGCTTGCTACATGTGGCAGTCTCTCCTTGAAGCCCTAGGAGTGCTGATGTACTTACTGTCCTCACTGCTCCTTAAAGAGGGCCCACAAAAAAAAAATTTCAAAGTCAGCAGCTACAAATACATGCGCGAGCGGCGCCGCGATTCAACGCTCACTCATCTGGGACACATGACAGGTCCCAGATGACTGTGCAGCACCTAGGGGGAAGTGATGTCATTGCCCGGGCAATGAAGGTGGCAGACTACAAGGGACCCCCTAGCAACAGGCATTTAGAGGCGAGTAAAACTTGACAATTTTTTTCTTTATGATTTTTAAGCCAAATTTTTTTATTTTGGTGGCAGCACCACTTTTAGCAACATTACTTTCAAACCGCACTGCTGTCAGGACCTTCCAAGCTCAGCCTAGAGGCAGAGCCCCCTCACAGACAATGGGGTGCCCTCCTAGCCCACTAACAGTCTCCTCAGCACTCCATCTTTGCCTTATGCTCCAGGTGTCAGGCTTCAATTTATCTCCCCTAGGTGGTTTAGAATAGGTGTGTATGCATGAGTGGAACGTGAGCAGCTGCAGTGACTAGACTATGTTGTCTTAATTTTAGCGTGCTGGAGGTATGTTTAGCTCCTATTTGTGAAGTGCAATAATTAAGTGAAGTATGGGAAAACTTTTCAGAATCATACTTAGCTAGGTGGATGCAGCATTGGTCCGATGCTGCATCTGTCCCCCGGCAGCTCTAACACTGAGCCGAGCGATCAAACACAGCTGATGGCTTTTTTTCTCAGGGTTCCCTGAGCAGAGGGAGCTAGTAACTGGCAGTCACTGCTGTCTGCTCAGCTGCACGCCCCTTGTTTACTGGAGCGCTGGGCTATGCAGGGGGGGAGGAGCAGCCAGCTCAGGCTGTAAACAGCTCTGAGAGGCCGAGCCATGTGTCAGTCCAGGCATTTGAGTGGATCCCAACTTCATTGTCCCGATCTTACCCAAACCTGCAAGTTAGACAATGTGCTTCAGCCTGCTGAAAATGGGCCACAAGAGTGCAGAACAAACTGCACTCCTGTGAGCCACAGAAGTACAACCAAATGAGCTTCGGCTGTACTTTTTCAATAAAGCCCTATGCAAAACATCCTTTTGGATTTTCTTTACCCAAACCTTTTTCTTGGACCTATTCAAAGGCTGTGGCTAGTGTGAACATTTGATGCCTAAACCTTTTACCAAATACAAACGGCCAGGAGCAATTCTAAAATAGTTGTAAATCAAGCCCTGTAGGGATGTATTGCATAGACAAACTAAAGAGGAACTGTTAGTATAGCAAACCAACGTTTGGATATTGTCTGATAAGGATGGTAACTTAACACAATGGAAAGTGAGAACTTTGAGTCTGGACAATTTATGGTAGATTTAAAAAAAAAAAAAATTATGTTCTGACAGTGGCCAAAGTTTGTACTTCTACTTTGTATGGTTCATGTTGCAGACACCCAAACTTGGTTATAGCACCATTTTCTCCAGAAAGCCAGTCTTGGCCAGCTATCCATCCATTGATCCAGATCAAGTCATGAGAAAGGCTTCAGGTGATGGAACAGATTAACAGACTAAAAAATTATACTCAGTTTAATCATTTATTTACATAAAATTTAATTAGCATGTATAGACCAAGATAATAAATTACTATATGGTTTAACCAACATTAACACCTTTTGTTAACTTGGGAAGAGCAAAGTCAAAAATGATTTCTGAACACTGGATCATTCCCTGTGCAACTTTGCCATTTTCCAGACAATACATAAATACTTAAAATAAACTCCTTTTGCAACACAGAATTAAGCTTCTATACATAAGTGGGACAGTCTATACAAGAACTCTTCAGGACAAGTCAGTCATTCTCTTTGCCATCCATAGCAGACTTTGGAAACTGCTTCTTGTTCATACTTTGATCCCTAAAAAGATAAAATGTTACAACTTTTACCTCATATTTCATCAGGCCAGCAATAAATGAAAGTTGGTATATGCTCCTGCCAAGCTATAGGCTGTAATTAAAGCCAACCAGTCAAGCATTTCATCTTATTGCATTGAAGTGTTGATAAACCCAGGACCCTGCATTCACTATACCTGGTCACCCACAGTACATGGAAATGGAATAGTTTCAGTAAATCTGCTAAAAAAAAACTTTTCTTCAGCAGTTATAGCAGTCTTAGGACTTCAATCAGTGCATGGTTAGAGCTTGGAGCTTATTTTCCCCTTGACCCTCTGTCTGGACAGTGCTGATTGGCCCTGTGCTGCTCACATGCACTCTCCCAAGAAAAACCTCTCTAGTAATACACATAACTGAGCATGTGCTGCCTGTCCCCCTAATGCTCTGCAGTCAGTGGAAGAAGAGGATAATCAGAGGGGACAGGATCAAACAGCCTGTTTACAAAATGCAGAGGATTAACCCCTTAGGTACCACAGTTAGTATAACAAGCACGCTTTACTGCATATACAGACAGATTTTACTGTTGTGGGTTTAGCAACACTGAAATTAAAAAGCTTCCACCATCTGTTCCCTCCCTTAACTGAATCCTGTATAGATTTCAGCACTGTGCCCGACCGCAGCTCTTCTCCCAACTCACAGGCTTCACTGAAAGCAGTGGAACCATTGGCACCAGTAGCAGTCATTCATATCCTTGAGGGAGTGGGGCCAATCCTACACTGTCCATGGATACACAGCTTGGCTCAGGAGTCCACCTGCATGAGTGTTCCCATAGCACATAGCTTGCTCTGGAGGCACACAAGGAGTTTAGAGCACTGGTGGGAGACCCCAAGGCACTTCTCTGCCATAATATTGCAGAGAGCAGGCAAAGACACACCAAAGCTCCACTCAAAAGGGAAAGTGCTGCCTCCGACCATAGGAATGGTGTGCGACAGGTCCTTTGATGTAAAGATATGGGGGTCTATAAGACCCCACATATCTCCTCCAGGCTGAAAAAAAAATCTAATCCTTTCCAGCCGAGATTGCCTCTTTGACATGCGCACGTTGCGCCCAGGCCTCTGACAGTCAGATGACTTGTGACCATTTGGTCACCATAAATCTATACTCCTCTAGCGGCAGCTGCTTTCTCTGGGTCCCTGACCCAATGGCACCGGAGAGCCCAGAGAAGCACCACATAGCAGGGGGGGGTGTTGCCTGCAAGTACGATCAAACAGCGGAAGTGCCGCTATGATTGTTTTTACGGTGCACAGAATCAACGGCAGAAAAAAAATCTCTGAATGATGCATGCATGCAGCTGCAGGCATTCAGATATCCCCATCTGCAGTACATCATACGACGTCCTTGACTTTCAGCAGGAAGTAATTAAAAGTCAGCAGCTACACTTTTTGTAGCTGCTGACTTTACACAAAAAAGTCTGGAGCACCACATTAGGATGAAAGGAGGCATATTAATTACAAAGGATTCAAAACAGGTTACTAAATAACCTCAACAGAATTCTCAGGGTAAATCCCCTGGGGTAGGACTACTGTACAGTGACCAACAGGCTGCTACAGTAAGTGCTGGCAAAAAATAAACACCCTGTGTAGTAACAAAAGTGAATTTTTATACTGCAGCCTACAAAATATTACACCCATGATCAGGGTATTGTGGGTGCATTGTCAGGCTCCTGCAGACTCTGGGCACAGCAGTCTGCCTGCACATCCCCAAATGGGTACACCGCTCACCAGTGTACTTGCAGTTTGAAAACTACAAGCTGTTGGCATTGCAGTGGCAGACAAGACTTAGCATTCATTCACAGAAGTCTGAAAACATGGCATGGAGGTATGGGTGGGGCCAGGTGGTTCAGGCAGGTGCCACACTAAATACAGGTGTAACATGTTACAAAAAGTGAACTTATCCTTTCATTAGAACATAGTTATTGAAGCAGGAAGCTTTTCATGCACTTTTTGCCATTACAAATGTGGTTCCTTACCAGTTTAAGGAAAGCACACTCAATTTAATAAATGGCAACCACGCCATTGTTTTGCTTGTATAGTACAATCCAGAATGAGTAATTACTACTCAAAAGCCCAACACAGCTACAAGTACACTAAAGCTTTCTTATACTGAAGCTCACCTTGAATCCTTCTGAATTCGTGACTTCAGCAACTTTAAAGAACATGGGGATATCATGCTGTCAGTTGGACTTCTGAATGTATTCATGCTAAAATAAATAAAAGAAAGTTACATCTGAAAACACTTGTAACAGCAAAGTAATACCAATACTTTAGGCAAAGGAAGCTTTGTGGTACATAATCGATAATCTGTCATGTCCAAAACAGTGGAGTAATATGGCTGAAACTTAATTATTTGTAAAGAATCGCCTGTACAAAGATGTGAATGTGTCACAGTTCCATTGAATAGGCATCCTTCAACATAGCAGCAGGTGTTCTGCCGAGATGGTTCCCCTTGGCGGATTAGTACAGATCTGTACTGCGCAGTGAAAATTTCCAAAAATTGGCGAAGCTAAACAGCTGGGAGTGAAGTGTACACCGCGCACGCACACAGGAGCAGTTTCTCATTGACATGCAATGAAGGAGTCACTTCTACACTAGTCAATAGTACAAGGGGGCATTTCTCCACTCCACCAATGCAAGGTGACACCACCTAAGTCTGGAGGACAATATTCTGAAGGTTTACTGGGCATTATTCATTTTTCATGATTACTAATGTATAGGTCAAGGAACTGTTGTAAACTAGTTGGCTCCGCTTGTCAAATATTAGGTACACCATATTTGCCCATTTAAAATATTCTAAGAACTTGTTTGTCATTAAATCTACAAATTACAATTTCATTATTTTTAGGTGGAGTTCCCAAGATCTTTATTTTGAAGGCTCCTCCAGAGTAGAAGGGTTGAGAATGCTGCATTAGAAAAACAAACCTGTGATAGTTTGTGGGTGGTCAGACAGGCAAGTTCTCAGATTATTACCCTTCAAATTTGTTAGTGCCAACACAGACCATCTAATGTCTACTGCTAATCCATACAATTTGAGTGAGTCAATGTTAGGTGGTTTTTTTGAAAAAACATTCGGGTGGCCCTAAACACTCTGATCTGGCAGACCAAGTGAGGATCCAATAGCAGAAGTCAACAAGCTCCTGATGTCAAACACACTCATGTCACTAATTGTCTAGCTTGCTGAAATGTTTCTTTGCAATCTCAGTGGGATGGCATTTTTTCCATATTTTGGAACCCTGTCAATACAAACAACTTTGAAGTCAGCCCACTTACCTTTGCTGTGCTTGTTTCCGTTTGGTTATGCTTGGTGTGACTGGAAGTTGCTGATTGGGATGGCCCTTTGCCTGTAAGCCTTTGCTGTTACTCATTCTTGTTTGTTTAATAAAACTGGTATTAAGATTTTCTGCAATTAAAAAACAAGTTATTTTACACAAAGTTGGATGTGCTAGTTCAGGACCTTCAGAACCCTGCCTTTGGCGCCAAGTTCACTTTCAAATGAAACTGACTGAGCTTTCACCCCATCATGTGTGGGGAAGGATTAGAACTTGACCCTAGGGAGAAGAAAGAAAGAAAGAAAGAAAGAAAGAAAAGAAAGAAAGAAAGAAAGAAAAAAAAAAAGGGGGAGAGAAGAAAAAAAAAAGGGGTGGGAGAAATAAGGGGGGGAAAGGGTAAGGAAGAAAAGAAAAAAGTAAAAAAAAGTAAAAATAAGCCCAACTTATTTAGGCTCCCAGTCATTAAAGTGGAGTTCCACTCAAAAAAAATAAAATGCACCTCTAAATGCCTGTTGCCTTGTAGTTGCTTCCTTCAGTGCCTAGGCTCCTGACGTCACTTCCCTTGGCACAGGAAGGGACGATCGCCTCTCCCCCTCCCGCTTGTAAATCAGGGAACTGCAACAGGTTCCAGATGATTGCACAGCCAGTCACAGTACACAGCTCATCCATGCAGTGGGTGCCCACAGTTAAAACATCAGCACCACCAAGCGGAGGGGGGGGAAATTATCAGGGCTTCAATCCTCCGCATCTCTGGACCCTGGGATAGGCAAGTGTGCGATTATTAAAAAAGTCAGCAGCCGCTGACTTGTTTTTAAGCAGATCACCGCTTTAAGGGAGAACCAATGACTCAGTTGAACACACAGGATGGGATAGGGAACAGTGAAAGGGGTTTAGTGTTAATATTTTAAAGCATATAACAGCAGACATGTTAAATATTGGCTGGCACAGTGATTATATAACAATGACCTGCAAAACCACCAATGGTGTGGGGGGGGGGGGGGGGTAACAGCCCACATGTACAGGTTCTGGGCAGCAGAGAAACAACCCATCCCCCATATGACTATTTGCCATGTCTTCTCTTCAGGTTTCAGCTGCTGCAGAGGGCCATACAGGGCATGGGTTCCAAAAATTGTGCCCACATCCCAATCACTGCCCATACACCTGTCAAATACAGCTGTAAATCAACCAGTTATATTATGCACACTAATTTTGTGAATTTAGAAAAACACATCACTATTTTGAAGCAGGGTGGGGTGGTGGGTGCCATGATTAATAACATTAACCCTGGTGATTAATAGCCCTCAATGGCAAGACTTTCAATGTGCAGAGGCCACCAAGGGAACAGGCGCACAGAACACTGGCTGTACATATGGGGGCAGCTCAGCATAAAAACACAACCGCAGTATACCGACTCACACAGTCCGCCTCTACATCCACAACCCATAGACACCTTCCCACTCACCTGTCTCTTACAGCCATAGCGCCCGCTGCGCTCGTCCCCGCTATTTATACTGTGTTCGAATTTAGCGCGCCCCTGTCACCGACTTGCCTGTGGGGGATTGGCTGTCTCCTTAGCGACAGACAACGCCTCCTCTACAGGTTTGTTTTGTTTTGTTTTTCCATCCACTAGAGCGCCACCTCACTTGTGAAGCAAGGGGGAAGAGCCATTTTGCCTGAGACAGAATATATCTAATGCCCATAAGGGAGGCTTCGAAAACATGTCCGAAAACCTGTTTCTCTAAGCGGAGAAGTGCAGACAATTGCTTATAACAAATTAAAGAATACTTTAACCAGGTAACCGTGATTGTTTGAATGTTTGAAAGAAGCAGCTTGTTGTTACAGGAACGTGTTTTGCAGACAGTAGTTCATTATAAACAAATGATTCACATTCCATGAACTGAGCATTGTTACTGAAGGCAAGTGGAAGTCTAGACAAAAATTAGAACCTGTTCAAGTTCTGCACGTTGACATTAGTGCCAAAGATGATATAAATAAATGACCTGGTAATCCTGACACCATGCTGGTCTAGGGTTGCCACCTTTTCTTCAAGCCAAACCGGAACACTTAGGGGCGCACAGCATTTTTTTTCTGTAGTATAAACTATACATATATTTGGCTCAGTGGGTTGAATGATGCTGGGTGTCATTCAACGGTGTCATTTTTTTTCATACAGATAAAGCTCTATTGGTTAAAGCCCAAGAACCACTTCAATACTCGACACCTTTCACCGGACTGTAATCTAATGGGGGTCTGTAAGTGGTGGGTGCTGATATAAGGTGACTCTGATATAATGGGGGTCTCTAATGGGGGGTGCTGACTGCTGATCTAATGGTTGGTCAGCAACCATTAACTCAGCAGTCAGCATATCCCATTAGTTTATCTTATTAGAGTCATCTTATATCAGCACCAGTGGCAACTATAGTGTGAATGAGCCCCTCTGTATTGACACCACTGATCAGCACCCCTCCTTACAGTGTGACCCCCATTAGATTAGTGTCCCTTTTATAATAGCAGCATATACACCCCCCATCCCTTTATATTAGCAGCAAAGACCCCCCTGTCCCTTTATATTAGCAGCATAGACCCCTCATCTCTTTATATTAGCAGCATAGACAACCCCCCGTACCTTTATATTAGCAGCATATTGTATTGTCACAGTGTCTCTTAGGCCCCTTTCACACTGAAGTGTTTTTCAGGAGCTACAGCGCTAAAAATAGCGCCTGTATAGCTCTTGAAAAAAGCGGGTCCTTTAACTCCAGTGTGAAAGCGGAGGGCTTTCACCCTGGAGCGGTGCGCTAGCAGGACGGTAAAAAAAGTCCTGCTAGCAGCATATTTGAAGCGGTGAAGGAACGTGTATTCACCGCTCCTATACCGCTTCTACCCATTGAAATCAATGGGACACCGTGGGGATACCGCGGTAATACCGCCGGCAAAGTGCCGCTGCAGCAGCGCTTTGCAGGGGGTTTTAACCCTTTTTCGGCCGCTAGCGGGGGTTAAAACCATATAAAACCATGGCCGTATACCGCGGCTAAAACGACGGTAAAGCAGCGCTAAATATAGCGCTGCTTTACCGTCACCGCCCCAGTGTGAAACCGGCCTTAGTATTAGTTCTCCTGCAGCCCGCTCTAAAGAGATCATACACACTGCCCCTGCCCAGACACGCCTATAGACTCTCCTAGTCATTGTTCATTGGTTGAGATCTGTATAACTCCTCCCGTTTGAAGGAATGGAGTGCCCGTGCTTTAATGGCCGATTGTGAAACCATCAAGCTCTATTGTTAAGTACACTAAATAAACAGAACACAGCCTCTGGAGGGACAGTCGAGCTGTGGAGCTAAGGATGTAAGGATGAGGGTCATGTCAGTGTTACTTGGGAAGATGCGGGAAACAGGGTCGTACTAAGATACATTATACGAAAAGGCTAAAAGTGACATGGATTACGCGCAGTGTATAGTGGAATTTCCACAACAGTAACAATGGTGAGCCAGGATATTATGGCACGAACAGAGCCTCCTACGAATCGGATCAGGAGGGGGAGAGTGGATTTCAGTCCAGGACATCAAACCGTTTGAAATACTTTGGATTTTAATTGTATGTTTGTCAGTAAAGATAGGTCTATTGTTTGGGATACTTACCTCCTCTATAGGACCCATTTAACACAACCTAAAATGTTTGTGTAAGTAACTGTATGTTGTGTAATAAGTTTGTGATGTATATAAGAAATAGAAATGTATGAATTGTGATTATTACATATGTATGGGACCAACAAGTAGATTGTTTAACTGACTCAAGACACAGATGGTTTGGTGGACTTTGATGGTCGTTTAGAAAAGGTTTGGTTTGAAAATGGCTGCTGCATATTCAAGTGGCCATGTAGCTGAGGGGGGAAGGGCGGCCATGCATTTGTTTTTTGAAAGGGCTACGCCCTATCGGTGGTCTCAGGTTTCTGGACAATAGCATGGAGGAGCTCTATTGTTTTGAGATGAAAAGATCATGCATACAACTATCACTATTTGTATTTCTCAATGTCTTGATCCTGTGGAAGCTGATGCCAGAGTTAAAGTGGAAGTAAACCCTCCTATTGTTTTCAGCCAACTGCCATGGTGCTGCACATGTGATCAGTTATGAAACCAGCCATTGGATGGTTTGACAGTCTGGTTGAGAGCATAACCAATAGGAGGGTTACATTCCTGGCACGTGCCGGAAATGTAACTTATTTGAAATGGTTAAATGGATGGGCTTACTTCCACTTTAAGTATGTCATTTTGGTGTTTTTGGATGTGTTCTTTGGTTGGATAGCCTGTGTTTTAGTCCTCCTATGGGACCTAGTTGATGTAGCCTGAAGTGTTTGTCTACGGTTAAGTTTTCATTTGGTTTCTCAATTGTGTAGTCAGTTTTTGTGGGGAGAAATTTCGGTTTTCTAGTAAAGAAATCTCGGTTTGTGTTGGTTTTGTCGGGATCAGCTACTGTTTTTTTATTTGTTAAGGTTGGCCATTTTATTGTAGTCCGCTTTGTCGTGGTCCGATTGTCATTGGCCATTTTGTTGTAGTCTTGTTGTAGTCTTTCATCTACCATGTGGTCGTGGCCCGACTTTAGTCTGCCATATTTTTGTAGTACAGGTTTCTTCTACCATTTTGTCGTGGCCTGATTTTTGTTTGCTGCAACTGCCATTTCGTGTCTGCTGTGTTTTGGTTTTGGGTGGAATTGCTCTGCTTTTGGGCCAGGTTTCATCATTTAGTGAGGGTGAGTCATCTGTTTGCAGGAGTTTCATTGGTCTGACTGCCCAGGGGATATAGGAGTGGAGGGGGATTCCCTCCCATTAGCAATATGGGGGGGGGGTTATCCAGAGAGAAGCCACATTGTTCTGTAGAGAAAGTGGGCGTAAGTGGGCTGTGCAGTTTAGTCTGGCGATGCAGTGTACGGTTGTACAGCAGATACACTTGTGTATGCATACACTGTGAGGGGTAGAGACATAATTCGTGGGGGGAATCTGTGGTTGTTGACTAATCATTTGGTATAGTTAATAGTTGGTTGTTATTACGGGTATTGCAGTGTAAAAGAGTGGTACTCTGTAGTTCTGTGCCAAACGTGTTGGGACAACAAGCCATAAAGTTAAATAATGCCTCGGTTAGGGTTTCTAGTTGGGGGACTGGACCAGATAGTAGGGGTGCTAAAATTAATCGTTGCATCAATGCATCGCGATTCTGGTGTCCCTGATGCGGCATCGATGCATAAGGACCAGAAAATCGATTGCCATGTGACATCATCCTGACTTGCCCCACCCTTCCCGGGACAGCGCTCTGAGCGTATTGTTAAAATGACTTTATTTTATAAATGCCGTGTTATAACGAATGATGTGCTTTTTAAAAAAATATGTCACTTCATACTGAATTTCACAGTATACTACATCCCGCTCATGTGACTGCCCGGCCCGTCCCGCCTCTCTCCTCTCTCCTCTCACGTCTCTCCTGAGTCCTGACGTCAGCGGGGAATTCTCAACCCCACCCGCCTCTCTTCTGATATGATAGCTATAGTTAGTGGGTGGGGCTGAGAATTCCTTGCTGACGTCAGGACTCAGGAGAGACATGAGAGGAGAGAGGAGAGAGGTGTGACAGGCCGGGCAGTCACATGAGCGGGATGTATTGACAGCCTCTCAGTATGAAGTGACATATTTTTTTAAAAAGCACATACAGCGGGGCACTTCATTCATTGTAACACAGCATTTTTTAAAACAAAGTAATTTTAACAACAGTAAGTAGAGTACAAATGTGTTTGTACTCTACTTACACCTCACGCTCAGTGTTAACAGGTCCCTGAGCTTCCCTTTTCACATTTCACTGTTAACTCCTAGTGTGCTGGAAGGTGCAAACAGGAATTCCAAGGAACTGTCAGCACCAGTGGCGGCCCGTGCATTGTGGGGGGGTTAGTGAAGTGATGGCTGCATTTGATGGGCACAGGTGGCTGCATTTGATGGGCACAGGTGGCTGCATTTGACGGGCACAGGTGGCTGTGTTTGACGGGCACAGGTGGCTGTGTTTGACGGGCACAGGTGGCTGTGTTTGACGGGCACAAGTGGCTGCGTTTGACGGGCACAAGTGGCTGCATATGATGGGCACAAGTGGCTGCATTTGGCGGGCACAGTGGCTGCATTTGATGGGAGAGGTTCAGTATTTTTCAGTTTGTTTGCGCCCCCCCCCCCCCAAAAAATTTTGAGCATCAGCTGCCACTGGTCAGCACAGAGAACTTCACAGGGCTGTTTGTCAGATGTGGATTGTAATCCCTTCTGACCTCCCAGCAGCAGTGTGTGAGAATGTCTGTACCCTGTAGTGCACCGGATTAGTGCACTTTTTAAGGGAGTGAGGTTATTTTTAATTCAAAACGGAGTTCCAGTCAATTTTTTGTTTATTAAAAGTCAGCAACTACAGAAAAAGTGTATCTTCTGACTTTTAATAAAAAGACACTCACCTGTCCCACAATCCAGCGATGTGGCCACCCAAACCCTCCATTCTCTCCACCGCCTGTCCGCGGCGCTGGCAATACTACTCTGGGCATCCGGCTGGGACAGCTTGCAGCTTCTCAGCCGGGTGCGCATGTCTCACTGCGCTGTCCTGCATAGCCGGGCAATCTTTTGGGAACTGTGATGTTTCCCAGAAGATTGGAAGTGGGAGCTCATCGGTAATCGTGATGCATCGTGATACATCGCGGTATCGGATCGAATCGTTGACCAGATAATCGTAATCGAATAGAATCATGAGACCAGTGAAGATGCGCACCCCTACCAGATAGTGGGTGTAGTCCGTCAATCCACCATAGAAGAAGGCACCGATCTCCTAAATGGGTGCAAGGGTTTCCCTGGACACAGGGGTAAGACGATAAGCCGATTCAATTCGCCATGGGCAATGGGCAGTCCGTGCAAGGGAAGGAATGCGAGGCTTCCCACTGTCAGACAGCTGCACAGTACATGAAGTCTAGTTTTGGGGCAAAGGCCATTAAACCCCTTAAGGAATGACATAGGTGGTCCAAGGATACTACTTGGGGTATCCCCCTGGAGGGGACATTTGATGCCTGGAGGTGGGATAAATTCATAACTGAGTTTAAACCCAGGCTCTGGGCAGCAAAGACCTTAGCTGTAGCTCAGCTGTGGCTTCAGAAATCTGTAATGATGAGTGGGTTGATGGATGTGTAGTACACGTTTGTGTGGTTAAAATTCTCCTGCCTGTTTTTCAACTTTGTGTGGCTGGCCCATGCAAGGTTTGGAGCTGCTGTTGTGTTTTTCCCATTGTATTTTTTTCTATTGCTAAAAGAGTAAGGGCAGCATTCCGTCTGTTTTTTTGTTTTTGTTTTGGAAACTAAATTTTTGTCTCATGTCTTAGTCTTCTCATTGTATGTATGTTGTATTTTTGTAGGAACTTGAAACTAATGCCCCATACACACGGTCGGATTTTCCGACGGAAAATGTCCTATCGGACAATGTTGTCGGAAATTCCGACCGTGTGTTGGCTCCATCGGACTTTTTCCGTCGGATTTTCCGACGGACAAAGTTTTATCTCCGGCTCTCAAATTTTCCGACAACAAAGTCCTATCAGACTTTTTCCGATCGTGTGTAGCGAATTCCGACGGACAAAGTGCCACACATGCTCAGATCACATTACAAGACCAAAGCTATTGGCTACTAGCCTCTACGTAGTCCCGTCGTACGCAACGAACGTCACCACGTTCAGGATGATCGGATTTTCCGACAACTTTGTCCGACCGCGTGTATGCAACACCAGTGTCGGAAAAAGTCAGATGGATTTTGTGGTCGGAATTTCCGACCGTGTGTACGGGGCATAAGAGTTACAGAGGGCTTCGTTGTTTACCAATGTTTGCCATTCTTTACAGGTTAAAAATGAAGGATGGAGTAATAACTTTTGTTTATAAGCATCTTTTTCAGGTCCAGGGAGTTTCTGAAAGTGTATGTACATAGAAAGCAGGTGTATGTAGATAGCTGTACACATGCATAAATACACACGCCTAAGAGAAGGTAAAGGTATAATAGGCTGTTTCATTGTTTTTTTTCTGCACCATTCAAAACCATGTGTCTCTTCCTCCAGTTTGTAATGAGGAAGAAAATGGTGAGATAATGGTGAGAATGACCTTTTTTAAACTAATAATACTAAACTTTCTAATTCTAACCAAGTTTGTGACCTAGTAGGATGACATGTTCCATGTCTTTCTTTCAGCAACCAGCAGTCTGGTGAAGGAGGCTCCCATCCCAGATGCTAAAAACCCTTTTGTCAATGGTTCCAGGTATTACACTCCAGACGGTAAGCCATGCACAGGTTATGCAGTGACCACAGTCATTGAGTTTCCACATGTCTGGGTTATTGCCATATGAGGTTTGTTTGGGTTGAGTTTTGTTTGGAGGTCAACCAAAAACAGGGTTGTATTTTCCTCAGCATCTATCGCCTACTATCTCAGCTGATGGGGTAGGTGCAGTTACTGTAACGTGAACTTCAAAAGGTCCACCACAGGGTTCATGAGTCCCTCCTGGACCCTGACACAATAACCAGTTTCCATTCTTTCCAACCAGGTGACTGGGTCATTGTAAAGAAGCTTGATGGACGAGACAACTGGATCCACACCAGCCATTGCAAGAAGCTGCTCAACTACACCAAAGAATGAGGAGTATCTTAGTTTATTTATATTTTTAGCTTGATGTATTCTCTAACTAGCTAAGAAAGCGAACAGGACCAATTTCTGGGTATACTCTGAATCTCCACCAAGCTTTAGTACCCCAGCGATGACAGCGCTACATGCTATATATGATGTTCATATTGGTGTGAGGAGTTTTGGCAAACTAGTAGAAACGCCAAACAGACACTTGTCAAATGAACTTAATGATACATTTCAAGAGGGTAAAATTAGTTATAGTTTTAACAATAGCTCTGGTTCTTGCCAGTTTGGGTATCAAGACAACTAGGTAGCCCACAAGTGTGCTTCAACTTTTAGTTCAGCACATTGCGGGGGTATTCTTCTGGTGGGGGTGGTGATGTGGAGGGAGGGAGCTAGGAGGAAGCACTCATCACTGAAGCCACAGGAGCGGGTGGTTGTGGAGTGCTGCTGGCGGGAATCAGAAATAGGGGGGGTTAGGAAGGGGGAAGGCATTGTGCTGTGTGCTGGTGATGCCGGGGCTGCTGCAGGTACTTCCCACACTGGGGTTGTGACTGGTCTGGAGCCTATGTTAATGTGTCCGGATGTCAGGAGGACACAAACCGTGCACAGCTGTCAAAATCCAGGCTGTCCGGGTCATTCTCGTACAGGTGGCAACCTTATGCTGGTCTGACAGAGCTATTCAGCTGCTACATAGGTGTGCACAGCCTATTGCATTAGGGTGTGCACCCCAAAGCTCAAACACACATGCCTTTCCCTGCAGCCTCAGCTACACGTGAATAAATGGGAAGTGCTTTGTGCTGAGCAGCTTCCTTTTCATTCACAAACTGAAGCATAGTAAACAGAATTTAATTTGCTTCAGTTGTGATTGAACACAGTGAGTGTATTCACTGCTCATTTAGTAAATTGGTAAATTACATATTTACTAGCCCCTTCCCTCACTCTCCATCCTGAAACATTCCCCACAGCAGCTGGGGGGGGGGGCAGCAGCACTGCAGGGCCAACACAAGGGAAGCCCGGACAGTAGGGGGAATCGGGAGCCTCTCTCTACACGGTGATTGAGAGGTGCCCTGGAGCAGGAGTAGGACAGTGGGGAGCACTGCCGGGCAAGTCATTCAGGAGGGATCCATGACGGGGTGGAGGAGATGTGAAGTATGGGAGACTGTCAATTTAGATTCAACCATCTTTATTTCAACCAAGCAAGATTTATCATTTGGGAGAATGTCTACTTTTACCCCGGGTGATAGGAAGCATCCTGGGGATGCCTGCGGGTGGGACTATATTAAGTCAGTTCTTTACAGGGAGGCATTGGCTATTGACTTTATTGTTGCTATAGGCAACCACTGGACAATTCACCTGCTATCAGTCTCTAGTTACTTTGGTGCAGTCCGCACTGAGCAACATGTCTGGGCAAAACCTGCTAGCATCAGCATGCCTGCTAACTCCAGCTTGTCCAACAAGGGGTTAAAACAGCACGTGCATAATGGAGCCTGCTTATCGGTTCCTCAGGCGCCGAGCAGATGGAACGTTGGAGGGCGGAGCCACGCCCTGGAGTAAACTAGCACGTTCCCACTAGCAGCAGACACCACTAGACAGCTGAAGATGGCGGTGGGCAATTGGCTGATGCCCACGTTGCAGTGGTTACCTGTCATGCAGGAGCAGGTGCTGGTGGATACTGGTGTCCAGCTGGAGCTACGCAGAGGGCTTGCCTTAAGAGTGGTGGACGGAGTGGAGCGACTCTGTCTGCTTTATCCTGAGTGCCGAATTCCTACAGCGGAGGTGACTACTTGGGACCGGTGCAGCTATTGTGGGGAACCACTTACCAGGCTGGGACCCATCCAGCAGGAGCCACAGTATTACACGATCAACCTGCTTACAGGACTTTGTGTACAGCAGCCACGGAAAACCCGGATGGCTGGAGAGGGCCAGGGATCACTCCCTAGAGGTGGAGAGGTGTTGCGGCCTGGCAACCCCTCTGTGAAGATAAGGGACATATGCAGCGAAGAGGAGGCTGCCGCGACCTGTGGCCTGGCGACTGCATATGCTAGTGTGCAGGGGCCGGATGACATCCCTGAAGAGCCAGCCAGCTCTAAGTCCCTTGCTGTACCTATCCAGAGGGAGCCTTTGCCAGAGGGAGGTGAGCTGGGTGAGGTAAGCGAGGGCTGGGTCATAGATTGGGGTTCTCCCAGAATACTGGAAAAGTTTGGGTCTTTAGATAGGTTAATAGAGTGGTCATCCCCTGAGGAAAGTTCCAAATAGGAGGAGTGGGAGACAGGAGGTTCCCGTCCGCCAGAGACCCAGTCAGAGGCAGGAGAAGATTCCCAGTCTACAGTATGGACCCCTGTTACTTGCAGCAGACTCTTTGTAAGCAGACCCTCCACTACCCAGACTAGAGCGCCCACTTACAGGCAGTGGGTGGTGAGATCCCAGGATGCGTGTGTCTTGCTAGAGAAGGGGAGGCCTAAATAATTACCCAGGTTCTCTCGCTTCCAGGAGGGAGATACAGAGAAGGGTTGCTCTGGAATGGGGTCTGGACTACCCATATGTCCCCTCCCAGATAATGGAAATTGTGGAGAACTCCTGGGGAGAGTGGGAAGATGACCTTATCTGGGATTTTCTGCACGTCCCCAAACCCCTGTGGGTGCCAGAGAGTGAAGCCTGGGCCCGACTTGTGGACATCCATGAGGAGTGGAAATTGGGGCGTGCCATTTATAGGGATCGAGTCCTGGTTGTAAAGGCGGTTGGCCTACCCTACCAGGAGCCATTCAGTTTCTATCAGAGAGGAAGGGAATGGGAGAAGGAGGAAGTTGCCGGATCCCCGCTTCTCTGTTTGAGGAGGACTGTTATGCTGTGCAGCCACCATAGACGTAGCCACATGGACTGCAGGGAAGTGGCAGAGTTGTGTGTGTTTCCTTTCTGACTCTTGCAGGAAGTCTGCCACCAAGTGTGCCTGATAGAGGGACTGTCTAGCCACGGACACTTTGGGTGTAACTGTTCCTGCCTACCTCTTTTGGAGCCTGTTTGTCCGGGGAGGGGCCCCTCCTATCAGGAGCAAAAGAAGGACTGTTCACAAGTTGTGATATATATATTTTGTTGTGGTTGTTCTGTTTTTAGGTTAGTAGTTCCCTTCTGACAGAAAAAAACAAGCAGAAATATACAGTATATGTTGTGGTCTTGATTTTTCTCTGCTGGAAGCAGGTAGCATGTAAGTGTAGGATGTTATGATTTGAATTTCTCTTAGGCCCCTTTCACACTGGGGCGGGGAGCCGCAGTGACGGTAAAGCAGCGCTATATTTAGCGCTGCTTTACCGTCGTTTTAACCGCGGTATTCGCCCGCTCGCGGTGCGGTTTTACCCCCCGCGAGCGGCCGAAAAAGGGTTAAACACCCCCGCAGAGCACCGCCGTAGCGGCGCTTTGCGGCGGTATTGCCGCGGTTTTACCGCGGTTTTTCTATTCAAAGCAATGGGAAGGAGCCGTATAGGAGCGGTGAACACACCGCTCCTATACCGCTCCAAAGATGCTGCTAGCAGGACTTTTTTTGCCGCCCTGTTAGCGCACCGCTCCAGTGTGAAAGCCCGCCGGCTTTCACACTGGAGTTAAAGGGGCCGGATTTTTTCAGGCGGTGAACAGGCGCTATTTTTAGCGCTGTACCGCATGGAAAACGCCCCAGTGTGAAAGGGGCCTTAGGATCTTCAGGGATGGGACAGCTGTCCCTCCCCCATCGTTCCGAGGGACAAATGCTCTGGCTCAAAAATGTTTGTGTTTAGCTGCAGGGACCTGTAGCTAGGTTTGTTTATGGGTGATGTAAATTATTTGTACCATAGCCCTGTCCAAGTTGTTTCCCTTTCCCCATCCAACTAATTCATGGGATGCCCTTGCTCCTGGGCCAAGGAATAATTTTTCTATTTTTTTCCTCAGCTGGGGACCAGCTGTATTCTGGTTAGGAGTGAGTGTAGCACCCTCTACCTTAGGTAGGTTGCTTGAGTAGTTTTTTTTGTTTGTACTGCCAGTGTAGGTAAATTTAGGCAGGCCTAGCTGTGAGCTAGGCTTGTTTGTTTTTGATCTGGGGCTGGGGAGTGGTTTAGTGTAGCAGCAGGTGACTGACATGTACTTCATCTCTCTGGCACCTCCTTTGTTTCCAGAGTTCTGGAAAAGAGGCAGGGCAGAGGGCTGGAGTGACATGGTGTGTATGTGGGAGCCCTGACCAAACCCCAACTAGGATTGGCAGTGGGCAGGCCTCCTATATATACTCATGGTCAGCCTGTGGTGGGAGGATTTGTCGGGTGGAAGAACTTAATGATGTAGTGTTAGACTCTCGTGGCCTGTGAGGTAACCCCCTTTCTGGGGGGGGGGGGGGGGTGAACTCATGTCTGGTGCTCTGGAGCCTTTCTCTACACAGTGATTGAGAGGTGTCCTGGAACAGGAGCAGGAAGAGGACAGTGGGGAGCACTGCCAGGCAAGTCATTCAGGAGGGATCCATGCCGGTGTCGGTGAGTGAGAAGCTCTGGGAGAGACATGCCAGGATTGGATGTGGAGCCAGAGGGAGAGACTGTGGTGTCGTTGGAGTCAAGTTAATGCCGCCAGGAGGGTTGGCATGATTTGCATTGGACTTGCTGGGATCAGTAGTCCACCAAGTATCAGCACAAATATTCTTTTCATCTAAATTGGTTGCTACAACTAAGGGGACTGCAGACCCCTGCCTGTAAATAGCTACTAGTAAAATGTTGGGACTTATGCACAGTGAGGCCTAACCATGTGCTAACACTGACAGGAATCTAGAATTATACAGCAGAGAAAAGCAAGTGATCTTAAGTAGTATGCTGGAGGAGATGTGAAGTATGAATTTAGATTCAACCAAGCAAGATTCATCATTTGGGCTTCCCATATCCCTTTCCCCATCCAAGTTTAATCCCCTAAATAAAACAAATTAAAGTCTGTTCATTGACTGGCAAAGTGTGTCTGAAATGAATGTCTGGCCAAGCAGGGTGACGTGTGGAACTACTACACGCAGCGACCCCACGGGGGCACCGCTACAGCAATAAAATCATAAGTAAAAAAACACATGAAAAGTAAAAAAAAAAATAGCGCCCGTGAAGTGCCTGAAAAGCGCCTCTCAAGCCATCCCAGTGTGAAAGCCCGAATGCTTTAACACTGGGCGGTGCGCTTGCAGGACGGGAAAAAAATGTCCTGCAAGCAGCATCTTTGGGGCAGTGCGCACCGCTCCCAAAATGCCCTGCCCATTGAAATGAATGGGCAGCGCTGCCGAAGCTCCTGCAAAGCACTTCGGCAGTGCCACAACACAGCCGGCTATTAACCCTTTCTTCGTCCACTAGCAGAGTTTAAGAGCGCCCCGCTAGTGGCCGAAAAGCGCCACTATAACAGCAGTAAACTCTGTATTTGCCAAATATGCTGCAGAAATCTCCCTTCACTGAGTCTGGCTGCATCCATTATAACTATCGGCAGCTGAAGCTGTGCTTGTTCACTTCCTGAATTTACACAGACACACACCTCCAGCTCTGCAGCTCTCATTGGCCCTCTTCTGACCCTTCCTGGCAAACTCTCACGAGCGTAAGAGATTTGTTCATGATGTCATAAGCCTAGGCTTTTTACCAGACAAGAAACAGGAAGTGGGCTGTATAAGGTATTTACTGGTAAAAAATAAAATAAAAATGACTATCCAAAGTTAAAACAACAAGGGCAGAAGATTTAATAGATGGAAAGTTGAAAAAAAAAAATGACTGAAGTTCCGCTTTAAGGCCCCTTTCACACTGGGGCGGGAGCCGCGGTGACGGTAAAGCAGCGCTATATTTATAGTGAACATAGTGAACACAGGGGATTGTTTGTTCGGCGCAGAGCACCTTTCACAGAACACCTTGCATTTTGGTCCATAAATGCAAGGCATTCTCTAATTCAGGGGTCTCAAACTGGTGGCCCTCCAGCTGTTGCGAAACTACAAGTCCCAAGAGGCATTGCAAGGCTGACAGTTACAAGCATGACTCCCACAGGCAGAGGCATGATGGGAGTTGTAGTTTTGCAACAGCTGGAGGGCCACCAGTTTGAGACCCCTGCTCTAATTGAACTACGTGGAGATTGTGACATCACCACCCTGTCTAATCAGAGAATGCCTTGCATTCCTTGAGAAAAAGGCAGTGTTCTGTGAATGGCATCCCTGCCCAGTGGGTGACCCCCTGTGGTTATTATACAGCAAAGCATCAACTCAACACGAGACCCAGAAGATAATGGCGATCACTGTAGAAGTAGAGACTATTACAGTGATTCTCTGCTTCCACAGTTTAACCGGTTCCTGTATATTTACGTCGGCAGAATTTCCCGCCATGCCCGCGCGCCTGCCACGAGCTCCGCGCCCGCGGGTCCCGCGGACTCGATCACCGCGGTGATACCCGCGATCGTGTCACGGAGCTCAAGAACGGGGAGATACCGATGTAAACAGCATCTCCCCGTTCTGCCTAATGACACTGATCGTCTGCTTCATGTCATCGGGAGCAGCTATCAGTGTGGTGTCCCACACAGCCACGCCCCCAGACAGTTAGAAACACGCCCCTAGGAACACTTAACCCCTTCCCGCCCCCTAGTGGTTAACCCCTTCACTGCCAGCGACATTTTTACAGTAATCAATGCAATTTTATAGCATCGATCGCTGTATTAATGCCAATGGTCCCACAAATGTGTCCAAATTATCCGATGTGTCCACCATAATGTCGCAGTCACATATAAAAAAAATAAAAAAAAATAAAAAATAAATTAAAAAAAAATCGCTGATCGCCGTCATTACTAGTAAAAAAAAAAAAAAATTCATAAAAATGCTATAAAACTCTCCCCTATTTTGTAAACGCTATAACTTTTGCACAAACCATTCAATAATAGCTCATTGCGATTTTTTTAAACAAAAATATGTAGAAGAACACATCGGCCTAAACTGAGGAAAATACATTTTTTATACATTTTTGGGGGATATTTATTATAGCAAAGTAAAAATAATGCGTTTTTTTCAATATCCTCGCTCTTTTTTTGTTTATAGCGCAAAAAATAAAAACCGCAGAGGGGGGATCAAATACCACCAAAAGAAAGCTCTATTTGTGGGAAAAAAAGGACGTCAATTTTGTTTGGGAGCCACGTAGCATGACTGCACAATTGTCAGTTAAAGCGACACAGTGCCGAATCGCAAAAAAACGCTCTGGTCCGGAAGGGGGTAAATCCTTCCGGGGCTGACGTGGTTAAAGAAACCCTCTACTGCAACTAATTGCTTAAACTGAGACCACATGTGGACCACATCCCTGATACATAGTGTCAAAACATGAATTCCTCAGATTGTGGCCCGGTTTAAAGTCCCAAACAGTTTGATGGTAAAAAAAAATATTCAAAATTTATTACACATTGATAATATATAGCAACATGAACATAGGGATATACGCAACAAACACAAATATTGGGAACAGAAATGGAAACCAGCTGCAAGGACAAGGCCAGAGCTTTGTCAGACAGACAGAACTCCCAGCGCGTTTCGAAACAAAATGCAGATCTTCTTCAGGGACAGAGGGCTTGCAGGTTCCAAATCTGTAGCTTATATCCCAAATGTTGATGCTCCACATTTAAACCACCAAAAACATCTGCTCTACCTTGCCAGACACCATCAGCCACATCATTTTTGACCCCAACTTTAAGATCCATAAGGCACATCCAGATATCTGGCTGATGAATACAACCATCTCTAGCCCTTGATGTTCTCGATGGTTTAATAACTGTTGATACACACTCTCTTTCAACTGGAAGTGCATTAAGGGGAAATTACTATTCTACCTCTCCTCTATAGCTATGGTCTATATAGACCATCCCACAATATACGGACCCCTAGCTGATGTCATTCACGTTCTCTGTTGCTTGTGCGCTGTTCTGACGGACATAGCTTTCTTTTCAATTTTAAATTATGTTCTTTGTCTTTATGGGTAGAGCATCAACATTTAGGATATAAGCTACAGATCTGGAACCCGCAAGCCCTCCATCCCTGAAGATCTGCATTTTTTTTTCAAAACGCGTTGGAAATTTTGTCTGTCTGACAAAGCTCTGGGCTTTTCCTTGCAGCTGGTTTCCATTTCTGTTCCCAATATTTGTGTTTGTTGCGTATGTCCCCATGTTCGTGTTTCTGCTAAGCAGGAACATGGCTCTATGCCTTCCCTTAGTAGAAGCACCTCCCACACAGTGAGTAAGCACCTGCTAAGAACACATTTAACCCTTGGATCGCCCCTGCTGTTAACTGTTTCCTGCCAGTGTCATTAGTACAGTGACAGTGCATACTTTTTGCAAAGTGAGTACTAAAGCGCTGATAGGAGAATTAAAAATAACAAAAATTTAGAAAACCAAATAAAATAGATAAGATGACCAAATGATATGCTGCACCATTAAAGTGTGTCCTACACTTAAAAGAATATGCAAATAAATACTAGAGTATAAATAGTGCGCAATATTAACCTTAGTCTATTTCGATCAGCAGGTGAGGTGAAAAGACAAATGTCGTGGTATAGTAAAATATATAAGTGCTTGCGTGACAATCCCAAGTGCACAAAAATATATATAAACTTCAAGTTACAATGAGGTTGTAACCAATTTAATAAATAAATAAATACACAATGTGTTAAAAGTAGATACAATGTGTTTTAAATAAATAAAGTGCTTCAAAATGTGAGTAAAAACAAGTATGTGTTATAATGTATCAAAGAAAGGAAATATCCAGTTTATGCCAATGATGCAAATGGGGATATGTAAATTCCAAAAGCCAATACAGGCTTGACCTGATGGATTAGCCAATTAATTGATGAATTAATAGGTAAGCAGCCGCCAATTAAATAATTATATTAATTCCATAGGTGATAACAGTCCATTAAATGAGTTAACTAATTAATGAAATAACTCTTCACATCCACTAATGATATCTGGGACACAATTAGAAATGCAAGAACTGAAAAAAAGAGAAAAAGAAACTTCCCTTTTTGCTGGGAATGTGGGGCTTTTTTCCTTTTGGTTCCTCCTGATGTCTTGCTCCCGTATGATATAAAAGAGAAAAAGACACAAGCAAAAAACCATTGCGCAGCGCTCTATTCAACCATCAAACAAAGAAGATCTTTAGGGGGTTGCCTACAGTCACGCGACCTGTGATGATACGCGTCAGGAGGAGGAGCCCAAGTGACGGTGCTAAGCACAGCACAGTGAGGAGGAAAGGGCTGACAGCCCCCTATCTGAGCCTGACCATTAGCGGGATTTGAACGCGCAAACACCTACTGGGTACATGTGAGTTGTATAGCTGTAGGCAACCCCCTAAACATCTTCTTTGTTTGATGGTTGAATAGAGCGCTGCGCAATGGTTTTTTGCTTGTGTCTTTTTCTCTTTTATATCATACCGGAGCAAGACATCAGGAGGAACCAAAAGGAAAAAAAAAACACATTCCCAGCATTAAGGGAAGTTTCTTTTTCTCTTTTTTTCAGTTCTTGCATTTCTTTTTTTTTTTCAAATATAAGTTTTATTAAGATTTTCAGAAAGAAAAGGGGGGGACAAAGGCCCCAACAGAACACACAGTCATAAACTCAAGAGTGAAGGTCGCAGCCTCCCAACAATGTGTGATATTCATGTACAGTACACATCTCAACAGCTTGTATATACCCCTCTATCGCCCAATCCTGGTATTTAAAGTCTCCTTCTGTACTTGGGTTCATAGAGATGGGTGTGGACTTCCAAAACCAATTGTAATGGCTTAAGTTGGGAGGTCCCTTCTGTAGGTAGAAGAGTAGAGAGATAGGAAGGAAGGAAAGAATAAGTATAGAGAAGAGAGGGGTGGGAGGAGGGGGGGGGGGGGGGGAGAGAGGAGGGCTGGGAGTCATGGGTCTTTATATGCTGGTAACAAACTATATACCGGGTACCGATTAATATACGCATGCCGTTTATCTCAAGTCCCTAGTAGGGATTTCCCTTCGTCTGATAGTACGAACATGTTCCACAGCGCCCAGGTTTTCCTGTATGTTTCCTGCTTATCCTGGGCCGTTAGTATAAGGTCTTCCATTTTGTTTATTTCTTCCACTTTCCGCAGCCACATTGCTGCAGTCGGTGGGCATTGCTGTTTCCAAAGTAACGGAATGCAGGACTTAGCTGCGTTGGTCAAGTGGCGGAGTATAGACTTCTTGTATCTTTTGGGGGATAGGGAGGAAACATGGAGCAAAAAGAATGCCGGGTCATCCGGGATCTGGAATTCAGTGAACTTTTGGGATGTAGTGCGGACTGCGGTCCAGAAAGATGTTAACTGAGGGCATGACCAGAACATGTGCAACATCGTTCCTCTTTCTCCCTGACAACGCCAGCAAAGTTCTGAGGTTTCGGGAAAAATCTTATGTAAACGACTAGGTGTTAAGTACCACCTAGTCAGGATCTTGAAATTGGTTTCCTGTATTTTAGTACACAGGGAGGATTTGAGGGCAAAGTTGACCATGTTTTGTTTCTGGACTGCAGTAAAGGTGCATTGCAGTTCCCTTTCCCACCTCTCTATACTCGGGAGATCTGGTGGTTGGGGGGGTGTGTTCAGTAGCGAGTACATGTTTGACAGGACCCTTGTCAAGGGTTCCCTGCCCGCTAAGGATTCCTCAAACGAGGTCATAGGTCTGGTATACAGATGGGGGTCTGGGATGCCCTGCAAGAAATGGTGCATCTGTATCGCACTCCAAAATGGCAGTCGGAATGTTCCCCTGGGGTCTGTCAATTCCCTAATAGTGGGCCATCTGTCTTGCACCACAAATCGTGCTGCCGATGTTTGGTCGTTATTCCTCAAGATCTGGAAGTCAGTTGGGGAGTTCCCTGGGGGGAACTTGGGGTTGCCCAGGATCGGTGTTAGGGGAGATGTTTTGGTTGTCTGTGCGACTTGGAGAGTCGCGCGGAGACATTGTCTCATAGTGTTCCCTATCAGCGGGTGTGTTTTTATGTCTGGAGGTAGCAATTCGTAGCACCAAATTGCCTTCCCCAGGGGTGTGTTTGTCTGGCGTTGCTCTATTTGGGCCCACAGTTTAAGTTCCTGATGTCGATGCCAGTCCACTATTCTCCCTAGATGTACAGCCTGGTAATATCTTCTAACGTCGGGGAGTGCCAGGCCTCCGTAATGTTTCGGTGTCGTAAGTAGGGAGCGTGGTAGTCGTGGTTTTTTATGAGCCCAGACAAAACGTGTGAATAAGGTTTGCACCTGTCGAAAGTATAGGGGGGGTATTCTAACTGGTAGGGCCTGAAAGAGGTATAGGAATTTAGGTAGAATGCTCATCTTTACTAGGTTGCACCTCCCGAACCAGGAATGTATGCCTTTATGCCATGTTTCCAGGAGTGACTTAGCTTTTGCCAGTAGGGGTGGGAAGTTAGCCTCGTATATTCGTGACAGGTCGGAAGGGATGTTAGTGCCCAGGTAAGTCAATGTGGATGTAGTCCATCGGAATCTGAAGCTTGATTGTAAAGTCAGGAGAGCCCTGTCTGGTATTGATATGCCCATGGCCTCCGATTTGTTATAATTGATTTTAAGGTTAGATATTTTCCCAAATTTCTCTAATTCCCTCAGGAGGTTTGGTAATGATACAACCGGGTCAGTTATCGAGAACAGCATGTCATCCGCGTATGCTGATATTTTGTGCTGTTGCTGCCCATCAGACACCCCATGAATGTCAGGGTTGAGTCTAACGGTGGAGAGGAAAGGTTCTAATGATAAAGCGTATAGAAGGGGAGAGAGTGGGCACCCTTGCCGTGTCCCATTAGATATTGTGAAGGAGTCAGATAGGACTCCATTTGCCTTCACCTGGGCTGTTGGATTACAGTATATACTGGCTATTCGGTTAAGCATTACATCTCCCAGCCCTATGTCTCTTAATACTGTAAACATGTAAGACCAGTTAACCCGGTCGAAGGCCTTTTCGGCGTCCGTATTTAGGAATATGCACGGGATTTTATTGTTCCTTGTAATATATAACAGGTTCAGCACTTTGGTAGTGCTGTCTCTAGCTTCTCTTGAGGGGATAAAGCCTACCTGGTCTAAGTGTATGAGTTGCTGTAGTTGTGCCGCCAATCGGGTGGCCAGAATTTTAGTGAATATTTTTAGGTCTACGTTTAGCAGCGATATGGGTCTATAACTGCCACACATCGCTGGGTCTTTCCCTTCCTTCTGGATCACTGAAATATGGGCGCTTAAAGTATCTCTCGCAAATGTTCCCCCCGTTCCAACTGCATTAAAGATTTTAAGTAGATAGGGCCCCAGTATTGGGAGCAGGGTTCTATAGTACTGTTAGGTATAGCCGTCTGGGCCCGGCGCCTTCCCTGGTTTCATCTGTTTAATGGCTTGTTGTAGTTCCGTCATGGTTATGGGGGTGTCTAATGCGGTCTGGGTCTCCCGTGATATGGTCGGTAACTGTGAGGAGGAAACATATTCCTCTATTTCCCGTTGAGGTACTGACACCGGCGGTAGGTTGTATAGTGTGTTGTAAAAGGATTTGAACTCCTGGGTGATTTGTTTGGGGAGGGCCACCCTTCCTCCGTCAGATTTGTTAATATATGGGATGTATGAGGACAATCTGAGTTCTCTAACTGATTGAGCTAGTAATTTCCCGCATTTGTCTCCCGATTCATATGCTGTTTTACGGCATATTTGAATGGCCGCTTTAGCTCTATAGTGAAGGATATCGTTAATCTGTTTTCGAATCGTCTCTAGCTCTGTTGCAATTGATTGGGTGGGGGGCGTGTTTATGTCTGGCTTCCGTTACGGTAAGGTCCTGTAGGAGTTGGGCAAGTTTCAGATTACGGTCTCGTTTGATGCGGGCTCCATGTTTAATAAGGATGCCCCGTATCACCGTCTTGTGGGCTTCCCACAATGTCCCCGGTGTGCAGTCTGATTGTTCGTTCTCCTGAAAGTACAAAGTCAGTTCCCTGGTGACTTCTACCATAATTTCCGGGGTTTGTAAAAGGCTCTCATTGAGACGCCAGAATCGATGTCTGGGGGAGGAATAATTTGAAAGGTTATACGTCAAGAATATGGGTGCGTGGTCTGACCACGTTCTGTTCCCTATGGCCGTATGTTCTGCATTGTGTAGTTGGCTGTGGGGGATCATAAAGTAGTCGATTCTAGTGTAAACCTGGTGCATGGGGGAGTAGTATCTAAAGTCTCTGTCTCCTGAGTGCTGTAGTCGCCAAATGTCTATCAACTGAGATTTGTGGAATGTCTTGGCCATGCGTTTGAGTTGGCTGACTGGTATAGAAGTCCTGCCCGGTGAGGTGTCAATTGAGGGTATTAGAGGTGCATTAAAATCACCTCCTAGGATTAATTGCCCTTCTCTAAACTGCTGAAGTTGTTCCATAGTTTCCTCTAGAAAGGTAGCCTGGCGTTCATTAGGGGCGTATACTGCTGCTAGGGTCAGCTGCGTGGTCCCAATCAGACCTTTGACAAAGGCGTAGCGACCTGTAGGGTCTAACTGGCTTCCTTGGCAGTGCCACGGGACTCTACCTGATATCAATATAGACACCCCCTTGGATTTAGTGGTCAAGTTAGTAGAGTGGTATGCTGTTGGGTAGTGTTTGTTTCTTAGGTAGGGCAGCCTATTATCTTTAAAGTGGGTCTCCTGTAGAAAGGCCACATCCACATGAGACCGCCTGAGCTCATCCATTAATATGCGTCGCTTCTCCGGCGTGTTTAGTCCCTTGACATTCAGAGACATAATTTTGATATTTTGTATCGCCATGTTGAATCTGCCAGTGGGGATGGGGCGGGTGGGACAGGGGTGGGGTAGATAGTTTAGTACCAGGGAAGGAAAAGGAAGAATAAGTTAAGTTAGAAAAGAAAAGAGAAGGATTGGTAATAAACTACCAAGTAGGGGCCAGGTCTAATACCTGGTCCCTATAGTGTTGTTTTAAACCTGCGCGTGTCGGTCGGGGAGTCTAGAGACCCCCCAGCGAGATGCGCTAACCTATGTGGAGGAGTGGTGGGTCCGTGTCCATAGAGGAGAGCTCCCCGCCGCCCCCCACCCCTCTGGTGTAACTAGTCTGTATGCATATGCACCTGTATCTAATATCAGCTGTATCTAATAACAACCAAATCTAAAAAGAACATGTATCACATCAAAGAGTATAACAATAAAAATACCCATGAAAAATAAAAGGAGAGAACGTAAACAAAAACAGAGAAAAATATATAATTGGGAGCATAATAGAGCAGTCTAACTGTTATGTAAACACATCTGTGTCATTCGGTAGTGACTATCTCAACGGCCCCAGCTAGTGTCCCGCTTCAGCCCAACAAAACTACAAAAAAAAAAAAAGGGGGGGGGGAGGGTAAAACCTGTGGCGCCCCTGTAGGCCAGCTAGTGTTGGCCTCGGATCTCTCGTCTACATCATTGAGTCACTATATAAAGATTCCTCTGCCTGCCCAGCATGAGTGTGTTGGTGGCTTGCAGCCGTAAGTCCTGTGTGAGCGGCATGTTCAATTGGTCGTAGGCGAGTCTATCTTGAGCTCTAATGGGTTAATGGGTACTGCTGGAGATCCGCGGTGTCCCGTAAGAGATGTCTTGGGGCCAATGATGAGGTGTGCAGTGGGTGTCCAACACCTGATCTATAGCTTTCAGGGGATGGTATCAGGTGACTGCCATAGATCTCTGTGGGGGGGGGGGGTGGGCTCTCTCGGCAAAAAAGGGGGGGGGGGGTGTCTCTGTTGCCAGGGGAGGTGTGCCAGCGGGAGCCCTGTAACGGCCGGGGCTATGTCAACAGGTCACTTAAACAGAGTCTGTGACACAGGAATCCGAAATGACTGCTCCATTAGAAAGTGATAACTGAGTGCAGGTAAGATCATATAGCACTTATGATTCACGTACTGCTTCCTGGGATGTATCTCTGGGTCTGCGACGGCTCCCCTGTTGCTTGGGAGTGAAATCCTCTCTCTGTCTGGCGGTGTATGGACGTCCTTGCGTGCTCGGAAGGAGGGCCAGCCAGTCAGGCACTTCAAATGGTTCCGCCCCCAAGAAGGTAAATAATTCAGGCAGGGAGTCCGGCTTGCGTAAGTTGAAGTACCTCTGGTCTCTTCTAAATGTCACTGAAAGTGGGTACCCCCAGCGATAGGTTACTTGTTTCCTGCGGGCTAGATCAAGTATGGGTTTCAGCAGGGCTCTCCTTTGCAGCGTGGCCCTGGAAAGATCTGGCAATATTTTCAGTTGCGCTCCATCAAATTCCAGGTCTCCTGCTTCCCATGCTTTCCGGAGTACCTGCTCTTTATGTACGTAATGATGGAGCCTGCAGATAACGTCCCGTGGCCTCAGGGGGTCCGCTGATTTAGGGCCCAGCGCCCTGTGGATTCGATCAATAACGAGTCTTTCTGGGAGTTGGACCCCTTCTATGGCTCTGAAGATAGCCGTTGCTGTGTCTACTAGGTCTTCTGAGCCTGTAGCCTCTGGCAGGCCCCGGATTCGCAGGTTGTTCCTGCGGCTCCGGTCCTCCATTTCCTCCAAGCGGAGCTGCTGGTCGATCAGGGCCTCTGCCTGCGCGGTTTGTGTTTTCTCCACCGCCGTAACACGTCTCTCCATAGCTGCCAGCGAGGACTCTCCTGTCTCTAGTCTGGAGGTGAGTGTGTTAATATCTGCTCTAACTGCCTTCAGCTCTTTGCGGTGCGCGGTTTCTACCGTGCTAATCAATGCAGCAATGTCAGCTTTCGTTGGTAACGCTTGCAGGAGTGCTCGCAGTTCTGGGTCTACGCCACTCATCCGGAAGGACACCTGTGAGGGCTCCCCCTCCTCCTGGTGGATGTCACCCGGGAAATCGCTATATGAGTCGGCTAATTGCGATCCTATAAGCGGGGATAAGGAGGCGAGAGGCGACCTTTCCTCTGACCCCTCTGCCCGTGGTGCCGCCATTTTGAGCTCTGGTGAGCCAAGCTGAGATTGTAGGAAAAGTCTTCTGATTTCTCCAGAGGATGGGGTCTGAGAAGTGGGTTTTACAATCTTATTGTTCTTCTTAGTGTTTCTTTTCTTTGAAGTGTGCATATTGTTCCGTTTACTGGTGTGTCTGGGGTATGTGGGGGATGGCCGGGAGCTCAGGGGAGCATATCTATTCAGCCATGTCTGGGTCCCTCTGTCTTCTAATGGGCCTTAGTTTCAGTGGATGGGGAGTACCTGGAGTACCAAGATGGCCGCTGCTTCCAGGTAGGCCGAAGCCCCGGCCTGTCCTATACAGTGTGCCCCGGATCCGTCTCCCGGGCTGTGTGGGCCCTCCTGTCTGGCTAAGGCTTTGGGGATCTGGAGGGTGAGGTAGCCCAGGTCTCGGGGGGGGGGGACTGGGTGCGAACCCCTCCCGGTACTCACTGTGTTCCGTTGCTTTAGGAGGGCCGGACTGGTCGGCCGCGGCGTGGCGTCAGGCCCTGGAGGGCCGGATCTTCACAGTGGGGTTTCCAGATGGATCTGTGGGGGCCGTAGTCCTAGTTCCGCCGGCGGTGTATCGGCCAGTATTGCGGAGAGGTGCGCTGTGCGGAGGTGTTGGGCAGGCCGTCCCAGGACAGGAGGGTGGCTGCCTCTCGTCTAGGCCCCAAGATGGCGCTGGGTGTATCGGGGCTCCAGTCTGTATGTCGGAAGGCCCCGACGGCCGAATTTAGGTGAGATGCAGATCCAGGTGGATCGGGAGGTTTCCAGGCCCCGGTGTTAGTGCAGAGGGCAGGCCATCCCAGGCAAGGAGGGTGGCTGCCTCGCGTCTAGGCCCCAAGATGGCGCTGGGTGTATCGCGGCTCCGGTCTGGTTATCGGGAGGCCCGGACGGCCGAGATTGGGTAAGATGTAGGTCCAGGTGGATCGGGAGGTATCCAGGCTCCGTTACTGGTAGAGAGGGGCTGAAGTAAGGCCCAGATGGCTGTGGATGGCTGCAATAATTTTCCTCCCTCGTCGGAGCTCAGCTCCCGCACGTCCTCCCTGTTGGACGATCAGCCACGCCCCCCCAGTTCTTGCATTTCTAATTGTGTCCCGGATATCATTAGTGGATGTGAAGAGTTATTTCATTAATTATTTAACTCATTTAATGGACTGTTATCACCTATGGAATTAATATAATTATTTAATTGGCGGCTGTTTACCTATCAATTCATCAATTAATTGGTTAATCCATCAGGTCAAGCCTGTATTGGTTTTTGGAATTTACATATCCCCATATGCATCATTGGCATAAACTGGATATTTCCTTTCTTTGATACATTATAACACATACAGTGGCGGAACTACCGCCATAGCGACCCATGCAAGTGCTATGGGGCCTGCAGCTGAGTGGGGCCCTGCAGTGCCAGCAGTGGCGTACTAACTGGGGGCAGTCCGCACCGGGTGGCACACGCTGAGGGGATGTCAAGCGGCGTGTTAAACAGTGACAATGGGCAGGCTTGATAGCAGCAGTGGTGATGTGTGCAGGGAGATCCCAACTCAGGTGGACTGACCCATCTGGCATAAATATAGGGATGTCGGCTGTTCTTGACACAATGCTGTGCATTCTACATTATGTTCTAACTGCCCAGCAACTACAACTCCTTCCCGCCTCCACAGAAATGGGCTCTGCCCCCTCCCTCCCCTCTGTTTCTGTGTCCATCCAAGCTCCGTACAGCGTGTGCTGTGTCTGCAAGGAATGTGGGGGCGGGAACATTTACACAAGTAGCCGACAGCTACAGAAGCTAGTGTGAGCATCCTGGGAACATCCAAGTGAGTTAGCAGCACTGTCCCTGTGTCCAGACTTTGCCCTCTCTCTCTCCCGAATCTCTTTCCTGTCGCATCATGGCAGCATACACTCTGGGTTGTGACTCTGCCTCCACAACCTGATAGGACCACATAACTATAAGATGACGATACGGCCCCCGCCCCCGTATTCTCAAATTTTTCCTCACCTGTTGGGACCGCACGGATCATCACCCTCTTACCGCTTCGCCCCAGCCAGGTTCTAGCCTCTCCTGGTTTGGAAGTCCTTGCCGGTACAGCCTCTAAATGAAGCTAAATGGAAGGAACATAGAGGTAATGGTATTTCCGCGCTAATATGGGGTGGGCAAATGGATAAACGGAATGGTTTGCAGCAACACCGAAAGGTCAAACAGTACCAAGGAAAGAATGTAATAAATCAATATATGGTGTTGCGCTCCCAGGGACTGTACCAAATAGTTGGGCTAAATATTAATTGTGTACAGTATAAAAAGATAATAGCACAATCAATAAATACACATGGATATAAATATAAAATATATAAATAGTGACATCAAAATGTGACTAAAGTGCGTATAATTGACTAAAATCAAGTATAAAAATTAAATAGTGATAAATTGTGCAGTGGATAAATATTGATTTATTAAATGGAAGGAACCCCACTCTGGTGATCTCAGGGGTATCGCTGCACCTGCCTGCTGTAATAAAGTCTTAAAACAGGTTTTGAAGCACTGCCACTACTGCCTTAGGAAGCAAGCCTTAAACAGGCTTAAAGGTATGTGGTCACTCTTATACATTTAAAAGCCTTAAACAGGCTTTGTACCTCGCAGTGGTCCTCCTCTTTGATGTCACTTGCCTTATTTCTGCATATCTCACTGTTTGCAGGGTTCTCCTGGTCCCTGTAGTTCCCCTGTGTACCTTGTATTCCCCCTCAGCAGCGCCGAGCGTTCTGGCGCCTGCGCACTGCGGTCGTATGGGCGTCCTGTGTCTGTTTTTCCAGTATCCAAGATGGCGCCGACGGCCACGCGGGGCTACTGCGCATGCGCGAGCTGCACGGCGCTCCCGGCGCCAAATTTAAAAGGAAAAAAATCCCTTTTCCATTCCCCTGGATGTTTCCCAGCAGGAACCACCTGAAGAGTAGCCCAGGACCATCCCAGCACACCCCCAATAGGTAAGTGCTTATTTTGCTCCTTCCCTGTGCATTCTGCAATGCTGCTTCTTGCTCCTCTGCTCCCCTTACCTTCCTTCCTCTTAATATGCCTATTTTGTTATTGCTAGGCTGCCTTTTACTATCCCTATGGAGACCACTGCCCCAGCAGATCACCATCAACGTGATAGGTAAGAGGGAAGGATTGGGTAAGTTGAGAAGATCGAAAAAGAGAGCAGGATCCACTAACGCTGCCTAAACGGTTAGCCCCGCCAGATCCTCAAGGTCATCCAAATCCGGACGCAGGGAGACCTCTCGTGGAAGAAGTCGTTCGGGCCACAGGAGGAGCCACTCAAGCCGCAGCAGGAGAAGGAGCCGCTCAGGCCATAGGAGAAGCCGCAGGAGTCGCTCCAGGTCCTGCTCCCATAGCCACTACCACGCCACTCGCCAGCGCCCCCTTCCCGACCGGCTGCCAACGCCTGCTGGATATGCGGAACCATCGCCCTCCCGGACAAGCTCGCCTGTCGCAGGTGCCTCGAGGAGGCCACCAGGGAAAAGGAGCAGGAGCCAAGGGAGCTTGCGGCTGCAGCCCCGCAGTCCACCCCAGACACAGAGATGTCCGTTAGGGGCACCTCTCCAGCCCCCCCCCCCCCAGTACATCTAGAGAGCTGGACTCCCAGTCTGAGGAAGAGGAGCTGGAGGCCACCGTGGGCTTCGACTTCTCCCTTATTGAGCCCTTTGTGAAGTCCGTCAAAGAGGCGATCAACTGGGAGGAACCCCAGGAAGCCCCCCAGAAGCGGAAAAAGTACTTCCCTAATCTTAAGAGGGATCCAGAGGCATTCCCCTTCATCGAGGAGCTGGATGACCTGATCAAGGAGGAGTGGCAGAAGCCAGATAAGAAATTGAGGCTAAATAACAGGCTTACCAAACTCTACCCACTCAAAGAACCTAAGGCTAAGCCCCTGGTTACCCCGCCGGTAGTGGACACATCTCTTATGTGCCTGGCCAGGCACGTGACGCTCCCCATCGAGGACGCGGTAACTTTCAGGGACGTCCTAGACAGGAAAATAGATACTGACCTCAAAGAGGCCTATACAGCAGCGGGAGGCGCTTGTAGGCCAGCCGTGGCACTGGCCGCCGTTGGCAAGGCCATCTCCAGCTGGTCAGCTTCCACGGAGAAGCTTGTTACGGAGGGTGCAGACCAGGACAAAATAGTCAGGGCCCTGCAAGAACTCAGTAGATGCCATAAGATCCTCATCTAGGGCCATGCTGGCCTCGGTAATGGCCAGACGTGCACTCTGGCTAAAACCCTGGGCAGCAGACCCGGCCTCCAAATCAAACTGGTGCCGTATCCCCTTCGATGGCGAGAACCTCTTTGCGGCGAAATTGGACTCAGCGATCTCGAAGGTGACCGGTGGGAAATCTGGGCTTATTCCCTCAGATAGGAAACCGAGGCAGCAGAGGCCCCCTCCTTTCAGACGCAACCTGCCGGATAAGTATAGGGATGCTAAGGCCTACAGACCAGGCAGGGAATACCGGAGAAACTGGAGGAACCCCCAGGCGACCTTCTCCAAATTCCAGAAACCTAAGACTTCTGCGTCTAACGACCAGAAGTCTTTTTGAAGGTGCGTCCGTCCAGCCAGCAGTAGTGGGGGCCAGGCTCTCAAAATTTCAGCTGGCTTGGGCGGATATCATCAGAGACCCGTGGACGGTGGCTACCGTCCGTTTCGGGCACAGGTGGTCATTCCAGGGACGTCCCCCGGGGGACCACTTCTGTCCAACCAAGCTCCCATCCTCACAGAAAAAAAGGGCATTGCTATTGGACTACGTCCAGGAGTTGCTCCTAAAGGAGGCGATAGTGGAGGTGCCCGTATCTCAAAGAGGTTGGCGGTTTTACTCCCCCCTTTTCCTGGTCAGGAAAAAGTCAGGGGATCTGCGCCCTGTCCTAGACCTGAAAAGGCTCAACCGCTCCATCCGGGTGGAATCTTTAGAGATGGAAAGCCTGCAATCCATCCTTCAGGCCATAAACCGAGGGGATTGGATGCTGTCCGTGGACCTCCTTTCCTGTCGCATCTTCATGGCAGCATACAATATCCCACCCATTTTTTAAAAGGTGATTCATATATACAGAGAATACGGGGGCGGGGGCCGTATCGTCATCTTATAGTTATGTGGTCCTATCAGGTTGTGGAGGCGGAGTCACAACCCAGAGTGTATGCTGCCATGAAGATGCGACAGGAAAGGAAAATTACGGAAAGGTAAGTATACAATTTTCCGTTTTCTCTACCCCTCTTTCCTCTGTTGTCCTCCAGCAGAATCGTTCATTAACTCTATCCAAAGCATTTTCTTTTAACCAGCAGCCCATACTAATAGTCACATCATGTTCCTTTAGCAGGGTTTTCACTAGTACGATCACAGACATTGCATGTGATTCGCACCACATTGCTGTGCAAATCACATGCGATATCTGTGCGATGCAAGTTCAGCCAAACAAACTGTATGGCTGAACTAGCATTGCATTCACTCCAAAATGGTGCAGGAGGACCCTTTTTTGGTCCGCACTGGAATCGGATCGCATGGGTGTTCACACCTATGCAATCCCATTCCTGCACCATTTCACAGTTCGCACTGCGATCTGCAAACTGATCTGGGGATGTCATTAACTTTACATTGACACCCGCAGCAGTTTGCAAAGGGCAGTGTGATTGCCGGCAAGCAACATGCAATGCAGGAATCCACACTAGAATCATGAGGATTCCTGCATCGCATATATGTGAACCAGGACTGTGGTTCAGTTGCAGTACAGGGTGTATACACAGTTTTCCTGCATTTAACTCCATTTTCACTACAGTCCCACAGACTTCTATTAGGTTACACATTTTTGCAACATTTTCTGAAAGCGCACCAAATGTCCTCTATACTGCAACTTTGATGTGCATTCAGAAAACACAGTAACATTATACAAACTAATAGAAGTCTGTGGGACTGCAGCTAAAAATGGGGATAAAATCCAGAAAAAAATGCATATACCCCAGCACTGCGACAAACTCCAGGACACCAGTGTGAACCCAAAGGCTTCAGGGTGCAGGGGGTTGTGTAATGTAAAGGGGTCCAGAGGTGCAGGGTGCTGTGTAATGTAAAGGGGTCCAATGGTGCAGGGGGTTGTGTAATGTAAAGGGGTGCAGTTGGTTGAGTAATGTAAAGGGGCCCAGTGGTGCAGGGGGTTGTGTAATGTAAAGGGGCCCAGTGGTGCAGGGAGTTGTGTAATGTAAAGGGGTCCAGTGGTGCAGGGGGTTGTGTAATATAAAGGGGTCCAAAGGTGCAGGGGGTTGTGTAATATAAAGGGGTCCAAAGGTGCAGGGTGCTGTGTAATGTAAAGGGGTCCAGTGGTGCAGGGGGTTGTGTAATGTAAAGGGGTCCAATGGTACAGGGGGTTGTGTAATGCAAAGGGGTCCAGTTGTGGCGAGGAGGTACAAAGTAGTGACAGAGATATTGGGGGATGCAGGAGGTATGCAGGGGGTACAGTGGGGTGTTCTTACATTTTAAAGTTGGGGGGATGCCAGATATAGGGTGCCAAATGCTCTAGGTATGCCCCTGGGGCCGGTGAGGATGAAGAATGTAAGTTTACTGTTAAGCCTCCCGGGCCCCGCAAGTCCGGCCGTGTCCCGACACATGCAGCCGCATACAGCAGGAGGCAAGAGCAGAGTGGGCGGGACAGAACGCCCTAGCGCGCCTGTAAAGGGACATCGTTTTTGGCACATGAGGATGCTCTGGAGTCTGGACAGGAGGTAGAAAGGCAGTGGGAGACCGTCATTTGTTTTGCACTGTTTTGCAATTTTTTCCCGGGGGGGGGGGGGGGGGGGCAAAAAAAAATTTTGCTATGGGGCCCTGTGATTTCTAGTTACGCCCCAGAACACATACTTGTTTTTACTCTTTTGAAGCACTTTTTTTTGTTTTTACATTTTGAAGCACTTTATTTATTTAAAACACATTGTATCTACTTTTAACACATTGTGTATTTATTTATTTATTAAATTGGTTACAACCTCATTGTAAATTGAAGTGCATATTTTTTTAGCATTGATCACTGTATGAGTGTCACCAGTCCCCAAAAAGTGACAAGTCGAGTCAGTTAGGTGTCCGATTTGTCCGCTGTAATTCGCTGATCGCCATCATTACTAGAAAAAATTAAAAATAAATATCCCATAGGTTGTAGATGCTATAACTTTTGCGCAAACAAATCACTATTTGTTTATTGGGATTTTTTTATTTTTTTTAAATATGTAGCAGATTACATATTGGCCTAAATTGATGAAGAAATTAGATTGTTTTCAATGTTTTTATTGGATGTGTCTTATGGCAGAAAGTAAAAAAAAAAGAAAATAGATTTTTTCCCCCCAATATTTTCGGTCTTTTGCTTTTAGCGCAAAAAAATAAAAACCGCAGATGTGATCAAATACCACCACCAAAACAAAGCTCTATTTGTGGGGAAAAAAAGGACATACATTTTATTTGTGTACAGCATCGCATGACCGTGCAATTGTGAGTTAAAGTAACGCAGTGCCGTATCGCAAAAATTGCCTGGCCATGAAAGAGGGTAAATCTTTCAGAACTGAAGTGGTTAAACAGCACCAAAAGAAAACTATCTGTAGCAAAAAACTGAATTTAAAAGTTCATTTGAGTAAAGTGGTGCATGACTAATTGTAAAATTATCATGGGACTAAATAAATGCCTAGTAATGAAGGGGTATATACAGGCTAGTACTCAAGTGGTTGACGAAGCTTATTATAACTAATCCCTACCAGATACATAGTTTTTCAGGAAATTACAGATTTACAACTTTATTTAATGTAATAACATAAAGGATCTTCCTCCAGTACCTTAAAATTTTTTAAAGGTTTAACAAAAGAAATAACGCAAATCACACACTCTACCACTAAAGCATAACATTAAAATGAATCTGATAAATTGATTTGGTTATTGTTACAGTATTCAGATTTTTTTTTTATCAATACAGAAGACTGAAATTGTGTTCCATTATGGTTCCTGTGCAACACCAAAAATATGAAAGGTTTAATGTTGTTATCTGCAATAGTGCATAAAACAAAGTGCTATAACACAGGGGAATGCATGTGAAAACTGTGGGCTGTACTTATTATAAGTAGTGTACAAAATCAATGTCCAATTGTCCTTTGTTCTCTTCTAAAAGTGATTAAGTTAAAAGGAGGAAAAAAAAAATATTCTGGCAAATAGCCAAAACAATATGACGCATAGCAAGTCTCTGTCCATTTTCCAAAGTCCATTCAGTGCTTTGATAGCACTTTATAAATCGGTCATGTCCTTGGCCAAAAACTCCAAGCAACTCCAGGCAGTAGCAGCGCTATGAGGATTGAAGAAAACAGGTTCACCGTATTATTGTCCAGTATGGGCTTCCCAGAAATAAATTTTGCCTCACTGGTTGGATGATTAACAATCTTCCCTGTGCTTTCATCATACCCTGTAATGACAATAACAATTAACTGTGTTCCAACCTTCTTAGGTTACAAAAATCAGTTATTGAAAAAAGTAGAAACAAAAAATAATGTGGATTTCAGAAAAAAATTAAGTACGTATACATACACACACAATATATATATATATATATATATATATATATATATATATATATATATATATATATATATATATACACACACACACACATACATACATACATACACATACACATATATACACAATATATAAAAAGATATAGAAACTCACCTGAGTACTGCATTATTGCTCCAAGGTAAGAGTCTAGCACAGATCCCAGAAAACCAGCCATAGCTCCGTACACAATTATAGGCCACTGAGGGGCTGAAATTTCTAAATCACTGACAATCAAAAGCTGAGTAACAAAGTAAGCTAAGCCAACAAAGAAGCCTCCTAAAAAACTTGCTGCGAGACCTACGAACGTAACGCCTCCATTTGTACCTAAACAAAAACACAAATAAACAGGATTGATTTAAACGTTCAACACAACTAATTTCCATGCAGTCAATAAACCAAAATTTCTTGCTGATCTCTACCATATGCTGGTCTAAGCACTATCCTGCTAACACAGACAATAAAACACACCAGATCCTCCTATCGGCATGCAGTGCAACACATATGAACATTGCTTGCAAGAGCTGGACAGTGGTTTACAGGTCTGTTCTCAATCTACAAGTAGTATTTTACATAAGCTCATTGCCCCCCAGAACACTACGGTCAGCACTATCAGCCATTGGCTAAGAAACGCTGATTGGGAGCTGATCGGCAGACCTTTTTCGGTCAAGCCCTTTGGACAGAAGCCCGACTCCAGTACACACAGGCCGAATATTGTCCGATTTGTATTGAACAGGCTGATGCCTGTGTGTACAAGGCTTAACTAATGAAAACATCAGAGGGAGGAGAGTAGTTACAGAGAAAGGTCTAAAGCACTTGCTTACTTTTGGATTGAACTTACCAAGCTCAAAGCCCAAACTTCAGGCTCACAGCCAATAATGCTCCTCCCCTACATGTATTTTTTTCTTTTGTACATGCCTTCAGGCAGGTCACATGACACACGGGGGTTGATTTACTAAAGCTGAAGAGTGAAAAATCTGTTACAGCTCTGCATAGAAGCCAAACAACATACAGTTTTTTGTCCAAGTTTAAAGTATAACTTTTTTTTTCAGTTTTGGATAGTGTGGAGAAGGATTAGAACCTCTGTTAGGTTTATATTGCTGTCTATGCCCCCTTTATCCTCTCTACTTGTCCTGTAATATAGGGGAAATCTTTCAATGGAGAATACTAGTTCTAGTGACCTGCGGGTTCTTAAGGAATCTCCTTATTTTGCAGGGATTTCCTGTCACTTCCTGTTTGGCTATGGGACAGGAAGTGAAGGGAAATCTCCACAATGGGACACAGATAGTGAAAATAAATTTGACGGGGGTTATAACCCTCCCTTGCTTTATCCACAATGAAAAAAAAAAAAAAAAGTTTTGCATATAGTTGTACTTTAATTGAACAAGCTGAAGTTAGAAGCGGATTGGCTACCATACACAGCGGCACCAGATTTTGCACTCTCCGGTTTTAGTAAATTAATCCCCACAGGGTCATCTTCTCAGGTGCTGGACTGCCCTTAAAGAGGAGGGCCCACAACATTTTTTTTTTTTTAAAGTCAGCAGCTACAAATACTGCAGCTGCTGACTTTTAATAAATCGGACACTTACCTGTCCCAGAGTCCAGCGATGCGGGGAAACGAAGCCCCCCCTCGTTCTCCGCTCGCGGTGCTGGCATCCTTAAATGTGGGCACCCGGCCGGGCACCCACTGTGCATGCGCGAGCGGCGCCGTGCACCGTGATTCGACGCTCAGTCATGTGGGACACATGACAGGTCCCAGATGACTGTGCGGCGCCGAGGGGAAGTGATGTCAGTGCCCGGGCACTGAAGGTGGCAGACTACGAGGGACCCCCTAGCAACAGGCATTTAGAGCCGAGTAAAAATTATTATTTTTTTTCCAATTATTTTTTTTATGATTTTTAAGCCAAATTTTTTTTTTTTTTTTTTTTTTTTTTTGGTGGCAACACCACTTTAATGTGATATTTTTTTTTTGTTATATATAAAAAGATTTTACAAATAACAAACATGTTATACTTACCTGCTCTGTGCAGTGGTTTTGCACAGGACAGCCCAAATCCTCCTCTTCTCTGGTCCCTCTTTGGAGCACGTTTAGGAGATATCCATTTTTTACCTACAGCTAAGCTATATTATAGGCTTACCTGTAGGTAAATAAAAATCACCAAGCAGGCTTTACTACCGCTTTAATGATGCAGACAGTGCGATGACATCAGTGCCACTCTCTGCGTCATTACATTGCGAGTTCAGTGTGCCAAGGTGATGCCTCTCAGGGGAAGGTCCAACATACCCAGTTCTTACAGAATGTCCTCAGTCTTCTGGATTGAATAAAGCCGGTTGTCATTCCAACCAAAATCGATTGAGGAACTGGTGGAAAGGAATAACTGTGGAGCCAGTTCTAGAGATTGGATATTATAGCTAGAGTTGGGTTTTAAAACTGCAACTAATCTGAATGAATGACAAACATTAGCAAACAAAGAATTAATAATTAAAATTATAACAAACATATCATGTATTTTGATTTCAGACTCCAACAGTATATTGCATTAAACATTTTTCTTACCCACTGGAACCTTTTCCCATGAGGTTATCAATCTAGGAGGACTTTTGCTAAGAACCGGAGCTATCTCGGAAGCCCACGTGTCTCCGGCTGAGCAGGCAAGAGATCCCAGAAGAGACAGACACATCCATGAAGCTGTGTACTCCTTGGAAAAGTCGATTGGAATCTCACCAGGACCATTTTCCACCATGTAAAGCAGAGCTAACTCTGCTGGGACACCACCATTACAGAATACCTGCATCCAATTTCGTTGTCCTCCTAATAAAGAAAATTTACAGAAAATTAAAAACAATTAACTTGAAATGGAAGTAAATTATCGTTTTCAGCCAAGGAAGCTGCCACCTTGGCATCTGTTTTTTCTTCAACTGCCATGATACTGCACATGTAAATCAGTTATGACATAAGTCATTGGATGGTTTGACAGTTTGTGACGGTTAAAAACAGGTTTTTGAAACAAAATCGATGGCTTCACTTTCACTTAAAGCAGAGTTCCACCCAAAAGTAGAAGCTCCACTTATCTGCTTCCTCCCCCCCTCTGGTGCCACATTTAGCACTTTGCGGGGGGAGGGGGGAAAGGGGTACCTGTTTTTGACAGGTACTCGTCCCCACTTACAGGAGACCTGGCTGCGGCAAGGTCCCCGAAAGGTCCACACCTGCCTCCTTCCCCCGCTGCTGGGCATTCACAAGCGCAGCACGCTTCACCCAGTAGGGAACTGGGTGTGAAGCCGCAAGGCTTTACTGTTGGTTTCCCTTACAGGAAATGGCAGCGGCAGCACCCAAGAGCCGATGGAAACATCGGTTGGGATGCCGACATCGCTGGGTTTCAGGACAGGCAAGTGTCCTAATATTAATAGTCAGCAGCTACAAATACTTATTTTCGTGAGGGGGCTAGACTTCTTCTTTAAGGCCTCGCTCTGAGAAGCGTGGCATGCATTTGTATTCCGGCCCCTTTACTTAACCACTTCAGCCCCGGACCAATTGGCAGCCAAAGGACCAGGCCCCTTTTTGCGATTCAGCACTACGTCGATTTAACTGACAATTGCCCGGTCGTGCGACTTGGCTCCAAAACAAAATTGGCGTCCTTTTTTTCCCCACAAATAGAGCTTTCTTTTGGTGGTATTTCATCGCCCCTGCGGTTTTTATTTTTTGCGCTATAAACAAAAATAGAGCGACAATTTTGAAAAAAATGCAATATTTTTTGCTTTTTGCTATAATAAATATCCCCAAAAAATATATAAAAAAAAACTTTTTTTTCCCTCAGTTTAGGCCGATACGTATTCTTCTACATATTTTTGGTAAAAAAAAAAAAAATCGCAATTAGCGATTATTGATTGGTTTGCGCAAAAGTTATAGCGTTTACAAAATAGGGGATAGTTTTATAGCATTTTTTGTTACTAGTAATGGCGGCGATCAGCGATTTTTATTGTGACTGCGACATTATGGCAGACATTTTTGACACATTTTTGGGACCATTGTCATTTATACAGCAATCAATGCTATTTAAATGCATTGTTTCCTGTATAAATGACAGTTGTAGTGAAGGGGTTAACCACTAGGGGGAGGGGAGGGGTTATGGGCTGTGACGTGTGTGTTTTTTTTTTTTACATTAGGGGGCGGGGCTGACGTCTGACGTCATTGATCGGCTTTCCCGATGATCGGGAACAGCCAATCAATGACAGGCAGAGTAGGAAGCGCGGGGAGAGGTTTGTTTACACATACCTCTCCCCGTTCTTCAGCTACGTAACCCGATCGCGGGACACCAGCGGAGATCGGGTCCGCTGGTCCCGCGGCCGGGGTCACGGAGCTCCCGACCGGGTCGCGAGCGCGCCGTGGCGGCGCGCGCGCGACCCACAGGCAGGCAAATGCACGACCACATACAGGTACATGCTTTTGCCTGCCCGTGCCATTCTGCTGACGTATATATGCAGTGGGCGGTCGGGAAGCGGTTAAATACCCCTAACTAAAATCTAGTGGATCCAATTGCCTTCAGAAGTCACTTAAAGCGGGATTCCGCTGACATATATTTTTTTATTTATTTTTTGTCATTGTTTTCTCAAGACACTCTTAATGTTGCACTCACGTGTTGCAGTTTTTTTCTGCGCCGATCGCTGATTTCATCCGTTTCGGTAACGTATAAAAACTCGTGCAGGGCTTTTCCATTTTGCTTGTGGGCATTTGAAACCCACAAGCACTTACTTCCGGGATGCGGTGAATGCTGTGCTCCCAGCATTCACCGCTCAATCCCGCGCATGCTCAGTTATCTGAGCGAGCAGCGCCGTCCCATTTCCCCTGGCCGAAATCTCTCGAGATTTCAGGATGACGGCGTCCCCCACTGCTTCATGGGAATACTGTCACACAGCTCCCAGGGGTCATTGCGGAGCGAAAACCACGCCTACTCCCACGGGAGGAAAGACCGCAAGTCATTCTAAGAATGACTAAGAAAAGGTAAGGAATGCTTTATTTTATTTTTTAATGCTCGTTTGTGCATTTACATATAAAGGTCTTTTTAATAAGGTATAGATTTATTTTTGAGTAACAAACCGCTTTAATTAGTAAATAGTCCACCTGTGTGTAATTTAATCTCAGTATAAATACAGTTGTTCTGTGCAGCCCTCAGGGTTTTTTTTAGAAAACGTTAGTGAACAAACAGCAACATGAAGGCCAAGGAACACACTAGAGAGGTCGGGGATGAAGTTGTGGAGAAGTTGAACAGTTTGCTAGGAACAACAATCTGTCATCTCCTCTAATCAGTTCCATCCCCCTACAGTTAGAACACAAAGTGAGCGAACACAATTAACCCCTTGATCACCCCTAGTGTTAACCCCTTCCCTGCCAGTGACATTTACACAGTAATCAGTTCATTTTTATAGCGCTGATCGCTGTAGAAATGTCAATGGTCCCAAAAAAATTCAAAAAAGTGTCCGATCTGTCCGCCATAATGTCGCAGTCACGATAAAAAAATAAAATAAAAATCGCAGATCGCCGCTATTACTAGTAAAAAAAAAAAAAAAAGTCAAATCTTTCCCATAGTTTGTAGACGATATAACTTTTGCGCAAACCAATTAATATATGCTTATTGCGACTTTTATTACCAAAAATATGTAGAAGAATACATAAATCGGCCTTAGGAAAAAATGTCCCTTTTAAAAAAAGAAAATGAGGATATTACAGCAAAAAGTACAAAATAGAGTTTTTTTTTTTCCAAATTTACGCCCTTTCTTGTTTATAGCACAAAAAATTAAAAAAACGCAAAAGGTGATCAAATACCACCAAAATAAATTTGTTTGGGTACAGAGTTGCACGACCGTGCAATTGTCAGTTAAAGCGATGCAGTGCCATATCTCAAAAAATGGCCTGATTGATAAGCAGGCAAATCTTCCGGGGCTGACATGGTTAAAGCAGGGTTAGTTTGAGCATGCGCGAGTTCTTTACTAATCAGGATTCTGACGACTCAACTTTAGCCCGGTGGGAAACATTCAAGGCATATTTGAGGGGACATCTTATTACAGAAACTACTAAGGTTAAGCAAAATTCATCTGGGCTGAGGGAGGAGTTGGAGAAACATGTACATGCATTGGAGATACGGTATGTGCAGGATCCTACCGACTCGGCCAGTCTGCATACGAGAGACTGCTGTCCTCTGCGGCGGAGAAAAAGAGGTTCTTTTCCAAGCTGTCATTCTTTGAGGAAGGCGAGAGCACGGGTCGCTAGGACTGCAAATTCTCAGCAACAGTCTCCCGCAAGCTAGCGCGCTCCCCAGATCAAATTCTGCAGGAATTAGCGAGTTTCTATGCAAACCTGTATCTTCCTACCACTAAGTACACCCCAGAGGACTAAGCAGGGTATTTGAATGGCATCAACTTCCCACAACTCACAGGTGACCAAAGGAGTGCCTTAGACGCTCCACTTATTTTAGAGGAGCTGCTGCATGGCAGTCACTGAGTTCCCTAACTGTAAGGCCCCTGGTGAAGACGGTCTGCCCATGGAAACTTACAAGCAGTATGCAGGAGTACTTCTACCTATATTACTGGCGGTTTTTAATGCAGCTAGGGAGCGACAATTTTGGCACTTAGATTAAATGGGGTAATTACGTCTATTGTGCACCCAGACCAAGCTGGATTTATGCCCAAAAAAAACACTGCAGTTAACCTAAGGTGACTTTCTAAATATGCAATCCCCAGCTGATATTGTAGGACAGAGGGCTCTGCTTTCACTGGATGCCATTAAGGACTTTGACAGCATTGAGTGGCTGTGTGTGTGTGTGTGTGTGTGTGTGTGTGTGTGTGTGTGTGTGTGTGTGTGTGTGTGTGTGTGTGTGTGTGTGTGTGTGTGTGTGTGTGTGTGTGTGTGTGTGTGGTTCTCCAAAAGTTTGGTTTAGGGGAAACATACTTCCTGGGTCCACTTGCTAAATTGTCACCCGCAGGCAGCTATTCGGGCATCCGGTCGTATGTCACATTTTTGACCTGGGAAGGGGAGCAAATCAAATGTGTCTGATGTCACCCTTGCCCTTTGCACTGGCCGTTGAACCTCTGGCAATACAAATCAAAGACCACTCGGGTTCCGTTATGGAGACAGACAGGAAAAAGTGATGCTCCACGCGGATGATACGATGATTCTGCTTGGAGATGTTGAAGGCTCCCTTAAGGAAACTATGTCCACCATAAACAGACTTTGGTAACTATTCACTGCACATCAACCTGAACACACCATCTCCCCGTGAAACATGGTGGCGGCAGTATGTTGTGGGGATGCTTTTCTTCAGCAGGGACAGGGAAGCTGGTTGGAGCCAAATACACGGAAGAAAACCTATTAGAGTCTGCAAAAGACTCTTCCAGCAAAACAACAACCCTATACACAGCCAGCGCTACAATGGAATGGTTTAGACCAAAGCATATTCAAGTGTTAAAATGGCCCAGTCAGAGTCCAGACTTAAAGCCAATTGAGAATCTGTGGCAAGAATTGAAAATTGCTGTTCACATAAGCTCTCCATCCGTGCGCCATTTTGTAAAGAAGAATGGGCAAAAATGTCACTCTCTAGATGTGCAAAGCTGGTAGAGACATCCCCAAAAAAAACTTGCAGCTGTAATTGCAGTGAAAGGTGGTTCTACAAAAGTATTGACTCAGGGGGGCTGAATACAAATGCACGCCACACTTTTCACATATTCATTCGTTAAAAAAAAAAAAATTGTGAAAAGATTTTTCTTCCACTTTACAATTATGTGCCACTTTGTGTTGGTCTATCACAGAAAAAAAACTCAGTAAAAAAAACATAGTTGTAACATGACAAAAATGTGGAGAATTTCAAGGGGTATGAATACTTTTTCAAGGCACTGTATGTCTTCAATTTCCTATTGTGAATACAATTTGGGTTTATGAGATTTGCAAATCACTGCATTCTGTTTTTATGTAGATTTTACACAGAGTCCCAAGTCTTTTGGAACTGGGATTATATGTACAGTATCTCACAAAAGTGAGTACACCCCTCAAAATTTTGTAAATATTTTATTATATCTTTTCATGTGATAAGACTGAAGAAATTGCACTTTGCTACAATGTAAAGTAGTGAGTGTACAGCTTGTATAACAGTGTAAATTTGCTGTCCCCTCAAAATAGCACACAGCCATTAATGTCTAAACCGCTGGCAACAAAAGTAAGCACACCCCTAAGTGAAAATGTCCAAATTGGGCCCAATTAGCAATTTTCCCTCCCCAGTTTCTTGTAACTTGTTAGTGTTACAAGGTCTCAGGTGTGAATGGGGAACAGGTGTGGTAAATTTGGTGTTATCGCTCTCAGTCTCATACTGGCCACTGGATGTTCAACATGGCAAAGAATCTGAGGATCTAAAAAATAGAATTGTTGGTCTACATAAAGATGGCCTAGGCTATAAGAAGATGGCCAAGACCCTCAAACTGAGCTGCAGCATGGTGGTCAAGACCATACAGCAGTTTAACAGGACAGGTTCCACTCAGAACAGGCCTTGCCATGGTCGACCAAAGAAGTTGAGTGCACATGCTCAGTGTCATATCCAGAGGTTGTCTTTGGGAAATAGACGTATGAGTGCTTCTAGCATTGTTGCAGAGGTTGAAGGGGTGGGGGGTCAGCCTGCCAGTTCTCAGACCATACACCGCACACTGCATCAAATTGGTCTGCAAGGCTTTCGTCCCAGAATGAAGCCTCTTCTAAAGATGATGCACAAGAAAGCCCGCAAACAGTTTTCTGAAGACAAGCAGACTAAGGACATGGATTACTGGAACCATGTTCTTTGGTCTAATGAGACCAAGATAAACGTATTCGGTTCAGATGGTGTCAAGCGTGTGTGGCTGCAAACAGGTGAGGAGTACAAAGACAAGTGTTTCTTACTTACACTCAAGCATGGTGGTGGGAGTGTCATGGTCTGGGGCTGCATGAGTGCTGCCGACACTGGGGAGCTACAGTTCATTGAGGGAACCATGAATGCCAACATGTACTGTGACATACTGAAGCAGAACATGATCCCCTCCCTTCGGAGACTGGGCCGCAGGGCAATATTCCAACATGATAACGACCCCAAACACCCCTCCAAGATGACCACTGCCTTGCTAAAGAAGCTGAGGGTAAAGGTGATTGACTGGCCAAGCATGTCTCCAGACCTAAACCCTATTGAGCATCTGTGGGGCATCCTCAAACAGAAGGTGGAGGAGCGCAAGGTCTCCAACATCCACCAGCTCCATGATGTCATCATGGAGGAGTGGAAGAGGAATCCAGTGGCAACCTGTGAACCTCTGGTGAACGCTATGCCCAAGAGAGTTAAGGCAGTGCTGGAAAATAATGGTGGCCACACAAAATATTTAAACTTTTGGACATTTTCACTTAGGGGTATACTCACTTTTGTTGCCAGCGGTTTAGACATTAATGGCTGTGTGCTATTTTGAGGGGACAGCAAATTTACACTGTTATACAAGCTGTACACTCACTACTTTACATTGTAGCAAAGTGCAATTTCTTCAGTGTTGTCACAAATATATAAAAAATATTTGCAAAAATGTGAGGGGTGTACTCACTTTTGTGACATACTGTATTTAGTGCAATCAGAGTTTAGCCTTTACCTTCCTTGTATTCAGGATCATATCGCTTCTTCATTTCTCCTCTCCATTTGGTAAGTTTAGAGGAAGTAAAAAAAAATGTAAGAAGAGCTGTGAAAAAGCTGAAGTTTGCGATAGTGAGGAGAAACCCGACCAACAGCCCTGGAAGATACAGAAATATTAATTTTATAAATAACGCTTTTTGTAACTGGACAACTGTCGTATTTGTAAAATTGGATATTAAACACAACTCAAACATGAAATATGAAAACTGCAGCAGACATACAGTAATTCTTTAATGTGGGGCAAATATGAAATGTGGCATATGTTATTTAGCTGGAGCAGTTTAGTCAGATCTTATTTACCTTTTAGTTGTGAATAGGCTTTTATATTCTATAGATTTTATATTCACAGTACACATATAGCTCTAGTGTATGTAAAGCCTATTTTTAAATAACTCAGTAGGGGTTTAACCTTACTCCTTATTCCTTTCTGCTTGTATCCAGCTAAATAGATTTCCGTTTTCCACGACAGCAGGCTGGCAATCTTCTCCCCACACCCACTGTCACAAAAAAAACAAAAACAAACACCAATCGCAGCCATGCGGGGCTCCTCCCACACGGCCATGGCATTCACAAATTCACAGTTTCCTCCAATGCAACTGAGAACTTGTAGTTTTCAATGAGTTGCAAGGGTGCTGGTGAGTGTCCTCATAGACCATTGATCTTCCTGCTCTCAGGTAACTGTTTGTCCGAGGTACGGGCAGACAGCTATGCTGAGAGTCTGCAGGAGCTAGGGCATTGCACCTGCAATCTGCTGATCGCGGATGCAATGCTCTGCAGGCTCCTTAGCAAAAAATAATGAATATCTCCAGCAGGGACACAGACAGAAATAACCCTTTTCTACTCTATCCACAACTTAAAAAAAATAGCCTTTACATACACTTTGAGCCAGACTTATGATACACCTCTCAATCACAGATCATATGGAGTTTCAAACACAGAGACGTATAATTGTCAGCCATAAATAATGGGATTTATTGTTTTAAAAGGTCAGTATGCCTGTAAGGAGGCTGCCATTGTTGACCTTCATTTGTGTAACGTCATTTATATCACAGCAATCCAAAGCAGCCCTCATCTCATTACTGTGATCATAGAATTTTTAGCTCACACTGCTAAGCTTTGCTCGGAGCTGAGCAGTGTTGTCCTGTTATGGCCGGAGAACACCTTTAAAATGTAAAAATGGGACTATGTTGTGGGTAAATAACCATAAAAACAACCAATATATAACGAGCTGTAACAAAAATGTTCAGATTCCTTGCAGTTGTGTGCTTTTTCAGTGCATCAGATTTCTGGGAAACATTTAATTCTGAATTTCAGGAGTTTGTGTCTCCGCCAAGTGTTTCCTATAAATTTCACATGACAAACAACTGACTGCATCATCAAAAAAAATAAGAAAGGGCAGTTAGATAAAATCGAATCAATATAATTTGCGAGGAAATTAATTAGACTTGGGACATTCATCGTTTATAGAAAAACAGGATCTTCACAGAATAACCTAATAAGACACATATTGTAAACGAGAGGGGCATGTTAACATGCCTTCTTCTTAAAACTAGTAACTAATTTGAGCTTCTCTTTTTCCATTTTCAGAGTCGCAACAGGGCTATTATACACTCACCGGCCACTTTATTGGGTACACCTAGCTAGTATTGGGTTGGACCCCCTTTTGCTTTCTGAACTGCCTTAATTCTTCGTGGCATAGATTCAACAAGGTGTTGGAAACATTCATCAGAGATTTTGGTCCATATTGACATGATAGCATCATGCAGCTGCTGCAGATTTGTCAGCTGCACATCCATGATGCGAATATCCCATCCCACCACATCCCAAAGGTGCTCTACTGAATTGAGATCTGGTGACTGCGGAAGCCATTAGAGTACAGTGATCTCATTGTCATGTTCAAGAAATCAGTTTGAGATGATTTGAGCTTTGTGACATGGTACATTATCCTGCTAGAAGTAGCCATCAGAAGATGGTTACATAAAGGGATGGACATGGTCAGCAACAATACTCGGGTAGGCCATGGCATTTAAACGATGATCAATTGGTACTAAGGGGCCCAAAGAGAAAAAGAGAAAGAGAAAGAGAGAGATTCTGTGCAATGTCGTAGGTGGGCGGGACCCAGCAGCTATCTAGCCAATAATTGGGCTGTTTAAGAAAGGAGTGGGGCCACATACACGTAGCACCCCACCCAGATCCCATTCCATTGGCTGTTGTTGGATAGCTGGGCCCTGCCCATCCCCGACATCCAACCTCAATTTTGACAGCTCCTCTCTCTCTCTCTCTCTCCATACAGTTTCCCACACCGTGAGTGTGGAGAAAGGAGGAGGATGTCAGTGGCTGCTGCACCGCTCTCTTTCTGCTCCATCCATACTACCGAACAGTGCACCTCCACTTTCTCGGCCAAGACCCCCACAGCCTGCCCTGTAGCAGAGGCACCTGTCACTAACAAAAACCCAGGCGCCAGGGCACAATTTCTAGTCGCAACGGTGACCTGGCGCCTGGGATTTGTCGAGCCCGGTCTTATACTTTCTTCCCTGATCTGTTCGTCCCAAGTCATCTCAGAAGGTATAATCCTTGGTAAGACTTTTTTCACTTGAGTTTTATTATATTTTATAGAAATTATAAGAAAAAGTAAACTGTTTCATATACAAAAATCTGTGCAAGAATATGAACCTTAGTAAGATTTTTAAACAGCGTGCACATTTACTGACCATGAAAGATTCTCAGATGTATACACGAGAAACCTGAAAACAGGAGGAGACCAGCCCTACGCAGTATCCTTTGATGAAAAGTGGAGCTATTGCAGTCTTATTTTTCCCCAAAATCTACAATTGGTTCTTTATTTTTTCCTGTGTTTTTGCTGCACACCACTCTACGATCTTGCTACCCTCCACTGTAAAACACCTAATCCCCTCATTTATTACAGCCAATACAGTTTATGTACCATATGAAATAGGTTGAAAAGCTGCTTACATATTTTGTTACCAATAAAGTTGGTAATAAAAACAAAAAGGTTTTATTTAACATTTCATTAGCATGTTGAAAGGGAGGTAGGAACCAGGGTTAAAAGGGTTTAAAGGATAACAAGTGTGTATACACACACACACACACAGGATATAAAAAGTCTACATACCCCCCAAAAAATGAGACAAAGCTAAATAATTTCAGAACTTTTTCCACCTGTAATGTGACCTATAAACTGTACAACTCAATTGAAAAACAAAACTAAAATCTTTTAGGGAGGGAAAGTAAAAAATAAAATAAAAAATGTGGTTGCATAAGTGTGCACACCCTCTTATAACTGGAGATGTAGCTGTGTTCAGAATTAAGCAATCACATTCAAAGTTATGTTAACTATGAGTCAGTACACACCTGCTGTCATATAAAGTGCCTCTGATTAACCCTAAATAAGGTTCAGCTGTTCTAGTAGGCCTTTCGTACCATTTTCTTAGGCCCCTTTCACACTGGGGCGGGGAGCCGCGGTGACGGTAAAGCAGCGCTATATTTAGCGCTGCTTTACCGTAGTTTTAACCGCGGTTTTCGGCCGCTAGCGGTGCGGTTTAACCCCCGCGAGCGGCCGAAAAGGGGTTAAAGACCCCCCGCAGAGCGCCGCCGTAGCGGCGCTTTGCGGCGGTATTGCCGCGGTTTTACCGCGGTGTCCCATTCTAATCAATGGGAAGGAGCGGTATAGGAGCGGTGAACACACCGCTCCTATCCCGCTGCAAAGATGCTGCTAGCAGAACTTTTTTTGTCATCCTGCTAGCGCACCGCTCCAGTGTGAAAGCCCGCCGGCTTTCACACTGGAGTTAAAGGGGCCGGATTTTTTCATGCGGTGAACAGGCGCTATTTTTAGCGCTGCACCGCATGAAAAACGCCCCGGTGTGAAAGGGGCCTAAGTCTCATCCTACAGCAAAAGCCATGGTCCGCAGAGAGCTTCCAAAGCATCAGAGGGATCTCATTGTTAAAAGGTATCAGTCAGGAGAAGGGTACAAAAGAATTTCCAAGGCATTAGATATACCATGGAACACAGTGAAGACAGTCATCATCAAGTGGAGAAAATATGGCACAACAGTGACATTACCAAGAACTGGACGTCCCTCCAAAATTGATGAAGACAAGAAGAAAACTGGTCAGGGAGGCTGCCAAGAGGCTTACAGCAAATTAAAGGAGCTGCAGGAATATATGGCAAGTACTGGCTGTTGGTACATGTGACAACAATCTCCCATATTCATATGTCTGGGCTATGGAGTACAGTGGCAAGATGGAAGCCTTTTCATACAAAAGAAAGACATCCAAGCCCGGCTAAATATTGCAAAAACAAATCTTAAGTATCCCAAAAGCATGTGGGAAAATGTGTTATGGTCTGATGAAACCAAGATAAAACTTTTTGGCAAAAATGCCAAAAGATATGTTTGGCGCAAAAACACTGTGCATCACCGTAGCATGTGAAACATGGTGGTGGCAGCATCATGCTTTGGGGCTGTTTTTCTTCAGCTGGAACAGGGGCCTTAGTGAAGGTAGAGGGAATTATGAACAGTTCCAAATACCAGTCACTATTGGTGCAAAACCTTTAGGCTTCTGCTAGAAAGCTGAACATGAAGAGGAACTTTCAGCTTGACAACGACCCAAAGCATACATCCAAATCAACAAAGGAATGGCTTCACCAGAAGATTGAGCCTCCATGCACGCTGAAGCTCAAAAAAGATTTTTCTGGACGCCAGATTGCTGGCAGAAAAAGCTGGTTGAAAAATTTGCTTTTAACAGCATTTTGTACTAGCGTTTATGAGCATTTGAGCGTTTTATAGCGTTAGCGTTTATGGGCTTTTTTAATAAAAATACACAGAGGACACTCCAAAAATCCCACAATGTATTCCAAACTCCCACAATGCATTGAAAAAATAGAATGCTGAAAGCTAATTAACGAGCGTTCATGAGCGTTTATCAGCGTTTGGCTTTTTTTGGCGGTGAAAAACGGCACTTTGAACGCAAATTTCTGGCGTTCAGAAAAAAGCCCATAATCTCCACTGCTCATTAAAGCTAAAAAACGTCCATGTGTGCATGGACACATAGGCTAACATAGAGTGGAGTTTATGGGCTTTTAAAAAAAACGCCCAAACTCCAATAAACTGCAGTTTATGAGCTTCAGTGTGCATGGAGCCTAAAGTTCTGGAGCCCAGACCTGAATCTGATAGAAAATCTGTGGGGTGATCTGAAAAGGGCTGTGCACAGGAGATGACCTCGCAAAGAAGAGTGGGCAAATATTGCCAAGTCAAGATGTGCCATGCTGACAGACTGATATTAGTTTAAGGGTGTGCACACTTATGCAACCAGATTATTTTATTTTTACTTCCCTCCACCTAAAAGATTTCAGTTTGTTGTTCAACTGAGCTGTAGAGTTTATAGGTCACATTAAAAAGGTGGTAAACGTTCTGAATTTATCTTTGTCTCATTGTTTTACATCACAGAAACCTGACATTTTATATCCACTGTATATACATATACACACACACACACACACACAGTATATCACAAACGTTAGTACACCCCTCACATTTTTGAAAATATTTTATTGTATCTTTTTGTGTAACACTGAAGAAATGACACTTTGCTACAATGTAAAGTAGTGAGTGTACAGCTTGTATAAGAGCCGGTTCACACCAGGGCGACTCAGGATCCAACTTCAGGTTCCCCCGAGACGCCCCAAGTCGCGCTGTAATGTTAATCTATGGAGCCGTCTCAATGCACACTACTGAAGTCGCTCCGACTTCAAAAAAGGTTCCTGTACTACTTCAATCCGACTTCTAGGTGACTTGTACCCATTGATTTCAATGGAAGTCGCCTCCAAGTCGGATCTCCATCTATTTTGAAGCGACTTTACAGGAAAATAAATTTGTTTACTTAGGCAAACCCCACCCTCCCAGAGAGCTGATTATTCTGTGATTGGCCACAGCCAAAGTCGCCTGGCCTGGGGGCGACTTGAAGTTGTGTTGTAAATAACTCAAAGTCACAATGAAGTTGCTTCCAAGTCATGTTGAAGTTGCTTCCAAGTTGCCTTGCTAAGTCGCGCTGTAAGTCGTGTTGCCCCAGTGTGAACCGGCACTTACAGTGTAAATTTGCTGTCCCCTAAAAATAACTCAACATACAGCCATTAACCACTTGCTTACTGGACACTTAAAACACCCTTACTGCCCAGACCAATTTTCAGCTTTCGGTGCTCCCACACTTTGAATGACAATTACTCAGTCATGCAACACTGTACCCAAATTATTTTTTCGTCCTTTTTTTCCAACAAATAGTGCTTTCTTTTGGTGGTATTTGATCCCATCTGGCTTTTTTTTTTTTTTTTGTGCTATAAATGAAAAAAGACCGAAAATTTTGGAAAAAAAAAACGCATTTTTCTTTATTTCTGTGATAAAATTTAGCAAATTATTAATTTTTCTTCATAAATTTTGGCCACAATTTATACTGCTACATATCTTTGGTAAAAATAACCCAAATTAGTGGATATTATTTGGTCTTTGTGAAAGTTAGAGAGTCTACAAGCTGTAGTGCAAATAATACAAAATTGATCACATCTGATGTACTGGTGGCCTATCTCATTTCTTGTGACCCGAAAAAGCCAGAAAAGTACAAATACCCCCCAAATGACCCCTTTTTTGAAAGTAGACATTCCAAGGTATTTAGTAAGAGGCATGGTGAGGTTTTTGATGTTGTCATTTTTTTCCCACAATTCTTTGCAAAATTAATTTTTTTTTCCCCACAAAATTGTAATAGGTTATTTCTTTCACATGGCATGTGTATACCACAAATGACACCCCAAAATACATTCTGCTACTCCTCCTAAGTATTACGATACCACATGTGTGGGACTTTTCCACAGCCTGGCAACTTAGAGAGGCCCAACATGCAGGGAGCGCCATCACGTGTTCTAGGAGCATAAATGACACATCTAAACTTGTTGACTACCTATTACCCTTTTGAAGGCCCTGGAGCACCAGGACAATGACACGTGACACTGACGTGGCACTGATGACACGTGGCACTGATGACAGATGGCACTAATACGGGGCACTGATGACACGTGACACTGACAGATGGCACTAATATGTGGCACTGGTGACAGATGGCACTTATACGTGGCACTGATATCATGTGGCACTGATGAGAGATGGCACCAATACGTGGCACTGATGACAGATGGCACCAATACGTGGCACTGATGACAGATGGCACCAATACGTGGCACTGATGACAGGTGGCATTGATGACAGATGGCACTAACGTGGCACTGATGACAGGTGGCAGTGGGAATAGATCACTTAATTTTTCTTTTTTTTTTTTTTTTTTTTTTTTTTTTTTACTTACGGCACCGCTGCAGCCGTTCATCTCTCCCTCCTCACACGCTGTCTTTGTGAGGAGGAAGAGCGGCGCTAAGAGAAGATCTCATATGTTTACATATGAGATCATCTCTCATTGAACACGCCGATCGCGCTGTAAACGGCCGCTGTGATTGGCCGTTTACAGCGATCTGTGACTGGCTGTGTCCGACGGACACGGCCAGCACAGAACTTCCCCGATGCGTGCTCTCAGGAGCGCGCATTAGGGAAGTAAACAGTAGGACGTCCTCCCTGCAGGGAGCGTCCGCGCTGCAGCCGTCTTTCGGGTATAGCGCGGGCGCGTAGTGGTTAATGTTTAAACCGCTGGCAACAAAAGTAAATACACCCCTTAATGAAAATGTGCAAATTGGGCCCGAAGTGTCAATATTTTGTGTGGCCACCATTATTTTCCCGCACTGCCTTAACCCTCTTGGGCATGGATTTCACCAGAGCTTACACTGTTATACAAGCTGTACACTCACTACTTTACATTGTAGCAAAGTGTCATTTCTTCAGTGTTGTCACATGAAAAGATAGAATAAAATATTTACAAAAATGTGAGGGGTGTACTCACTATCGTGAGATACTGTATATACACACACACACATAGTGGGTATAGACACAAATCAACCCTTTTAAAATAATCTAAATTTTGTTGCTTTGCAGCCTGAGATGAAGACAGACAGTTTTTGTTTTACCCAGCTGTATTTACTAGTGCAATTATTAACCTGAACTATTTGGCCTCAACACCAAAACATATGTCTGGCGGAAATCCAATACAGCTCACCACCCAAATAACACCATTCCTACAGTAAAACATGGGGGTGGTAATATCCTGTTATGGGGGTTTCTCTGCAGCAGGGACTGGAGCACTTGTCAGGATAGAAAAAAAACTGCATGGGGCAAACTACCATCAAATTCTTGGGGAAAATCTGCTACCCTCTAACAGAAAGTTGTTATTTTCTATACCCACTGTGTATAATATATATATATATATATACACTGTGAAAATTAAAGATTAGTTCCTCGATTAATCTTAAATTTTTTTGATCAAAATTCCTTTGATCGATCAAAGTTATCTTGTTCTGTACTCGCCTCTCCGCCAGCTTCCAGGCCTTCAGGGAGTTCCGTCGAAGATCCAGTGACGTCACCGGACTCCTCCCCCCTTCCCCAAGTGCCTCCGTCTGCCAACGAAGGGAAGGGGGAGGAGTCTGGTGACGTTGAAGTTCTGATTGAACGTAATACGTACGGGGAGGAGCTACGGAGGACGTCACCCGCTGCTGCCCTACGGAACTAACACGATTGTCGGCTTTACATGTTGTGTTTTTATCATCTTTATGTGAGTAGTTTGTGTTTGAACACAAAAATTAAATCTTATTCTTAAGGGTGAACCCTAAGATCTTTTCTTTCTACCCATGACCTGGCGTCCTTGCTGAGATCTAAGGAGACGTGAGAGAAGTTGATGGTCCGTGTTAACCCTTTTGATACCCGCTTGCATGACCACCTGTTTGCACAGGGGTCCATGCCATAAGGTGAGAGTGATTAGTTAGACCGGAGGTGGAGGGATTGTCACGCTACTGTGGGAAAGAAAATTACTTACGACAGTGCTACAGTTTGAATTTAAAACTTATTTGTGAACTGTTAAGTCATGGATTGTGGAAACTAACTAGTGTCGGGTGATTGTATATGGTGTATACCACATTTACCACTGACTAATGCAGAGTTGCAATGCAAGGAGATCAGCTAAAAGTAGTGTATGTGCGTAATAATTAATCGAAATTAGTCGATGAAAAAAAAAAAAAAAAAAAAGATTAAAATCGAACACGAAAATTTTAATCAGTAACAGCCCTAATATAAATAAAATTGGTTACATTTACAGCTCTGCAATAGTTCATTTTAGGATTGTATTCTTTGATTAGGCAAGACAAAATTATACCAGACTTTAACATGTAGCTTTTTAAAATTACTTGTCTCAACTGTCTTCTGGTACAATAACTGCATTACTGCAAACAAAATTATTGCAAAATCCAGAGATTTAAGGACCATAACATACCTCCAAGAGCTCCACTACTATCTAAGCTCTTCTTTTTTAAGCCACGTGTCACAATAATAATCGGAGCAATCACAGAAAACAGCCAACGCCATGGCGATATTGGACGTAGTGTACCTGGTAAAATAAAACAAAAGAACAGAAAAAAATAAATTGGAATTACCTGGTGAAAACATTACCTTTATACTTCCACTAGCAAAATACATATGGGATAATTTTAATGACTCAATTGTGCTTCAAAAATGTGTATATATATACATACACATACATACACACACAGTGGTGTGAAAAAGTGTTTGCCCCCTTCCTCATTTCCTGTTCCTTTGCATGTTTGTCACACTTAAGTGTTTCGGAACATCAAACCAATTTAAACAATAGTCAAGGACAACACAAGTAAACACAAAAAAATGCAATTTGTAAATGAAGGTGTTTATTATTAAAGGTGAAAAAAAATCCAAACCATCATGGCCCTGTGTGAAAAAGTGATTGCCCCCTAAACCTAATAACTGGTTGGGCCACCCTTAGCAGCAACAACTGCAACCAAGCGTTTGCGATAACGTGCAATGAGGCTTTTACAGCGTCCTGGAGGAATTTTGGCCCACTCATCTTTGCAGAATTGTCCTAATTCAGTTACATTAGAGGGTTTTCGAGCATGAACGGCCTTTTTAAGGTCATACCACAACATCTCAATAGGATTCAGGTCTGGACTTTGGCTAGGCCACTCCAAAGTCTTCATTTTGTTTTTCTTCAGCCATTCGGTGGTGGACTTGCTGGTGTGTTTAGGATCATTGTCCTGCTGCAGAACCCAAGTTCGTTTCAGCTTGAGTACACGAACAGATGGTCGGACATTCTCCTTCAGGATCTCTTGGTAGACAGCAGAATTCATAGTTCCTTTTATCACGGCAAGTCTTCCAGGTCCTGAAGCAGCAAAACAGCCCCAGACCATCACACTACCACCACCATATTTTACTGTTGGTATAATGTTCTTTTTCTGAAATGCAGTGTTCCTTCTACGCCAGATATACTTGGACACACACCTTCCAAAGAGTTCCACTTTTGTCTCATCGGTCCACAGAATGTTGTCCCAAAAGTCTTGGGGATCATCAAGATGTGTTGTGGAGAAATTGAGACGAGCTTTGATGTTCTTTTTGCTCAGCAGTGGTTTTCTCCTTGGAACTCTGCCATGCAGGCCATTTTTGCCCAGTCTTTTCCTGATGGTGGAGGCATGAACGCTGACCTTAACTGAGGCAAGTGAGGCCTGCAGTTCCTTGGACGTTGTTGTGGGGTCTTTTGTGACCTCTTGGATGAGTCGTCGCTGCGCTCTTGGGGTAATTTTGGGCGGCTGGCCACTCCTGGGAAGGTTCACCACTGTTCCATGTCTTCGCCATTTGTGGATAATGGCTCTCACTGTGGTTCGCCGGATTCCCAAAGCTTTGGAAATGGCTTTATAACCCTTTCCAGACTGATAGATCTCAATTACTTTCTTTCTCAATTGTTCCTGAATTTCTTTGGGTCTCGGCATGATGTGTAGCTTTTAAGGATCTTCTGGTGGACCTTACTGTGTCAAGCAGCTCCTATTTAAGTGATGCCTTGATTATTGCCACACCTGTTCACAATCAGGCCTGGGTGTGGCTAGAGAAATTGAACTCAGGTGTGGACAACCACAGTTATAGTATGTTTTAACAAGGGGGGCAATCACTTTTTCACACAGGGCCATGATGGTTTGGATTTTTTTTCACCTTTAATAATAAACACCTTCATTTACAAATTGCATTTTGTGTTTACTTGTGTTGTCCTTGACTATTGTTTAAATTGGTTTGATGTTCCGAAACACTTAAGTGTGACAAACATACAAAGGAACAGGAAATGATGAAGGGGGCAAACACTTTTTCACACCACTGTATATATATATTTATTTATTTATTTATATTTCATTGAACTATGCATTTCTAACTCAAAAGTACCTTCTATTGTTCTCAGGTTCAAATATCTACACTTAGCTGCTTCTTGCTGCTGTGATTTGACTTCCCTGTTAGAGGGTGGCTACATTTGTTCTCCATGGTCCTGTTGTAAGTAAAAGTGTAGCCTCTATTTATCACTCTTGAAGGACTAGACTAGGGACTACTGAATTTGAAGTGTGCATAGGGCAGTGCACATGACTACAACTAACCTGTACTGCTTGTTTCAAACAAATGGAAATGAGGGAGAAAAATCTGAGGTTTAAGAGCTCAAGAAGGACGTTACATGAATGCAGAAAAAAAAAACAGTAGGAAACAATTTAATGAAAAACAGGATTTTAAGGATATTAGGTAGTGGATGGGTATGGATTATTTTTTAGAAAATAAGATTATTATTCAGTGTCACTTTTAATTGCTGCATGTGCCAATCAACGGCTAAGCAATGAAATACAAACAAATAACATGTTTAAAGGGGTTGTAAAGGTTTGTTTTTTTATTTTCTAAATAGGTTCCTTTAAGCTAGTGCATCGTTGGTTCACTTACCTTTTCCTTCGATTTCCCTTCTAAATGTTTTTTTTCTTTGTCTGAATTTTTAACTTCCTGTTTCTCCTCAGTAAACTTCACACCATCATCCGAGCGGTGTTTAGTCAGCCAGAACAGCTTACTGAGGAGGAACAGGAGGTGAGAAATTCAGACAAAGAAAACAAAGAAAAAAAACATTTAGAAGGGAAATCGAAGGAAAAGGTAAGTGAACCAACAATGCACTAGCTTAAAAGGAACCTATTTAGAAAATAAAAAACGAACCTTTAAAACCCCTTTACGCTACACATCATCATAGAACGATTAATGAATCATGGCAGAAAAGGACAGAGTAGGGTAGGGAAGAGTCAGGATTGTATTGCTGCATCACCAGGAACATTGCTATGACCCAAACTTTCTCAAAACTGGACTTTCCATACAATCAGTTATGGAATCTACTAGGGAGCTAAATAAACTGCTACCGCCCCTTCTGCTCTCCAAAAAAGAATATGAAGAATTCACCAATGTAGCAAAACTCATCTCACATCAATGCCATAAGTGGAACCAGTGCCACAGTACAACCAAACTCGAAAATCAAGTCCACTTTAGGCCCCATTCACACCTCAGCGTTTTGGAGCTTGTATCTCCAAAACGCTGGAGGAGGGAAAGAAAGGTCAATTATTCTCTATGGAGATGGTTCACATCTCCACTCCAAGTCGCCTGAAGCTCAAAAAATTTCTGGATCTTTTTTGTTTGTAGGTTGGGGGATACTTTTATCTTCTTTAAGGTTGTATAGGGATTCCTAATAATCTGCAAATGTGTTAGCTATCTTTTAAGGGTTGTAATGTACCTGAGATAGTGTTTTAAACCATTTTATTTTGATTTTGACTTTGTTTTGTAGATTTGCTAATAGTTTACCAGCTTTATTGCTTTGAGAGTAGTAATTCAACTTTAGTTTTTTATTGTGGTCTAGTATTTAGGTTTAGTATTTATTGTGGTCTTCTATTAACAGATCTCTTAGATCCTTAGATTATTCAGTTGTAGGATCTTTGGGATTCTTTTTATGTTTTTCCTTTACTGACGAGATCTCTTGTAGAGTTTTATTTATTAAATTAAATTGTATTTGTAGTAATATGCCTTCGATACAGGCTTTGTATGAACACCATAAAGGTGGTATTTTCCACTGAACCATCATCATTGAAATTAAAGTTTTTCTTTTATCACGGACAAAATTACTTTGAGATAAAATATAGGTATTGTTCCTCCAAAATGTGTTATTAGTACAGGTTTGGCCTGTTTTGATTTCCAATGTTATTGGAGCATGGTCAGACCAGGAAATTTTATGGATCTGAGCTTTAACTACATTTGGGAGTAAGATTTTGTCTGTGATAAAAGTCAATCCTGGAATAGGATTTGTGAACCTGGGAGTAAAAGGTGTAATCCCTTTCAGTGGAGTGTAAACACCTCCAGGGATCATACATATCTTCCATAGAGAAAATGTTATTGAGTCCAGATCTATTGGGTTTGCCTTGCTTGGTGGTGTTGATATTGGGGTCTAGAGGTGCATTAAAGTCCCCACATAATATTAGGCGGCTTCTGTATTTTCTGAGTTTAGTGTAGAATATTTGGGCTAAAATGTTGTGGGCTCTTGTTTGGGGGTATATATATAACAATAGTGTAGTTTACATACTCAATATTTGCAACTATTATAAATCTTCCTTGATTATCAGTCTTGACTTCTAATGGTTGAAAGGACACAGTCTTTTATTATCGTTATTACTCCTCTCTTTTTCCGAGAGTTGTTGGATACATATATATGAGGAAAGTTATTATGAGAAAATTTCAGAGCTTTATCCTCTGCAAAATGCGATTCTTGTATGCATATAACATCGCTGTTCAATTTTAATATAGGTCTTTCCAAAGAGCTTTCCGTTTGAATGGGCTATTAAGGCCCCTTACATTCAGTGACATAAATTTGAGTGCCATGAAAATGGTAATTTTGGATGCTAAAGAAAATCATAATTGTATTTATCCTGATGGTTGGAATTTTGATTTCTGTCCCTGTTGTATCCTGTTTTATCCAGTAGGTGGTAGTCTTGTACCAGTTATAAATCCAGAGAGGTTTTAGTTTCATATATTTTAATATTAAAAAAAAAGGGAGATAAGGATCCCGTGTACTAGAGCTGCACGATTCTGACTAAAATCAGAATCACGATTTTTTGGCTTAGAAGATAGATCACGATTCTGGCGGCGTAACATTATCTTTCACATTAAAACAAAAAAAATTGTGCTAACTTTACTATGTTGAGTTTTTTTTTTATTTATTGAAGTGTATTTTTTCCCAAAAAATTGCATTTGAAAGAAGTGTCAGAAAAAGATTTAGACTTTAAGTGGTTAAACTTCCTGCATTTACATGTGGTTATAAGCTTGGCAGACTGCCCAGATTATTTGTTTACACAAGAAGTTCTATCCCTTTGATCTAAGAAGTAAGCTTAGTTACAATGTTTCAAGTTCTAAACTTGGCAGATTGCCCCAGATGCTTTCTTTTGACAGCTAAGTGAGCAGATAATCTCTCCACTTGTTTATATGAAAGAATCGCCTACTCTCAGCAGGAGAAATCGTCAGGGGGGGGTGAAACATAGAAACAGTTCAACTGAAAAACAATAAGTCTCTGGCTTAGGGTTCCCTGAGCTGAGCTTTCCTAAGAGGCTAGTTTGCCTTCTGATTGGACAGATCTTTATAGATCAGTAGGTGTTAGAGGCAGATCCATAGAAAGGTAATGAAGAAAGTGTGTCACTTATGGCTAGTTTGCCACTGTTGTGGGATTTTTCTCGGTGTGGCTTTTTCCCCATGCGTCATCTTCGATTGGAGGTAATAAGCCCCATTTTTTCAAAAGTTTCAGGCCATCTTCCATATTCATGATGTTATATTCTTTTCCATCTCTTTCCAGCATTAGTTTTGTAGGGAAACCCCACTTATAGATGATTTTGTGATTCCTAAAAATTGTAGTTATTGTATTGAGATTTTTGCGTGCTGGTATAGTTGCCTGTGAAAGATCCGAGTACAATATTATTCCCGCATATGGGTCAGGTAGTGGTGCATTATGTCTTGCAAAATACATTAGTTGCTCCTTCACTTTGAAAAAAACTTCCATGTGTCCCGGCCGGGCTGCAGAAATCTCCTAGTTTGCGGGGTCCCCCACGTTCCTTTCTCTTCCTCATTCTCCCTGGGTGGTCTCCCCTGTGCCTGTCTGTGCTCTCTGGGAAGCTTTAGGTCGCGGTGGGTTGCTTTAATGGGAGCCTTTGTAGCAGAGCTCTCTCAAGCTGCTTCCATCAGCCTCTGTAGCCGGCCCCGCCCCCCAAGATGTTAATACTACTACTGCTTAATTATTATTGAATAAATAAGTGGAAAATAAATACAAATAATCATAAACAAACAATAAATAAATTCAAAAACTGAATACGAAGTAATAGTAAATAATTAACCCCTAATCCTAACCCTAACCTTAACTCTAACACTTTACCCTAACAAAAAAAGAATAATAAATGAATAATACTAAATTAAAAAACAAATAAAAGCCAACAGAAAAGCTAAAAAAAGCTGAAATACCTAGCAAATGATGCAACAGATGACAGTTTTCTCTATTGGCTAATAAAAAAACACCAAAGCTCAAAAACGTGCCCTGAAACGCACGAAATAAACGCTCAAAGACGCTGCGCTCAGGTGTGAATGCAGTCTTAATCAGTAAGAAAGTCATTAACAGTCTAGTAGTGGAACCAAGAGGATAACATGGCACGTTAGCTTTTCCAAATCAAACAGTGCTTTGCCGTGGAACCCGTGGACCTCAGAGTCAAAGTCAGAAAAGCATTCAGTCGAAGTGAATGCTGAGGCAAGAGCCCACAATGCATTGCTTTTATAGGTTAAAGCACTACATTTTAGGTCACATAACCTGGAATTAAACACTGTGGGATCTTCTTTTTCCAGTTACAGTAACTTTGATAACCTTTCCAACCATATAGAACGGATTTAAGTGGACCTAAATATAGAATTTATGCTGCCGGTATATAGGAATGTGTGCGAAAACATTCAGCGACAACCCTCACCAACAGGAAGGACATATAAATGCACAGGGAATCCTGATGAGATTTCAACCCAGATGCTGTAAAGAAAGATTAGCCATGGAGACATATTTAAAATATAAAATGATCCCTATGAGAAGTGAAGGATGGAAACACGGTAAACTATCTACTATACATTTCCTTTAGCCACAAATCACACACAAATTACCTGAACAGAATACTCACCATAATAATTACTTGCAGTTATAGATATTATCCAGAAAGACAAAGATATGCAAAGAATCATCGACAGAAGGACTATGTTCATCATCATGTTTACATATTCTTTGTAGACGTCGTCCTGGATATACAGCATAAGGGCAGATCAACAAATCACCTAAAATGTAATCACAGCACTCATTACCTTACTGCATTACATACACCCCCACCATTATTAATTGATGAACAGCATATTTGTGTATTAGACAGCCTTAATATGCTCCATATTACTTATCTTAGCCAGGCACCCCATCCACAACAACCACATTAAAAGTTTCTTTTTTTTTTTTTTTTTTTTACACATCATTAAAAAAATAATAAATGCCTAGCCATATTACTCACCTAACAGCCCCCAGAAAAGTGTTGCGTTTGCAGAAGATACAAACAGCACGGAAAATGTTTCTTTTACATAAGCAGTACATACATTTATGCATAGGAACTCTGCACTATATAGAAGAGATTTTGTGCTGTATAATTGTAATGGAAGTAATGAGCAAGTAATGCAGAGAACTGCATGAAACTCAAAACATTAGAAGAATCTTAGGACTGTGTTTGAAAGACCTTATTATATGGTCATTTTTTTTTTTTTAACTCATCGTGTACAAAAGGTTTGCTTTAGGCTTCATGTACACTGCTGCTCCTAAACTGATATTTTTGGGGCTTTTGGTGTTCTTTTTTTGCCTAAGCCCCTTAACACACCTCAATAAAATCCTATGTATCTATGCAGACAGACTTGTAGCCCCTGTTCACCTTGGAGCGACTTACAAGTCGCATCCTATTGCAGGCAATAGTACTGTTCAAATCAGTGCGACGCACGTTTAGCACTTCAGTGTTTATTCAGTTCAGTGGCCAGAATAAATTCGAAGTATAGCTAATGAAATAAATAAAATGGCGAAACACCGCTAATCTCACCTAAACTGGTTTGAGAGAAAAAATGCAGCTTGGCTGAGTTTGTAACACGGATTTTCCCATCTTGAAGATTGAAAAGTACCTGAGGTTCTTTGAGACAGAATTTTGTTCTCCCATATTTTTCAGGTGCTCCCATGTAAAAGGCTATGGGGCCAAAAACATGAGATTCTGCTCCTGTACTACAGGTTACGTGTGTGCCTCTCACCTGCTAAACTCAAACCTGAATTGGGGCTTAGTCCCCGGGGTATACTTGGGGACAAGTGACTGTCTTCAAGCATGTCACATTAGACTTTAGATGTAAATAAAAAAGAGAATAGTTGGGCAGGGTTTGGTAGAGTATGAGTGGTCTATCGCATCCCAATGTATGAATATAATTTAATTTTTGTAGGCCTTGTGTGCATGAACATGGCCCAGTACCCCTAGGGGATGCTTAGGGTAAAGATAGACACTAATGAGGTATATTCAATTCAAAAAGTGTATAGATTTATTGAAAGAGACGCATGTCAATGCATATGATACATCATACAAAATGTTCAAATATTAAAGGCATACAAAATAGCATATATAGTTTTTTATCATGTCACAGCATGAACATAGAAAATGTTGAGACAGGGAAAAACTTGCTTGATACGTATATATTCAGGAAAACGCCAACATGTTTCGGACTTTAGTCCTTTTTCAAGGCAGTTTAATATCCTTATGTTCACATCTACAATGTGTGAATAAATCAGAAATTAGTACATATAGGTTGCAACAACAGAAACTGTTTGTTTTTTGCCATATAAGTCGGTATAGTGCAATCATTGTGGGTATGGTACTCACATGTAAAGCTAGTTTGGAGAAATGCCAGATGAGGTATATGTACTAATTTCTGATTTATTCACACATTGTAGATGTGAACATAAGGATATTTTTTTTCCCTGCAGACCTACTTGTTGATGTGACCAAAAATTACCCCTGAAGAAGAGGTCAACTGCAAATCATACCTCGAAACGTCGGATTATCTCTATTGTTATTGTTTCTCAATAGAATTGGTCCTAATTGTCATATGTATGTCACATATTTTCTATAGACATCCATTTTAGATGTTAAATGTCATAGTTCAAAAAACTTTTTATGGCTTTTCCATCAATAAATATTCTTTTTTTTTTTTAATTCCTTTCCTACTTTTTCATTACTATTTGAGTGTCAGCAACCCAATTTAAAATCCCACTGAGGATATACGCTCTTGGTTGAGTGTTCTTTTTCTATTTCAATAGGGATGTGGGTTGACTGTTACACTATTTACATACAGAGTGGACACCTATTCTCTCTTATGCCCCAGTATATCCAATCAGCCCCTAACCTGTCCACCTTTAGAAGAGCCCTGAAACCCAATTTATTCAGGGAAGCCTATCCCACACCCACCCACATCAAATCATTCCTTGCATCTATTACCTTTTGTACCACCACCTCCCTCCCTTTAGAATGTAAGCTCTTAGAGGTGGGTCCCCCCCCCCCCCCCATGTGCTGTCCCCATCTACATTGTAAAGCCCTGCGTAAACTGTTGGCGCTATATAAAATCGTGTATAATAATAAAAAAATAACATTTTGGTGTGGAAACATTTTGTATGATAGAAAAAAAGTCGGCGCTCTTTCAGTGAAATTTAAACATCCACGTGCAATGAGTGTAGATATTTAGTACACAAATAAAACAATTGGGAAAAGATGCAGCACTGTATTTTTTCACATTCATTTTGTATGCCCTGCATTTGATCACAATTCCCAAATCCCCCCCAAGTATAATTGAGAATTTCTATTATAGTATTTTCTATCATTCTGGCACTCCAGCCCTAGCTAGGGAGATTTCTAGAGATCAGTGCACATGTCTTATGGTAAACAGCCCCCAGTAAGATGTATTAATTTGACTTACCTCTGGGCCTCAGTTTTTCCTAAAGTTCCAAACCGAGCGCTTCTTCCTGTAGACCAAGTACAGCTTAGTGGTGGCAGCAGACGTTAGGAGGAGGAAGTGATCTGTGATGGGGCGGCGATCGCTGTTGAGAAAGCATGCAGCTTAAGTACGATTAATGCATTTGTCCACCCATCCCCAACACACTTCCTCTCCACATGACTATCCCCTGAGCTCCCCTTATAAATGATCCACAATGTTTAATGCAAATAGTCAATGCTGTCTCAAACAAGCTGCCTAGTGCCTAATATATCACACTATCAGAAATGAATGTAATAATGATGGATGACAGCTCAATGCAATGTAAAGCAAGAGTAGACTAAACAGGATTACACAGTCAGTCATTATAGGATCATCAAGAGCAGCTCACACAGCAGGAGCACAGATGAGGAGGAGGCAGATGCCATAGCAACCATTCAGAGACCGGCGAGTCCCATACACAGCAACCAATCAGAGACCGGCGAGTCCCATACACAGCAACCAATCAGAGACCGGCGAGTCCCATACACAGCAACCAATCAGAGACCGGCGAGTCCCATACACAGCAACCAATCAGAGACCGGCGAGTCCCATACACAGCAACCAATCAGAGACCGGCGAGTCCCATACACAGCAACCAGAGATTAAGGATGAGCTCAGGCGTGTTCGTACAGCCCACGTGCAGAGCCGCCAGGAAGTCAGCACTGTGGTGCGCTAATCACAAACAATGAGACATTTCCCGATCTCTGCAGCCACGCATCGGGACAATGTCTCACTGCCTGTGATTAGCGCAGCGTAGTGCCGACTTCCTGGCGGGCTTTGCACATGGGCTGTGCAAACACGCCTGAGCTCATCCTTACCAGAGACCAGCGAGTCCCATACACAGCAACCACCAATGCAATACTCCCAATGCACACGTACCTGCACAAACGGCTGTTTCTTAAATTGGGTGCTGAAATGACCAATGGCTGGAACCGACTGCAATCATGAAAAGGAAGTGTCACCAGCACACCAGGATCTTCAAAATTGGTTCCAAAACTTTAATCACATAGTATCAAAAAAATAAATAGAAGCAAGGTTTCAGAGCCACGCAGGACCCCTTCACCAGGCATGTGACAAATTGTGATACAAACAGTCCACGATTTACCACTTAAGCCCCAGACCATTTGGCTGGCCAAAGACCAGAGCACTTTTTTGCGATTCGGCACTGCGTCGAATTAACTGACAATTGCGCGGTCGTGCGGCCCTTTCCCCCCCCCCCCCCCCACAAATAGAGCTTCCTTTTGGTGGTATTTGATCACCTCTGCAGTTTTTATTTTTTGCGCTATGAACAAAAAAAAGAGCGAAAATTTTGGAAAAAAAAAAAATGCATTATTTTTTACTTTTTGCTATAATAAATATCCCCTATATATATATATATATATATATATATATATATATATATATATATATATATATATATATATATATAAAAAATCCTCAGTTTAGGCCGATACGTATTCTTCTACATATTTTTGGTAATACAAAATAGGGGATAGTTGTATGGCATTTTTATTAAAACATTTTTTTTTTCACTAGTAATGGTGGCAATCAGCGATTTTTATCATGACTGCGACATTATGGCAGACACATCGGACAATTCTGACACATTTTTGGGACCATTGGCATTAATACAGCGATCGATGCTATAAAATTGCATTGATTACTGTAAAAATGTCACTGGCGATGAAGGGGTTAACCACTAGGGGGCAGGGTTAAGTGTGTCCTGGGGAGTGATTCTAACTGTAGGGGGGGATGGGCTAGCAGTGACATGACCCTGATTGCTGCTCCCAATGACACGGAGCAGACGATCAGTGTCCTGTCACTAGGCAGAACGGGGAGATGCTGTGTTTACATCGGCATCTCCCCGTTCTTCAGCTCCGTGACACGATCGCGGGCACCCAGCGGACATAGAGTCCGCAAGCACAGAGCTTGCGGCAGGCACGCGCGCGCCAACATATATCTACAGGAGCCGGTCGGCAAGCGGTTAAAGAACCATTCACCAATCAGTGCAAAGAGGAAATAACCCCCAGCCCGCCCCCTGACATCCAATGACATCATATCCCGTCCACAAACCTGTGTGTTTGGTTCCTATTTACATAAAACAGCCATCAGGCTCTCATAACCACTTTGGCCAGAGTGGATCAGTGCACTAGTATTCTGTTCATACTAAAATGAATTCTATGTGCACAGAGCACTAACCTGCAATTGCAGCCTCATCAAACGTGTCTGTTCCTTTCCTCAATTGTGTACTTCCACCTGGCTGTTTACTACCATTGCTAGGTGACCATTAGGGGCTTGCCTTTCTACTCCAATCCAGAGACACGCTGTGCACATGCGCCCTAGGGGATCAATATGTCAATGCAGATGGCAGCGGTCTGCAATTAGATAGGGAGCACTCTGGGGCTAAGTGAAAAGGAGGAGAAAAAAACCGAGTGTGTCATGGCCGCTGCACCTCAAAAGATATGGAAAGTGGAAAAAAGCGGAAAATTCTAATAAAATATGAAAATGAAAGAAAAGAGAAAGAAAAAAAAAAAAAGAATAAGAAAACCTAAAAGAAAAAAAAAAATACAAGTTATAAGAGGGGGGAAAAAAAATCAAAAAAGAATAAAGAATGAAAAATGGAAAAAAAATAAAATAAAAATAAAAAATATTTCCATTATAGACAAAGAAGCAGAATAGCTCCAAATAGATGCGAAAATAAAGTATAGAATAAAAGATTAAAATTGTTGATACATTACAACCATAAGCAACATCACAATCCAATTTATCGGATAAAGTGGTATTAAAGCCCCCTGGTTGGACTGTGCCCAAAGTATATGTCCAGTATGCCTCATGGCAAAGGAGGTGACGATCCTGGTCTCCCCCCCCCCCCCCCCCCCACTAGTCATGATATTTGTTCAACGATCATGCCCCTTAATAGCGTGGCTCCTAAACCTTGCTTCTATTTATTTTTTTGGTACTATGTGATTAAAATTTTGGACCCAATTTTGGAGATCCTGGTGACACTTCATACACAGCAACCAATCAGAGACCAGTGAGTCCCATACACAGCAACCAATCAGAGACCAGTGAGTCCCATACACGGCAACCAATCAGAGACCAGTGAGTCCCATACACGGCAACCAATCAGAGACCAGTGAGTCCCATACACGGCAACCAGAGACCAGTGAGTCCCATACACGGCAACCAATCAATCAGAGACCAGTGAGTCCCATACACAGCAACCAGAGACCAGTGAGTCCCGTACACAGCAACCAATCAGAGACCAGTGAGTCCCGTACACAGCAACCAATCAGAGACCAGTGAGTCCCGTACACAACAACCAATCAGAGACCAGTGAGTCCCATACACAACAACCAATCAGAGACCAGTGAGTCCCATACACAGCAACCAGAGACCAGTGAGTCCCATACACAACAACCAATCAGAGACCAGTGAGTCCCATACACAGCAACCAATCAGAGACCAGTGAGTCCCATACACAGCAACCAATCAGAGACCAGTGAGTCCCATACACAGCAACCAATCAGAAGTCACCATTCCTGATCTCACTTCAGCAACACTATATGTGGTTGCCATTGGTTACCCTGTGTGTGTTCTGCTGGCGGTACACTATACAGTCTAATTGTACATTCCCCTTTAAACTCACCTCTCCTATTATAATCTGATTGTACAATCTCTACCAACAACTATGCAGTCCACATGCCTACCTTATTGGATATATTAGGTAGGTCCTCATATTCTAGTTATGATGAAGCTGAACTGTTTGGTCAAATTGTAAAATGTAGAATTCCCCTTCGTTTTACTAAAACTTTGTAAAGTCATGAAAATCGACCTATTTCCATCAATTTGCATCCAACCAGGCAATTACATAGTAGTTGGTAGATCTAATTCAGATTGTACAATTAGATTGTAAGGAGTGTGGGGAGCTTCAGTCAGGAAGCCTGCATACCAATCATTGCATGCATTCTCCTTGTCCTCAGTTCCATAAATCCACCCCACCCCCCCGGACACCGAGCACAACAGCTTCCCATAGCTACTCTGACTATTTCATAAAAAGAAAGCTGAGCGCATTATAAAGAAGTCTGTCCGCCCGCACCTGAATACAAGGTCCTGCTCTTCATGTACCAGTCCCCATACCCGCACTATAACAAACACTGGGCTCCATCCTCAGTAACGGACACACTACTTCCGGGTACCTGACTGCAGAGAAACTCGACTCAGCGCGACACTTCCGGTCTTCACTCTACTGCTGGCTGTATACGTCACTGTGTGTGTTGTAGGGAGTAAAGTGCAGCAGGTGGACAAGCAGGATGAGATGTTGGCTGTCCTTTACTTATCCCTCTTGTGTATTCTAGAGCGCAGACCAATATAGTATGACTAGTATTACCTTGAACGAGGACCCTAGCCTAAATCCTAAAAATTGAAAAATGTATAATTCCATGTTTTATTAACCACTTCAGCCCCGGAAGGATTTGCCCCCTTAATGACCAGGCCATTTTTTGCGATATGGCACTGCGTCGCTTTAACTGACAATTGCGCGGTTGTGCGACGTACCCAAACAAAATTGATGTCCTTTTTTTTCCACAAATAGAGCTTTCTTTTAGTGGTATTTGATCACCTCAGCGATTTTTTGCGCTATAAAGAAAAAAAAAGCAACAGTTTTGAAAAAAACACAATATTTTTTATTTTTTTCTATAATAAATATCTCAAATTTAAAAAAACAAAAACAAATTTCTGATATGATAGGCTGATATGTATTCTAGATATTTTTGGTAAAAAAATCGCAATAAGAGTATATTGATTGGTTTGCACAAAAGTTATAGCGTCTACAAAATAGGAGATAGATTTATGGCATTTTTATTATTTTTTTTTTTACTAGTAATGGCGGCGATCTGCAATTTTTATCAAGACCGTGACGGATCAGACACTTTTGACACTATTTTGAGACCACTAATATTTGTACAGCAATTTGTGCTTTAAATAGCCACTGATTACTGTATAAATGTCATAGGTAGGGAAGGGGTTAACACTAGGGGGGATCAAGGCGTTAACTGTGTTCTCTTTGTGTGTTCTAACTGTAGGGGATGGGACTGACTAGGGAGGGAGACTGATCGGTGTTCCTATATACTAGGAACACACGATCTGTCTTCTCTCCCCTGACAGGACGTGGATGTGTGTGTTTACACACACACATCCCCGTTCCTGCTCTGTCAGGAGCGATCGCAAAAATGCCGACGGACATCGCAGCCACCGGGCACGCGCGCAGGCTACTCATTGATGCGGCGTGCACGCCCCCTAATCCTCTTAATCCTCGTACAGCTACGGCAATTTGCGCAGGGGAACCATTCTGCCGCCATCAAACAATGGTCTGGCAGCGGTTAAAGAAGTCCAGCCTGGGCTCAAGAGGCTGGATTTCTCCTATGGGTCACAGGAGTACAATTTGTTTTGCACTCCTGTGACCCGTTTTCACAGAGAGCAGACTGAAGTCCGCTCTCTGCTGACGTCACACAGATCAGTCAAGGCACCGCGTCATGCCGAAAAAAAAAAAAAAAAAGTCTGGATCTGCCAGGTCAGTGTTGCCAACCTACCAGATTGAAATTTACTGACACAACACCCAAGTTTTTACTGACATTTCCAAAACATACCAAATTACAGTGTGAAGTGCAAATTTCAGTATATAGGCTACAAACAAGTACAATATGCAATTAACAATGTGATGGAATGTAGATGGTAAGGCATAAATCCTATTTCTTATTTTATTGTTAATATAGCAAGGAAGTATCTCAGTGACAGGAGGGCAAGAAATGAGAATGGGGGGCACACACACATGAAATTTGACTCGCACTGACAGCAGTGTGCAGCAGCACAGATGATGATGACACCCCACCGACACGACACATCCCCTCCTGGGTCACAGTGACAGTCTCTCTCTCCATGCCAGGTGGTCCCTTCAGTCCACTCCAGTCAAATCAGCACTGACAGTCCCGCTCGCGGCTTGCCTTACTCCTATCTCACAAACCAGCACATGAGGCTCTGGCCGCACTGCTCGGCTTCCTTGCATCATGAAATCACACGACACAGTCAGGCACCGCCTCCGCTAAACACACACCCCCTCCCCCGCCGGCGCTTCCTGAACACACTGTAGCAGGCACCAGGATGGTCATTATGGGCACCGAACTGGAGCTGTGCAGTTCTAAGCCAAACGTCACAGCCATATTTTTACTGGCAACTTTTTCCTGTCACTGGCATTTACTGGCAAGAGGAAAGTGACCATTTTTTAAAAAATGCTGACGGTTGGCAACACTGTGCCCGGTGCCTGGACTGATGCCTTTCTCAGCGAGCCGCTGAGAGACTGAGAGGGCTGCTCCCCGCCCCTCCACGGCTCAGGTCTCCGGTGAGTGCGGTAAAGGGGGGGCAGAGGAGAGAGCTGCTGACTGATAGGCAGCAGCTCTCCACTTGGGGAGCTGTGAGAACCAAGCCATCGATGATGTTCGATGGCTCAGTTCTCAGTGCAGAGGTGGTGAGGGACAGATGCAGCATCGGTTGCATCGGTCGGATGCTGCATCCGCCTAGGTAAGTATAAAACAGTAAAAAAATAAATAAAAAAAATACCATACTTCTCTTTTAAATGTCGGTTGTAAACCACATACTTCTCCCATACCTCCCAACTTTTGAACTTGAGAATGAAGGACATTTTAGGGCTATGCGCGTTGCTGCAAAAAGTGGGTGTGGCCAAACATGATAGTGCAAGGACAATGGTTAAACAAAACCCGGGCTTCCTTGTACCTATAAAAGTATGCTTTGGTTGCTGTGCCACAAGCTGAAGTCCCAGGGATACATATAACGTAAACTAAACTTGCTGTGCCACAAGCTGAAGATGCAGGGATACATATAACGTAAAGTAAACCTCAACACAATAATTTAGAAAATGATTTCCAATACATGGGATATGGAAAGAAGGAACGCTATGGGACATGGAAGGAAGAAACGGTATGGGACATGAAAGGAAGGAACGCTATGGGACATGGAAAGAAGGAACGGTATGGGACATGAAAGGAAGAAACGCTATGGGACATGGAAGGCAGGAACGCTATGGGACATAGAAGGCAGGAACGCTATGGCACATGGAAGGCAGGAACGCTATGGGACATGGAAGGAAGGAACTCTATGGGACATAGAAGGAAGGAACACTATGGGACATGGAAGGCAGGAACGCTCTTGGACATGGAAGGAAGGAACGCTATGGGACATGGAAGGCAGGAACGCTCTTGGACATGGAAGGAAGGAACGCTATGGGACATAGAAGGCAGGAACGCTATGGCACATGGAAGGCAGGAACGCTATGGGACATGGAAGGAAGGAACTCTATGGGACATGGAAGGAATGCTATGGGACATAGAAGGAAGGAACACTATGGGACATGGAAGGCAGGAACGCTCTTGGACATGGAAGGAAGGAACGCTATGGGACATGGAAGGCAGGAATGCTCTTGGACATGGAAGGAAGGAACGCTATGGGACATGGAAGGCAGGAACGTTATGGGACATGGAAGGAAAAAAACACTATGGGACATGCAAGGAAAGAACGTTATGGGACATGGACGCAGGGATACATATGCCTACAGCGCCTTGAGGCGATTCAGTTCGCATTGTAGCGCTATATAAGTTATTCATTCATTCATTCATTCATGGAAGGCAGGAACGCTATGGGACATGGAAGGCAGGAAAGTTATGGGACATGGAAGGAAGGAAAACTATGGGATATGGAAGAAAGGAACGCTATGGGACATAGAAGGCAGGAACGCTATGGGACTTGGAAGGAAGGGACGCTATGGGATATGTGTATAGCTTACAAGCTTATAGCTTGTAAGTATAATATGTTTTCTTATACCCTTGAATAAAGTGCTAAAGATAATGCACTAGGCATTTGCACCCTCTATGTTGGTGTTTTTTTGTTTTGGTTAATGCCTGGCTTATGTGCCTCATTTTGTGAATGTGCAATTTAAGTTTAAATAAATTGTTTGGGAAAAATTGCTACACTACAGTGCCTTGAAAAAGTATTCATACCTCTTGAAATTTTCCACATTTTGTCATGTTACAACCAAAAACATAAATGTATTTTATTGGGATTTTATGTGATAGACCAACACAAAGTGGCACAGGATTGTGAAGTGGAAGAAAAATGATAAATGGTTTTCCATTTTCTTTTACAAATAAATATGTGAAAAGTGTGGAGTACATTTGTATTCAGCCCCCTTTACTCTGATTACCCCTAACTAAAATCTAGTGGAACCAATTGCCTTCAGAGTTCACCTAATTAGTAAATAGAGTCCACCTGGTGTAATTTAATCTGAGTATAAATACAGCTGTTCTGTGACACCCTCAGAGGTTTGTTAGAGAACCTTAGGGAACAGAGAGAGAAATATAATTTTGCCCCTGTACAAATCATTAGTAAGACCTCATCTGGAATATGCAGTTCAGTTTTGGGCACCAGTTCTCAAAAAGGATATCGGAGAACTGAAAAAAGCCTGCAATGCATTGCAGCCACGGTCAATGGACTGTGGGTGCAATGTCAGTCTCCACCAAACACTCTCCCTTCAGCTTTCTGCCTGTACATTCCTATAGGCTTTCGTTTGGAAAGCTGAAGGAAGAGTGAATGGACCACGATTTGGATGATCAGTATACTTGTAGTGCATTAAGAACTGCAACCTGTCCATTGCTGTGGCAGACGGGGCTTGTAGTTTATTTATTCACAGATCACTGCAGGCAGAGCCCCTCACAGCTGCACTGACTTTTATTGCTGCAGCGGCTGCGGGGAAGAAGAACTGTCACAGGGAAGGCTCAGTGGGTGCTGGAACATGTTACATGCTCCACCCTAATTACGGGTGTAACATAACATGTTTTTAAAAAAAGAGCCGGATGCATTTCTAAATGTACAAGATATAACTGGATACTAACGTTTTAGAGGTAATAATACCAGGGGTAGTTGATTCATAGAATATCTGATTGCCTCCTGGGGGATCAGGAAGGATTTTTTTTCCCCCCAATTGAGAAAATTGGATCATGATTTATTGTGCTTTCCCCTGGATTATTTGTGGGTATAGGATTATTTATATGAAAGATTTCTATATACAGGGGGTCCCCGAGTTACGAACTCGTTAGGGACTGGCCGCCTGTACGGAAGTCGGAAATGTTCGTAAGTCGGCCGCGCATGCGCAGACCGACAAATACGGAGATTTCCGGACATTTCCGATGTTCCGTCTAATGCCGTTCTGCGCATGCGCGGCAAATTACGGACATTTCCGGCATTTTCCGACGCTCCGTATGGCCGCGCATGCGCAGAACGGCCGAAATACGGTGAAAACCACCGAAAAATGTCGGAGGGTCCCCGCAGCACCCCGTTCGTAAGTAGGGGTTGTTCGTAGGTCGGGTGTTCGAAAGTCGGGGACCCCCTGTATATATATTTTTTTCTTATTGATTGAACTTTACTAGATGATTTGCTTTTTTATCCTCCCATAAATGTTTATTTTTTTCTATATTTTTTTTTTTTACTGATCTCCGATTAAAGCCTAACTCCACGCTGGCCCAAATGAGCTATTACTGCACTAGCTTCATATAGTGTACAGCACTGTGTTTTGACTGTTGGATTAGAGCTTTCCTTCCCACTTCTGGAACAAAATAGAGTCAGACTTGAGTGCTGCTCAGCCATTCAATACATACAAGACTTCCTCTGATTGGCAGAGGTGGAGAGATAGGTGGATGACATCACAATCTCCCCCTCAGCAAATCAGAGGAAGCTTTATATTCATTCATAGAATACAAAGTTTTCCATGAATGGCTGAGAAGTGCTCAGCCTGATTCTATTTTGTTCTGGGAGTGGGGCAGGAAGTTTGCATTCTACTGCCGGAAAACACATCATTGCATAACATTTGCGGCTACATACAGTTATTACATGCACCTGCTAGTGCAATAAATAGTTAATTTGGGCACGCTTGGGCACCACAGTACTTTTATTTCTTACAAGATGTCCCCTTCTAGGTTAAATGATGTCCAGCTTCATGCCACCCCAAAAGACTGAATAGATAATGTGAGTGCAGGGCATCACCATGATACCCTTCACTCACAGTATAATGATGCAAAGAGAAGGGTTGATGTCATCATGTCAGAACCCCTCTATAAATCAGCTAGGAGCCTCTGCAACTACTTGTAACTCAGCATCGGCATATTTTGTCCGTTGCAGTCTCTGACCATCTCATTTCACATCTGCATTCTCTGACTGTCTCCTGTGATGTCTGCAGTCTCTGACCATCTCCTATGAGGTTTGCAGTCTCTGACCATCTTCTGTGATGTCTGCAGTCTCTGACTGTCTCCTGTGATGTCTGCAGTGTCTGACCATCTCCTGTGATGTCTGCAATCTCTGACTGTCTCCTAACACATCTGCAGTCTCTGACCGTCTCATGTGATTTCTGCAGTCTCTGACTGTCTGCTATAATATTAGTAGTTTCTGACTGTCTCCTATCACATCTGCAGTTCCTGACCATCTCCTGTGACATCTGCATTGCATCTTTGACTATCTCATGTCACATTTCTGCACTCTCTGACTATCTACTGGCACATGTCTGCACTCTCTGACTATCTCCTGTCATGTTTGCACTCTCTGACTATCTCCTGTCATGTCTGCACTCTCTGACTATCTCCTGTCATGTTTGCACTCTCTGACTATCTCCTGTCACATGTCTGCACTCTCTGACTATCTCCTGTCACATGTCTGCACTCTCTGACTATCTCCTGTCACATGTCTGCACTCTCTGACTATCTCCTGTCACATGTCTGCACTCTCTGAATGAATGAATGAATGAATGAATGAATGAATGAATGAATAACTTGTATAGCGCTACAATGCGAACTGAATCGCCTCAAGGCGCTGTATTGGCATTTGGTTGTCGAGCTTCTAGAAGAGGTGGGTCTTGAGTTTCTTCCTGAAGGCCTGATGGTTTTCTTCCATGCGAATGTCGGTTGGTAGAGCGTTCCATAGCCGTGGACCTTGGACAGCGAATCTCCGTTCCCCCTTTGATTTGTAGCGGGATTTGGGAATGAGGAGAAGATTTTGATTAGCCGATCGAAGACTGCGATTCGGTGTGTAGTGTTTTATTTTCTCGCAAAGGTATTGCGGGGCGTTTCCATGTGCGCATTTGTGGGTGAGGCAGAGGGTCTTGAATGCGACCCGACTCCTTACATTTAGCCAATGTAGGTTCCTCAGGGAAGGGGAGATGGATTCCCAGGGTTTTTTTCCTGTTATCAGCCTTGCCGCCGTGTTTTGGATAAGTTGTAAGCGCGCAAGTTGATATTGGGGTAATCCTATGTAAAGGGAGTTAGCATAGTCGAGTCGAGAGTTGATGATCGTTCCAACTACCACTGCTTTGTCCTCTTTTGGAATGAAGGGGAGGAGTCTGCGTAGCAGGCGGAGCAGATGGTGAGAACCACTGACCACTGCTCCTATTTGGGCATCCATTGACATTTCTGAGTCAAAAATGACTCCGAGACTCTTAGCCTTGGTCCTTGGGGCGATGGTCTGTCCAAAGATGGTAGGAGGTGTCCAAGGGATCTTGGTTCGGGGGTTATGATTTGCATGCAGAATAAGAAGTTCTGTTTTTGATTCATTAAGTTTGAGGGAGCTAGTAGTCATCCAGTCGTCTATCATAGTGAGGCATTTTCCTAATTGCTGATGATGGTCTTTTTGTCCGGTGATACGAAAATATAATTGAGTGTCGTCGGCGTATGAGTGGAAGCAGAGGTCTGATCTTCTGATGATTTTGAGGAGTGGGCGAATGTAGATGTTGAAGAGCACTGGCGACAAGGGTGATCCTTGAGGGACTCCACAGGAGATTGCCCGGGTTTCAGAGGTGAAACCTCCTAGTTTCACTGTCTGAGAGCGATTTCCTAGGAAGGATGCGAACCATTGCAGATCTGAGCCAGTGACTCCTGCTACTTCTGTGAGGCGGATGAGTAGAGTATTGTGGTCCACAGTATCAAACGCTGCACTGAGGTCCAATAGTACCAGGAGACATGAATCTCCGTCATCCGCTGCTTCGAGGGCATCGTCCCATATCTTCAGGAGTGCGGTTTCTGTCCCATGGCCTGGGCGGAATCCTGATTGTAACGGGTCCAGGAGTGTGTGTGTGTCCAGGTGGCGTTGTATCTGTTGTACTACCGCTTTCTCCATAATCTTGGAGATGTTGTTCAACTACGATGTCTGACTATCTCCTGTCATGTCTGCACTCTCTGACTATCTCCTGTCACACGTCTGCACTCTCTGACTATCTCCTGTCACATGTCTGCACTCTCTGACTATCTCCTGTCACATGTCTGCACTCTCTGACTATCTCCTGTCACATGTCTGCACTCTCTGACTATCTCCTGTCAGGGCTGCACTCTCTGACTATCTCCGGTCACATGTCTGCACTCTCTGACTATCTTCTGTCACATGTCTGCACTCTCTGACTATCTCCTGCATTGTCTGCACTCTCTGACTATCTCCTGTCACATGCCTGCACTCTCTAACTATCTTCTGTTATGTCTGCAGTCTCTGACTGTCTCCTAACACATCTGCAGTCTCTGACCGTCTCTTGTGATGTCTGCAGTTTCTGACTGTCTGCTATAATATTAGCAGTTTCTGACTGTCTCCTATCACATCTGCAGTCCCTGACCATCTCCCGTGACATCTGCAGTCTCTAACCATCTTCTGTGACATCTGCAGTCCCTTACCATCTCCTGTGACATCTGCAGTCTCTAACCATCTCCTGTGACATCTGCAGTCCCTGACTATCTCCTGTGACATCTGCATTGCATCTTTGACTATCTCATGTCACATTTCTGCACTCTCTGACTATCTACTGGCACATGTCTGCACTCTCTGACTATCTCCTGTCATATCTGCACTCTCTGACTATCTCCTGTCACATGTCTGCACTCTCTGACTATCTCCTGTCACATGTCTGCACTCTCTGACTATCTCCTGTCATGTCTGCACTCTCTGACTATCTCCTGTCACACGTCTGCACTCTCTGACTATCTCCTGTCACATGTCTGCACTCTCTGACTATCTCCTGTCACATGTCTGCACTCTCTGACTATCTCCTGTCACATGTCTGCACTCTCTGACTATCTCCTGTCATGTCTGCACTCTCTGACTATCTCCTGGCACATGTCTGCACTCCCTGACTATCTCCTGTCATGTCTGCACTTTCTGACTATCTCCTGTCACATGTTTGCACTCTCTGACTATCTCCTGTCACACGTTTGCACTCTCTGACTATCTCCTGTCACATGTTTGCACTCTCTGACTATCTCCTGTCACATGTCTGCACTCTCTAACTATCTTCTGTCATGTCTGCAGTCTCTGACTGTCTCCTAACACATCTGCAGTCTCTGACCGTCTCTTGTGATGTCTGCAGTCTCTGACTGTCTGCTATAATATTAGCAGTTTCTGACTGTCTCCTATCACATCTGCAGTCCCTGACCATCTCCTGTGACATCTGCAGTCTCTAACCATCTTCTGTGACATCTGCAGTCCCTGACCATCTCCTGTGACATCTGCATTGCATCTTTGACTATCTCATGTCACATGCCTGCACTCTCTGACTATCTCCTGTCACATGTCTGCACTCTCTGACTATCTCCTGTCACATGTCTGCACTCTCTGACTATCTCCTGTCACATGTCTGCACTCTCTGACTATCTCCTGTCATGTCTGCACTCTCTGACTATCTCCTGTCATGTCTGCACTCTCTGACTATTTCCTGTCACACGTCTGCACTCTCTGACTATCTCCTGTCATGTCTGCACTCTCTGACTATCTCCTGGCACATGTCTGCACTCCCTGACTATCTCCTGTCATGTCTGCACTTTCTGACTATCTCCTGTCACATGTTTGCACTCTCTGACTATCTTCTGTCATGTCTGCAGTCTCTGACTGTCTCCTAACACATCTGCAGTCTCTGACCGTCTCTTGTGATGTCTGCAGTCTCTGACCATCTTCTGTGACATCTGCAGTCCCTGACCATCTCCTGTGACATCTGCATTGCATCTTTGACTATCTCATGTCACATGTCTGCACTCTCTGACTATCTCCTGTCACATGTCTGCACTCTCTGACTATCTCCTGTCATGTCTGCACTCTCTGACTATCTCCTGTCACACGTCTGCACTCTCTGACTATCTCCTGTCACATGTCTGCACTCTCTGACTATCTCCTGTCACATGTCTGCACTCTCTGACTATCTCCTGTCACATGTCTGCACTCTCTGACTATCTCCTGTCAGGGCTGCACTCTCTGACTATCTCCGGTCACATGTCTGCACTCTCTGACTATCTTCTGTCACATGTCTGCACTCTCTGACTATCTCCTGCATTGTCTGCACTCTCTGACTATCTCCTGTCACATGCCTGCACTCTCTAACTATCTTCTGTTATGTCTGCAGTCTCTGACTGTCTCCTAACACATCTGCAGTCTCTGACCGTCTCTTGTGATGTCTGCAGTTTCTGACTGTCTGCTATAATATTAGCAGTTTCTGACTGTCTCCTATCACATCTGCAGTCCCTGACCATCTCCCGTGACATCTGCAGTCTCTAACCATCTTCTGTGACATCTGCAGTCCCTTACCATCTCCTGTGACATCTGCAGTCTCTAACCATCTCCTGTGACATCTGCAGTCCCTGACTATCTCCTGTGACATCTGCATTGCATCTTTGACTATCTCATGTCACATTTCTGCACTCTCTGACTATCTACTGGCACATGTCTGCACTCTCTGACTATCTCCTGTCATATCTGCACTCTCTGACTATCTCCTGTCACATGTCTGCACTCTCTGACTATCTCCTGTCACATGTCTGCACTCTCTGACTATCTCCTGTCATGTCTGCACTCTCTGACTATCTCCTGTCACACGTCTGCACTCTCTGACTATCTCCTGTCACATGTCTGCACTCTCTGACTATCTCCTGTCACATGTCTGCACTCTCTGACTATCTCCTGTCACATGTCTGCACTCTCTGACTATCTCCTGTCATGTCTGCACTCTCTGACTATCTCCTGGCACATGTCTGCACTCCCTGACTATCTCCTGTCATGTCTGCACTTTCTGACTATCTCCTGTCACATGTTTGCACTCTCTGACTATCTCCTGTCACACGTTTGCACTCTCTGACTATCTCCTGTCACATGTTTGCACTCTCTGACTATCTCCTGTCACATGTCTGCACTCTCTAACTATCTTCTGTCATGTCTGCAGTCTCTGACTGTCTCCTAACACATCTGCAGTCTCTGACCGTCTCTTGTGATGTCTGCAGTCTCTGACTGTCTGCTATAATATTAGCAGTTTCTGACTGTCTCCTATCACATCTGCAGTCCCTGACCATCTCCTGTGACATCTGCAGTCTCTAACCATCTTCTGTGACATCTGCAGTCCCTGACCATCTCCTGTGACATCTGCATTGCATCTTTGACTATCTCATGTCACATGCCTGCACTCTCTGACTATCTCCTGTCACATGTCTGCACTCTCTGACTATCTCCTGTCACATGTCTGCACTCTCTGACTATCTCCTGTCACATGTCTGCACTCTCTGACTATCTTCTGTCATGTCTGCACTCTCTGACTATCTCCTGTCATGTCTGCACTCTCTGACTATTTCCTGTCACACGTCTGCACTCTCTGACTATCTCCTGTCATGTCTGCACTCTCTGACTATCTCCTGGCACATGTCTGCACTCCCTGACTATCTCCTGTCATGTCTGCACTTTCTGACTATCTCCTGTCACATGTTTGCACTCTCTGACTATCTTCTGTCATGTCTGCAGTCTCTGACTGTCTCCTAACACATCTGCAGTCTCTGACCGTCTCTTGTGATGTCTGCAGTCTCTGACCATCTTCTGTGACATCTGCAGTCCCTGACCATCTCCTGTGACATCTGCATTGCATCTTTGACTATCTCATGTCACATGTCTGCACTCTCTGACTATCTCCTGGCACATGTCTGCATTCTCTGACTATCTCCTGTCATGTCTGCACTCTCTGACTATCTCCTTTCACATGTCTGCACTCTCTGACTATCTCCTGTCATTTCTGCACTCTCTGACTATCTCCTGGCACATGTCTGCACTCTCTGACTATCTCCTGTCATGTCTGCACTCTCTGACTATCTCCTGTCATGTCTGCACTCTCTGACTATCTCCTGTCATGTCTGCACTCTCTGACTATCTCCTGGCACATGTCTGCACTCCCTGACTATCTCCTGTCATGTCTGCACTCTCTGACTATCTCCTGTCATGTCTGCACTCTCTGACTATCTCCTGTCATGTCTTCACTCTCTGACTATCTCCTGGCACATGTCTGCACTCCCTGACTATCTCCTGTCACATATCTGCACTCTCTAACTATCTCCTGTTATGTCTGCACTCTCTGACTATCTCCTGTCACATGTTTGCACTCCCTGACTATCTCATGTCACATGTCTGCACTCTCTGACTATAATCTGTCATGTCTGCACTCTCTGACTATCTCCTGGTATATGTCTGCACTCTCTGACTATCTCCTGGCACATGTCTGCACTCTCTGACTATCTCCTGTCATGTCTGCACTCTCTGACTTTCTCCTGGTACATGTCTGCACTCTCTGACTTTCTCCTGGCACATGTCTGCACTCTCTGACTATCTCCTGGCACTAGTGTGACCACGCGTCCTGCATCTTAGCACAATTTTTTTGCATAATGTGAAAGATGAAGTTACGCCGAGTAAATAGATACCCAACATGTCACGCTTCAAAATTGCACGCGCTTGTGGAATGGCGCCAAACTTTGGTAATTAAAAATCCCCATAGGCGACGCTTTAAATTTTTTTACTGGTTACATGTTTTGAGTTACAGAAGAGTTCTAGGGCTAGAATTATTGCTCTCGCTCTAACGTTCGCAGCGATACCTCACATGTGTGGTTTGAACACCGTTTTCATATGTGGGCGGGACTTACGTATGCGTTCGCTTCTGCGTACGAGCTTACGGGGACAGGGGCGCTTTACATATTTTTTTTATTATTGTTAATTTAACTTTTTTAGTTTTAGGTGTCCTTTGAGAAAGTCACGTGTGCGTGATGTAACGCGTAAGGAGAGGAGAGTCAGAGCCTGGTGACGTTTAGCTGTGTGGGATCTCGGCCGGGAGCCCACACTGTGTGTTTTTTCATCCACCGCTGCATTAACTCTGCATGTACTGTAAGTTATCTATTGCTTATACCTATTAAACCTTTTGAAATACTACACAATGGATTGCATCTATCTGTTTGCTCACATGTCCGCCTGAGAGGAGCTGGCAGGGACCCAGTCAGAGGAACAGATCCGGAGGAGCCCAGTAAGGTTGTTTTTCCTTACCTTTAAGGTAAGGGGTTGGGGGAAACAGCCCAGGACACCTGCATGTTAAGGAGCATCACTTTTTTCTCTTAAAGACTATCACAAATATCATATCCACCACCTCACCTGGAGATTGTTTAGGAATTGTGCACCATATATGGGAATATCCGCTTGATTGCAGAGGACTTGTTGTTTATTTATTTATTTATATATACACTTTTATCCTGGACTCACGTCATTATATATATTTCAACATAGGTTTATTTGTGCTGTTTGTTTTTAACACACAGGTGCATTTATTCACGGTTTGCTTTGTGCATTAGTAATAATTATTTTTTAATCGAATTGTGGCTTATGCATGTTATTCGCCATTGTATATTTGATTATTTATTGCCACTTTTAGTCCTTACTTTGCACTATTTTTATTTTTCTTGGACACAAGGGTTATTTATTTATATTGTTTGATTCACCCACTTGAGGTTGTCTGTATAGCCTTATTTATTATTTGATGCTATACTCCTTCTTTTATTCCATTAATTCCTTTGGACGCTGTGTCTGGAGCCACCTTGGCTGGATGATCCCCCTTGGAGTGGTAGACGTGTATCAGCGCCACATTTATATCTGATTATCTATTTTAATTTACTCTTGTTATTTTATTAACCTTTCCACTTATGCTGGCGCCCCATTTTATGTATTTATTTATATATTTATTCCCATGTACTGTCGGTGTGTGAACACCCTGATGGTGGCTGCGGCATTGGTTGTTATTGTTGTGTAGCTGATTCATTTCAGCTCTCTCCCCTCCCCCCACCCCCTTTTTTGGTTTGCGCAGTTGCACCCCTCCTTTTGCTTACATATTTTTTTTATTATTGTTAATTTTACTTTTTTAGTTTGACACTTTAAAAATAAAAATAAAAATGTGATTACTTTTATTCCTATTACAAGGAATGTAAACATCCCTTGTAATAGGAATATGGCATGATCGGACCTATTTACAGTGAGATATGGGGTCAAAAAAAAAAAAAAAAAGATCACGGCGCCGTTATTTGAATGCAGAGGCCGGGCATGACGTCATAACATCGCGCCCGGCCTCCGAATGATCATAGAGACTCTGGCGACCATCTGGTCCGCCAGAAATATCTATGATCAACATCCGGGGGGCGGCGGATCCTGTGTCTGACTCCCCGATGGAAGCGTTGAGTCGGTAGAAGCACCGGAGGGCGGCGGGAGGTGGGGGACGTCCCCTCCCGCCGCCCGTAAGAACGATCTATCGGCGGAACAGCCGCTATGATCATTCTTATGGTGCAGGGAATCAATGGCTGAAAACGGCAATATCTGAATGATGTCTGTAGCTACAGGCATCATTCAGATATACCCCCGGGAAGTAGAAGACGTCATATGACGTATAGTGGGCGCAAGGTGGTTATTAAGAAGGGGGTTAATCGAATAAGGCAGGTTCTTCCCCTTCAGACCTGCTTATTGTCAGGTGTGCTGAAAGTGTCAGTGTGGAGCTGTTTGAGTAGGAGAGAGAGACACAGCAGGACACTGTGTTAAAATGTCCATTGTTGGATGGTGTACCTGCTGGGTGAGCTTAACCACATAAAGACTGTAGCTCTGGTTGGAGCCCTAAACTTTTACCTGTTAAGCCCCATACACACCGTCGGATTTTCCGATGGATTCTGTCCTATCGGACAATGTTGTCGTAAATTCCGACCGTGTGTAGGCACCATCGGACAGTGTACGTCGGATTGTCCGACGGACAAAGTCCTATCTCCTGCTGGATAGATTTTTCGACAACAAAGTCCGATCACACCAAATCCGATCGTGTGTATCGAATTCCGACGGACAAAGTGCTACGCATGCTCAGATCACATTACAAGACCAAAGCTATTGGCTACTAGCCTCTACGTAGTCCCGTCGTAGGCAACAAATGTCACCACGTTCAGAATGATCGGATTTTCCGACAACTTTGTCCGACCGTGTGTACGCAACACCAACATCGGACAAAGTACGACGGACATGATCCGACGGACCTGGTCCGCGGATAATCCGAGCGTGTGTATGTGTATGTATATGTATGTATGTATAAGCCTTGTGCTGCTGAACTGTGAGCTGTACCTGTGTGCACAACCGTGTGACAAGACGAGTCTGTCTGGTCTTATGTTGATTTTTTTGCCATTTTGCTGAATAAAGCCACTTTTATTTTACTGGACTGCCTCTGAGCCAGCTCTTCATGCCCTGATTCCCTACTATATATATATATCCTTTTATTTTGACATTTCTAGTATTTCCACCGGCCCCATTGTGCTCCTCCTGCCATCAATTACCACTGCTGGTGTTGGCACCTCTTCTTTTAGTAGTGTGCATTAGCTTGATTACATTCTATATACATGGTGAGTTTTATGTTCATGTTGTGTGCCCCTCTGTATAGTGCTCAGACCCTCATGGATATTCATTGAACATATTATTTATGTTGTTATATCTTTTGATACAAATTTCCTTTGATAACAGAAATGTTTATTTACGGTCATGCATACTTACTAATAATTCTTTATGCAAATTTTTGGAATTATTGTTGTTATTTTTTATTTTGATTGTATTTGTCTTTTTGTAGCTACATATTGCTTTATAAGCTCTCCTGAAGAAGCTGAAAAGTGAAACATATCGAGCAACAAGCATCACACTGGTTACAGTAGCTACTTTTTTGTGTATATTGTACATGTGCACTGAATTGTTTTTATGAAATGTGGATGACATTCATTGTCCCCCCATTTCTTTTAAAATTTTGGACTCCAATAAAGATGTTTTTATAACAAAATATATTTTTGTGTGTTTTGGCACCATTAAAGATGGTCCTGTTCCTTTAAAGCCTGTTATAGAGCACAGTGCGTGTGCTGTGTATGAAATAGCTGGCTGATCCTACCAGTTTCTACCCTCCCCTCTCTGTGCTGACTCCCATGTATCAGGGCTGCAGAGTCCTGACACCGGAGTCCTGACAGAGGCTTCTTACCACGTGATCATCGTGTGAACCAGGAAGTGCCGGTAAACGGCATTCCTCGGTTTGCACTGACCGAGAGAGACAATCGGCGGCTCTCCCTGTCAAAGGGGGGGGGGGGGGGGTTCTGTGCTGATAATCAGCACATTGATTATCAGCTCAGCCCCCATGAGAGGTGTCCATCAGAGGCCCCCCCTCGTTCCCCGAGCCGCTCGCGGCGCCGGCATTCCTAATGTGGGAACCCGGCTGTGGCTTCACAGCCGGGCACCCACTGCGCATGCGCAGGGGCGCCGTGCGCCGTGATTTGACGCTCAGTCATCTGGGACACGTGACAGGTCCCAGATGACTGTCCGGCGCCGAGGGGGAAGTGACGTTTAGCCTGGGCACTGAAGGTGGCAGACTACAAGGGACCCCCTAGCAACAGGCATTTAGAGGTGAGTAAAAAAATTTTTTTTTTCCAATTATTTTATTTATTTTTTTTATGATTTTTAAGCCCCCTTTTTTTTTTTGACCGCAACAGTCACTGAGACTCGGGTGATCAGATGACAGCTGATCACATGATCAAAACAAAAGCTCAGTGATCGTTTTTTTTTTCTACTCACGCTGAGTCAGAGGCAATTATGCCTCATGTCTGCCACCTGTCAATGCCCACAAGTGCCAGCTGTCAATGCCCACAAGTGCCACCTATCAATGCCCACAAGTGCCACCTATCAATGCCCACCAGTGCCGTCAATCAGTGCCACCTAAAAGTGCTGCCTATCACTGCCACCCATCAGTGCCAATCACTGCCACCCATCAGTGCCCATCACTGCCACCTATCGGTGCCCATCACTGCTGCCTCATCAGCGTACATCAATGACGGACAAAAATTACCCATTTAAATTTTTTTTAACAAAAAATAAAAATCGCAGAGGTGATCAAATACCACCAAAAGAAAGCTCTATTTGGGGGAAAAAAATGATAAAAATTTCATTTGGGTACAGTGTTGTATGACCGCGCAATTGTCATTCAAAGTGCGACAGCACTGAAAGCTGAAAATTGGTCTGGATAGGAGGGGGGTTTAAGAGCCCGGTAAGCAAGTGGTTAATATCCCCTTCTGTTCTAAAATTCTTTGAAAACAAATTTTTTTGGGATGAAGGTGCCTTTGTTCCATGTAGGTGACTTATCCAGAGTACTTTTTGTATCTATCACTATCCATAATACTTACCAATCTCGGTGTCTGTATCCCGGTGATGTCCATTGGCTTTACAGCTGGTACCGAAACATCCAACAACGGCTCTGAAACAGCCGCGCACAAACGCTCGGGTTCTCTTCATTTTGGGGGGCTTTTTGATTGGGGTATCTGCAGGCTGGTCACTGATACCTCCTACCATAGCTGCCCTACCTTTGCTGGGTTTCTCCCTACACCAATATTAACCCTTTCACCGCCAAATCATTTTTCCCACCATTTCTCCCCCATATGTTAAATTATACTGCCAAATCATATTCTCCCCCATTTTTAACCATTTAACTGCCGAGTCAGATGTTTTTCCTTTCATTTATGAACCATTTCACTGCCAAACCATATTTTTTCATTTTTTTAACCTTTCTTTGAAAAACAAAGATTTTTTTTAAGTTTTTGTTTTTTGAAACTCTTTTAGCGCCAATCCAAATTCTTTTCTTCTTTTTTTTTTTTTAACCCTCTTCGTTTTTAACCCTTTCACTACTAAACCAATAGTTTTTTTTCCATTTCTCCCCCATATGTTAAAGTATAACTAAAGGAAATGCTGTTTATTGTTGGTGTTGGATGGAGTGGAGAAGGATTAGAACCCCTGTCAGGTTTTTATTGCTGTCAGCGCCCCTTTTAGGGAGATTCATTCTCTTCAACTGCCAAATAATTTTTTTTTTCTTTCAGTTTTTAACCCTTTCACTACCAAATGATATTGTTCATTTGTTTCAACCCTTTAACTTTCAAAACAAGTAAACCCTCCCATCCTCCTAGATGCACACATTTTAACCCTTTCCCTGCCAAACATTTTTTTCCCATTTCTCCCTCATATGTTAAATTATAAAGGAAAATATTTTTATTGTTGGTGTTGGATGGAGTGGAGAGGGATTAGAACCCCTGTTAGGTTTTTTATTGCTGTCTGCACCCCTTTAGGGAGATTCATTCTCTCTATTTACCATTGCCAACAAAAGTGAAAGAAAATCCAAGATTTTGGGTTGTCACGGAACAGGAATTAGAGGGGAAATCTTCCAATGGGGACACTAGTTCTGGTGACACCCAGGGATGATGTCACTTTGGGAGGATTTCTCTCACTTCTTTTTTGTCTATGGAAAAGGAAGTGAAGGGAAATCCACTCAATGGGGGACACAGATGGCAGATAAAACCTGACAGGGGTTATAGTCCCCCTTTACTCTATTGTAAATGAAAAAAAAAATGTTTGTCTTTATAATTATTTTATCTGGTATGCAGGGGAAGGTGGGGACTCGGTATAAAAGAGGGTGTAGCACATTACACATGGGGCTATGGGGGGGCGAGCCCTCAGATAGTCATTTGAACCCTTTCACTGTTGGAGATTTTTGATGGTGGCAAGTGACAAGCTGCATCTGGGGGCATTATGGTGAGTTGAACTATCTCATTATATATTACAATGTCGTAATAGAAACAATGTGATTTGATCATCCTGACACCATATCAAGCATGATGTCGGGATGATTTAAGTAAACCAGCAAACAACTCCGAGCTTAGGGACAAGCAATCTAGGTGTGCAGCCTTTCCAGAGAAAATTAACCCCCTAGAGGGCAATTTTAGATAAATTTGTGCAGGATATGGAAAATTGGCACTACATATAGATCCAGGTACAGGGTGCTAAAGGATTGGTAAAGAGAGGAGAATAGAAGTATACACCTATTTACTGGCGACACCACCGTATCCTCCCCTCCTGAACAGTGTTTGTACTCAGAGTCAATCTGTGGATAGTATGGGAAAGGAACAAAGAGCAAATGAGAACATTGACCTGTGGTGTGCCAGGGGTCACGTGGTCAGTATGCCTAAAAGGGGGCATACCCAAGTATGAAATGAAATGGAATGAAAGAAAAAGAAAAAGGGAATGGGTGGGTGGGACACGAGAGCCTCCGACCATGAGAGGAGGCGGCAAAGGAGGGCAGGCTTTATGCAGCCTGACTCCTCCTACAAACACAGGCTGACCTGCGGTTTTCTTTGTACTCAGAGTCAATCTGTGGATAGTATGGGAAAGGAACAAAGAGCAAATGAGAACATTGACCTGTGGTGTGCCAGGGGTCACGTGGTCAGTATGCCTAAAAGGGGGCAAAAATAACCACAGTAGGATGAAAGCTTACCAACCGAATTGCCGTTCAATCTGCTGAAATTGACAAACGCTTATGACACCTCAAAAAGTGGCTCGGGGACGTGCCCAGAGAAAACAAGACAACCTCCACCTAACCAAATGCTAGTGGTCGGGACCCCCTGGCGCAAAGTCACGGAAGCCGCTCCTATCCTAAATGAATAGCCAAAGTATGCTTTAGGGTCCAGAACCTGATTTGCCCAAAAGGGGACGGTAATGAAGTATGCATAGAGCTGCAGAGAGGGGAGCACTAGGAAAAGGCAACCGGGGACCCCCCTGGGTGTGTCAGAAGTGGCACTGACGGGCTGGTTTGAACCAACACCGGGCCCATGCCTTGCCAGGCTCCAAGAAACCTGATGACGTGCCGCCTCCCGAATGCTGCGTCTTGCGAGCATGCAGATGTAACGGACAAGACCGGGGTGCCAAACCAGTTGATTGACCAAAAGTATGCGAGACCCTGGGCCAGAAGTGCAACTCCCCTGGCCTTAGGAACCATAAAGGTCAGATACAGCGCTGTCTTGAGCATCAAGCTGGTTCACAACGAAAAGGAGACCATGTCGGATACGTCATGAAGAATTTAACAACCGATGGGAAGACTGCCGAGTACAGCCGGAGCAACTCTTCTGGATCCCTGAGGATGGCTTGACTAGAGTGCGCAGACAATGAAGAAAGGCCTATCGGGGAATGCCAACAACATGAAATGCTGAGTCTCCACCAGATGTGCGCCGATAGTGCTGTAGGCCAATACGAGTTGGAAGGGGCCAAAAAAAAAACAGAAAGCAAAATAGCAACTGGATGTCGACCATCAGGACTAAGCAACCTAGATCGGAAAGCCTGGAAACATCCTAAGCCATGTCACGAGCCTACCTGGTATACAAAACAAAGATTTTGTCGATCAAGGCTGTTGCGTTGGTCCAAAGGAAACCTGACCCATCACCAATGCTGGAAACCTGAAGAGAAGGCGTGCCGCGGGCATCTGTGTCCGAGACCTGGGCCTAATGATACCGGCCCAGGCACCGAGAGGGTTCTGGAATCCCCTGAAGCCCCTGAGCCTGTAGAAGCTGCAATAGGCTGACTTACCAATAGTTCCATACTATTGCGCAACTCCTGGCCGGACAGAGCTAGGACATTGAAGGTAACGTGAACATGACACAGAACTGGGACAGGAACATAATTGCGAGAGAAACTTGAGAAGACTGAGAACCTGCGACCGGAAAGTAAACTGCAAGAAAGAACGTGACTGGACAAGAACATGAGTGGCGCGATCAGACTAAGACGTGAGCAGCACGCGGACCGAGGCAGCACGAAAAACGCAACCTGCATAAGAAACGCCGGTCGCACGAGAACGTGAACTGGTGAACAACGAGAGAAACCTGGGAAAACGAGAGAAACATGAAACGTGAGTTGGCATAGAAACAAACAAACAATTGCATGAGAAACGTAAGTTGCACGAGAAACACCAGTTGCACGAGAAACCCAAGTTGCACGAGAAACACAAGATGCACGAGAAACACAAGATGCACGAGAAACACAAGATGCACGAGAAACGTAAGTTGCACGAGAAACGTAAGTTGCATGAGAAACGTGAGTTTGTACGAAATGTGTGAGCAGAGCAAGAAAACAGATGAGGAGACTTGCCACTGAACAAGCCAATTAAAAACGATCATCTCAATCTGTTTTACCCATAGACGTGATGGGCAACCCGCAGTGGAAGAACATAGACAACCCAGCTGTGAAAATTACCAGAGAACATAACAATACCCCTGGTATCTAACAAGTATGAGGATGTGGGTGCAAAAATGACAAGACCAATCAGCGCAGGAATGTGAACCTAATGACCACCCCCCCCCTACCGTATGCAGTAAGCGAGCCTGAGTAACCTGCCGCGCTAAGACAGGCAATTAAAAACTAAACACTCAGGGCTAAGGAACCCACAGACCGTGGTGGGTAGTAGTAAAGGTGTAATGGTGAACATGCACGTGTGACGTGTGGACTACAGGCGAGAAGATTGTGGGACGACAATCAATTAAAAACGAAAACCTCAGCGCGTATGGATCTGTAGACGTGACAGATCCCGGATGTATGCACTAGCTAACGGAAAAGCCACAAACGAAAGGCAATGACATGAAAAGGCATATGACGTGAACACAACATGGGACACGCAAGAAACCGTAAGAAAACACGAGAAACGTAAGAAAACACGAGAAACCATGAGAAACGTAAGAAAGCGTAAAAGCATGAGAAACGCAAGAAACATGAGAAACGTGAGAAAACCTGGAAACATGAGAACGTAAGAAAAACATGGAAACATGAGAAACGTAAGAAAAACATGGAAACATGAGAAACGTAAGAAAAACATGAGAAACGTAAGAAACCACGAGAAACGTAAGAAACCACGAGAAACGTAAGAACCATGGAAAAGATGAGAAACGTAAGAAACCATGGAAAAGATGAGAAACGTAAGAAACCATGGAAAACATGAGAAACTTAAGAAAACCTGGGAAAACGTGAGAAACGCAGGAAACATGAAACGTAGGAAACATGAGAACCGTGAAATTGCATGAGAAACTGAAATTGCATGAGAAACAGAAATTGCATGAGAACCAGAAATTGCATGAGAACCAGAAATTGCATGAGAACCCGCAGCATGCGACCGAGTTCAGCTCAAACACCCAAAGTTTGACATGACCCCACATCTGCGATCAGTCCCTGACAAGATGCATCCTTCATGATAGGTCTACTTCAGCTCCTCCCATGGTCTAGCACCCAGCAATTCAAATGAGAAACGTGAAATCGCATGAGAACCTAAATGACCCAAAACATGCCTGAGAAATGTAAATCGCAGGAGAAACGTAAATCGCAAGAACACAAGTGCATGACCAAACTTACCTGAGAAACATAAAAACGCATGAGAAACGCAACATCGCATGAGAAACGCAACATCGCATGAGAAACCTAAATGACCCAACACTTACCTGAGAAATGTAAATCGCAAGAGAAACGTACATCGCAAGAACACAAGTACATGACCAAACTTACCTGAGAAACATAAAACGCAATGGGCAACATAAAAACGCAATGGGCAACATAAAAACGCAATGGGCAACGTAACATCGCATGGGCAACGTAACATCGCATGGGCAACGTAACATCGCATGGGCAACGTAACATCGCATGGGCAACGTGACATCGCATGGGCAACGTGACATCGCATGGGCAACGTAACATCGCATGAGAAACGTAACATCGCATGAGAAACGTGACATTGCATGAGAAACGTAACATCGCATGAGAAACGTGACATCGCATGAGAAACAAATGACCAAACCTACCTGAAAAATGAACTACAACCATGCAGCCCCCTGAGGACCCTCACAAACAGATGACAGGCAGGAGTCATGTCAACTCCACAGCCTGATTAACCCCTGAAAACTCATGCAGCATTGTGCGTACGTGGACGTGGTGATAGGCAGGAGAAGCGGGTGCCCAGTCCTGTGACAGGAGAGGAGCTGGCGGGCAACTGAATCCCCCCCCCTGCACGGAACACTGGGAGGGGCAGACAGTTGGCCCCCCTGGAGACCAAACTGTATGGCTAGAGAAGCCATCGGGTAGCCGAATCCCCCCTTCCCCAGCAGAAATGCCGGAAGAAGCAGGCGGCCCCCTCAAAGAACAGAGGATCAGTCAGGTTGACCCCCCCCCCCCCCATCTGCCAGGGGGACACCGGCGCAGGAGGGAGAGGCGGCTCCCTCGTGGAACCAGCACAGCTGTCAGGCGGCCATGCTCCCCCAATCCCCCCGGAACCTAGGGAGAAACGGGCGGGAGGGAGGGGGAAGCGTCTCCCACGTGGAGACAGCAAAGCTGACAGGCGGCCATGCTCCTCCCCCCGAGCCCAGGGAGGCGGGCGGGAGGGAGAAGCGTCTCCTCCGTGGAGACAGGGCGGCTGTAAATTGGGGAGAGAGGGGCCGACAGGTGGCCGCGACCCCCCCCTCCCCCGGCGGAACTGAAAGCAGGGGACTCCGAGTCCCCTAGCAGCCGAACAACTTACGACCCCAGGGGTCACGGAGGGCGGTCCCTGCACAAAGCTGGCATGCTATGGAGAAAGAAGGAGGAGGACGGACCTCCGGCGAATTGCTCCCCCGGAGCTGAGTGGAGCAAATGCAAAAAAAGAGCAGGCGGCACCGGGAGAGTGGGCGGCCGGTCACCCCCCCCTCCCGGTGTGAGCACCGGGAGAAGCGGGTGGACGATAGGGGAGCTGGCGGGGGGGTGACCGAACACCCCCCCTGCATGAGCACCGGGCGGACGCCCCCCCCGTACTGTCCTAATGACCCTGAAGGGGTGATGAGAAGGTAGGAAGCCAGGCGGTCGGTCTCCCCTGTGGTGCCCGGCGAGTGTACAGAGAGCGGAACTGTCCCCACGACTGTAGCCAACTGAAGCCCAGCAGGACCCGGAAATGACGAGAGCCTCCGACCATGAGAGGAGGCGGCAAAGGAGGGCAGGCTTTATGCAGCCTGACTCCTCCTACAAACACAGGCTGACCTGCGGTCAGCCTTTTTCTATAATAAACCCAAGGACTGTAATAAAATGGGTAAGGAGGGGCAATCCCTTGGTGTGTAAGTATCCACCCCTGACTGCCCAATCTCCAATAAACACTGAGCAGTAAGTGCAAATATATGTGCAATAAAGAAAGTGCAATATAAAAGAAAATGCAAATAAATATACAATAACAGTATAGTGCACGGGGGAAGGGAGAGAATGGCTATCCAAATAACCTAGATCCTCTACCCACCCGTCATTACCCGTAATAGTGATCAATAATGTTGATATACACCTTATATCAATAGGTTAATACCATAACAACCTAGTATAGGCGTGTGGTATTGATGAAAGATGTCACTCTCTGTCACTCACTGTCACCGAGACAGGCAAACAAACTGCAGCAATTCATTGATCTCTGGTTCAAGATACAAGGAACAGAAACAGGTTCATTCAATTTTCCTCAGAACACATCCCAGCACCCCTAGGAGGACAACAGCGCCCAGGAGAGCGCCCAGGCACACAGGCTCATCCCCCATATCACCTGGGGGTCGCTGGACGCTATCCCCTCTTATCTGCTGAGGTTCTAAAATACCATACAAGGGCAGTTTGGGGAGGACCTATTGGAGGGAGCAATCGTTCTGGATGGTGTGGATATCTTCCAGTGTTGGACCAGAGGAGCATCCGATACAGACATCTGATAAGCTGTTCACCCCTGCAGGGGTACATGAGTCTGGTGAGTGAGGGAGCCAAAGGGGGCAGCACAAAGTCACCATCACTGCTGGAGCACAAAAGTCACCGTTTGAATTACTGCTGCAAGATTACTTGACACAGCGTCACTTATACCTTGTTTTGTTTTCTGGAATTGGACTTATTAACATTCACCTGGAGCCGATTTTCTGGGCCATGTTTATTTATACAGACTTTTATATATGATTTACATATAATAATTTTTCACTGGGACTGCTATATATATTTTTTTGGTTTGACACTGTCACATATTTGTGTATTTACACCGTAGATGTCATTCTCTCTAGAGTAACATCTTTCATCAATACCACACGCCTATACTAGGTTGTTATGGTATTAACCTATTGATATAAGGTGTATATCAACATTATTGATCACCATTACGGGTAATGACGGGTGGGTAGAGGATCTAGGTTATTTGGATAGCCATTCTCTCCCTTCCCCCGTGCACTATACTGTTATTGTATATTTATTTGCATTTTCTTTTATATTGCACTTTCTTTATTGCACATATATTTGCACTTACTGCTCAGTGTTTATTGGAGATTGGGCAGTCAGGGGTGGATACTTACACACCAAGGGATTGCCCCTCCTTACCCATTTCATTACAGTCCTTGGGTTTATTATACACTGTTTAGGAGGGGAGGATACGGTGGTGTCGCCAGTAAATAGGTGTATACTTCTATTCTCCTCTCTTTACCAATCCTTTAGCACCCTGTACCTGGATCTATAGGTAGGGATGATTTAAGTGCTAACATCAGCCATTCACCCGACAAATCACCTGGCGCCGAATTCCCTGTCAACCCAGAGATTACATTCCTCCTCCCCTTCCACGAAACCAGTCCCCCATGCAAAAAAGCTTGGGGACCGCTGTTCTAAAGTGACATCACCTCCTCCTAGCGTTCTGTGATAGAGATAGCCATGCAGGAGGGAAATTAGTGACAGATTCCATCGTCGGTGAGGGTTTTGAAATCATATTTTTTTGGGAAGGGGGTGTCCCTGAATGAGTTTGGAAATATGGTCACCCTACCTGACATTTGTGTGCACTCTCTGACTATCTCCTGTCACATGTCTGCACTCTCTATCTCCTGTCACATGTCTGCACTCTCTGACTATCTCCTGTCACATGTCTGCACTCTCTATCTCCTGTCACATGTCTGCACTCTCTGACTATCTCCTGTCACATGTCTGCACTCTCTGACTATCTCCTGTCATGTCTGCACTCTCTGACTATCTCCTGTCATGTCTGCACTCTCTATCTCCTGTCACATGTCTGCACTCTCTGACTATCTCCTGTCACATGTCTGCACTCTCTGACTATCTCCTGTCATGTCTGCACTCTCTGACTATCTCCTGTCATGTCTGCACTCTCTGACTATCTCCTGTCACATGTCTGCACTCTTTGACTATCTCCTGTCACATGTCTGCACTCTCTGACTATCTCCTGTCACATGTCTGCACTCTCTGACTATCTCCTGTCACATGTCTGCACTCTCTGACTATCTCCTGTCACATGTCTGCACTCTCTGACTATCTCCTGTCACATGTCTGCACTCTCTGACTATCTCCTGTCACATGTCTGCACTCTCTGACTATCTCCTGTCACATGTCTGCACTCTCTGACTACCTCCTGTCATGTCTGCACTCTCTGACTATCTCCTGTCATGTCTGCACTCTCTGACTATCTCCTGTCACATGTCTGCACTCTCTGACTATCTCCTGTCACATATCTGCACTCTCTGACTATCTCCTGTCATGTCTGCACTCTCTGACTATCTCCTGTCACATGTCTGCACTCTCTGACTATCTCCTGTCACATATCTGCACTCTCTGACTATCTCCTGTCACATGTCTGCACTCTCTGACTACCTCCTGTCATGTCTGCACTCTCTGACTATCTCCTGTCATGTCTGCACTCTCTGACTATCTCCTGTCATGTCTGCACTCTCTGACTATCTCCTGTCACATGTCTGCACTCTCTGACTATCTCCTGTCACATGTCTGCACTCTCTGACTACCTCCTGTAATGTCTGCACTCTCTGACTATCTCCTGTCATGTCTGCACTCTCTGACTATCTCCTGTCACATATCTGCACTCTCTGACTATCTCCTGTCACATGTTTGCACTCTCTGACTATCTCCTGTCACATGTACTGGATACTTTCCTAAATGTACATAATATAACTGGGTACTGACATTTATAGGTAAAGTTGATCCAGGGAAAATCCGATTGCCTCTCGGGGGATCAGGAAGGAATTTTTTTCCCCTGCTTTAGCAAATTGGAGAATGCTCTGCTGGGGTTTTTTTTGCCTTCCTCTGGATCAACTGTGGGTATAGAATGGGGTATATGGGATTGTATGATATATATATATATATATATATATATATATATATATATATATATATATATATATATATGTGTATGTATATATATATATATATTTTTTTTTATTTGTGGTTGAACTGGATGGACTTGTGTCTTTTTTCAACCTAACTAACTATGTAACTATGTCTGCACTCTCTATCTCCTGGCACATGTCTGCACTCTCTGACTATCTCCTGTCATGTCTGCACTCTCTGACTATCTCCTGTCATGTCTGCACTCTCTGACTATCTCCTGGTATATGTCTGCACTCTCTGACTATCTCCTGTCATGTCTGCACTCTCTGACTATCTCCTGTCATGTCTGCACTCTCTGACTATCTCCTGTCACATGTCTGCACTCTCTGACTATCTCCTGTCATGTCTGCACTCTCTAACTACCTCATCATGTCTGCACTCTGACTATCTCCTGTCATGTCTGCACTCTCTGACTACCTCGTCATGTCTGCACTCTCTAACTACCTCGTCATGTCTGCACTCTGACTATCTCCTGTCATGTCTGCACTCTCTGACTATCTTCTGTCATGTCTGCACTCTCTGACTATCTCCTGTCATGTCTGCACTCTCTGACTATCTCCTGTCATGTCTGCACTCTCTGACTATCTCCTGGCACATGTCTGCACTCTCTGACTATCTCCTGTCATGTCTGCACTCTCTGACTATCTCCTGTCATGTCTGCACTCTCTGACTATCTCCTGTCACATGTCTGCACTCTCTGACTATCTCCTGTCATGTCTGCACTCTCTGACTACCTCGTCATGTCTGCACTCTGACTATCTCCTGTCATGTCTGCACTCTCTGACTACCTCGTCATGTCTGCACTCTCTGACTATCTCCTGTCATGTCTGCACTCTCTGACTACCTCGTCATGTCTGCACTCTCTGACTATCTCCTGTCATGTCTGCACTCTCTGACTATCTCCTGTCACATGTCTGCACACTCTGACTATCTCCTGTCATGTCTGCACTCTCTGACTATCTCCTGTCATGTCTGCACTCTCTGACTATCTCCTGTCATGTCTGCACTCTCTGACTATCTCCTGTCATGTCTGCACTCTCTGACTATCTCCTGTCATGTCTTCACTCTCTGACTATCTCCTGTCATGTCTGCACTCTCTGACTATCTCCTGTCATGTTTGCACTCTCTGACTATCTCCTGTCATGTCTGCACTCTCTGACTATCTCCTGTCATGTTTGCACTCTCTGACTATCTCCTGTCATGTCTGCACTCTCTGACTATCTCCTGTCATGTCTGCACTCTCTGACTATCTCCTGTCATGTCTGCACTCTCTGACCATCCCCAAGCTGTCAGGTTTTGTTGTATTAGTACATCGAACGTTCTGTGTGGCTCTTTAGTGTTTTCAGGGGCCACACTTGCAGAAAGTTGCCCAGCACTAATAGAAGCTGCTCTCCCACACTGTCATCTCTGCATTCTGATCATACAGTCCTCCTTATACATTAATGGGGAGGACACCGTGTCACGTGATCTCCGTCGATTCCTCCGCCGTATTTCTGAACGCGGTGACGTTAGTCGTTGTCGGAACTCTCGCGAGATGATTGATGCAGTGTGGCCTGGCTCTCCCAGGTTCCTGTAGTAGAAGGAGAAGTGGAGTATTAGACTGGAGGCGGACTCGGTGTACCGCGGCCCTGACCACCGACAGCCATGTCCGTGACGGCTGCACGGCCTTCTTCTCCCCGGGAGGAAGGCGAGCTGGAGGACGGCGAGCTGAGCGACGACAGCGTGCGACCAGAGAGCCCTCGGCATGTCCGGCACCGGCCACCCAGCAGCCGAGGGCCCCCGCGTCCCCCCTACAGGCCCCGTCCGCAGAGACCCCCGCATGGCTACCGCCCGCCACCACGAATTTCACAGCCGCCGCCACCTTCTAGGCCCTCGTTCTGGGAGCGCAGCTATGACACGCTGGGCCGCTTCCGTTCACGGGGGAGAGGCGGAAGGTTCTGGGACCGGGAATGGGGGGAGCGAGTGATCAAACCGGGAGGAGCGAGACCGGGCAGCTGGAGAGCACCGTCCCCCCGGAAACGTATCCTTCCTAAAGGGATTGGGGGGAATCAAAGTTCCTGTGCATGCGTCACTGATGTAACATGATTGTGGAACATAATACCTTCCCTACTATGGGGAAGAGGCCCTGTCATTACTGATCACAGGATCATGTAGTGTTATAGGGCAATAGAGAGTTCTGGGTGGAACATAATACCTTCCTTACTATGAGGAAGAGGCCCTGTCATTACTGATCACATGATCATGTGGTGTTATAGGGCAATAGAGAGTTCTGGGTGGAACATAATACCTTCCTTACTATGGGGAAGAGGCCCTGTCATTACTGATCACATGATCATGTAGTGTTATAGGGCAATAGAGAGTTCTGGGTGGAACATAATACCTTCCTTACTATGGGGAAGAGGCCCTGTCATTACTGATCACATGATCATGTAGTGTTATAGGGCAATAGAGAGTTCTGGGTGGAACATAATACCTTCCTTACTATGGGGAAGAGGCCCTGTCATTACTGATCACAGGATCATGTAGTGTTATAGGGCAATAGAGAGTTCTGGGTGGAACATAATACCTTCCTTACTATGGTGAAGAGGCCCTGTCATTACTGATCACAGGATCATGTAGTGTTATAGGGCAATAGAGAGTCCTGGGTGGAACATAATACCTTCCCTACTATGGGGAAGAGGCCCTGTCATTACTGATCACATGATCATGTAGTGTCATAGGGCAATAGAGAGTTCTGGGTGGAACATAATACCTTCCTTACTATGGGGAAGAGGCCCTGTCATTACTGATCACAGGATCATGTAGTGTTATAGGGCAATAGAGAGTCCTAGGTGGAACATAATACCTTCCCTACTATGGGGAAGAGGCCCTGTCATTACTGATCACAGGATCATGTGGTGTTATAGGGCAATAGAGAGTTCTGGGTGGAACATAATACCTTCCTTACTATGGTGAAGAGGCCCTGTCATTACTGATCACAGGATCAGGTAGTGTTATAGGGCAATAGAGAGTTCTGGGTGGAACATAATACCTTCCTTACTATGGGGAAGAGGCCCTGTCATTACTGATCACATGATCATGTAGTGTTATAGGGCAATAGAGAGTTCTGGGTGGAACATAATACCTTCCCTACTATGGGGAAGAGGCCCTGTCATTACTGATCACAGGATCATGTGGTGTTATAGGGCAATAGAGAGTCCTGGGTGGAACTTAATACCTTCCCTACTATGTGGAAGAGGCCCTGTCATTACCGATCACAGGATCATGTGGTGTTATAGGGCAATAGAGAGTCCTGGGTGGAACTTAATACCTTCCATACTATGGGGAAGAGGCCCTGTCACCACTGATCACAGGATCATGTAGTGTTATAGTCTGATGGTAGGACCTTGTGTGCAAAGTAAAACATAGATGATGCAATGGTTGCAGGAAAGAATATTGCTTTATTTCCCTCTTACACATTCAGTGTTATTGGGGAATTCCATCCTGCAGCGCTTTAGTGTTCAGCCAATGGGATACCTTCCCTGCTGGCAGAACACAATGACTACTGCTCGTGGCTATAGCTGCCAGCAGTGATCACCATGCAAAAAAAAAAAAAGAAAGGCTTGTTGTAATAGTCAATCAACTTCTGTACAACCAGTCTGTCCATAGATGGATTGAATCTCATCCTGTCCCTGCTGATCTGGCTGAAATTCAGTCCATCTATGGGTGGCTTAACAGAGGGAGATCCCTGGGTGGAACATACCTTCCTTACGAAGGGGAAGAGGTCTTGTCACCACACATCACTGAAAAGAGGATCATGTAGTGTTATAGTGTGATGGGCAGGACCTTGTATTGCACGCCATAGATGATGCAATTTTCAACCCGTGATTGCAGGAAAGAAAATTGCACAATTCCCCCATCAACAATGACTTTTGATGGGGGAATACCTCCTGCAGTGCTGTCCTGGTTTGCCAGTGGGGAGCCTTCCCAGCCAGTACAGCACAATGACTACTGCTAGCTACTGTAGCCACTGGCAGTCGTGTGCAAAAATCTGACAGGCTGGCTGTACTAAAGTTGATCAATGGATTAACTTCAGTACTGCCTGCCTATAGATAGATGGATCGAATCTCTGCTGGTCTGCTGAACCTGCAGAAATTCCATCCATCTATAGCTAGCTTAACATATGGAGAGCTCTGTGTGAAACATAATACCTTTCCTGTTGTGGAAAAGAGGCCCTATTCCCATACATTAATGCCCAGAGGTTCAAATACACAGCGATGGAGAGCCTTGGGTGGAACGTAATGTTTCCTACTAGGGGGAATATGTCCCGTCGCCACAAATCGCAACACATTGAAGGCCTTGTTCGAGTTGGTTGATTTCATGTGTGGCCAATGCAGGCTTGTGTTTTGTCTGCACGGGTGTTTGGAGCATCCCTGTGCTGGCAGTTAATTTGTCTATTGGAACCCATCAGCTGCACGGATACAGCTGATGTCCCAATATGACATCTGTGCTGGTGCATGGCCCTGAATGCACCCTGGGTGAGTTTGGGAACCTGCACGTACATGGATGTCATATAGGGACGCAGAAGTTGCATCTCTGTAGACAATAGAACTGCCAGCATGGGGATACATGCAACACCTGTGCATCCTCATGACTGCAAAACACAGCCCTTTATGGGGCACACAGGTAATTGCCTCATGTAAACGAGGCCTAAAGTTCTTTTAACATGAGTGGAAGAACCTTTTTCAGAGCCGGTTGTACCGTTCTTTGCATACGACAGCTAAAGTGCTAAGTGTTTAAGTAAATTTTTTTTTTCTTTTGAAATAATAAATGTTATACTTATCTGCTCTGTGCAATAGTATTGCACAAAGCAGCCCCTGATCCTCCTCTTCTTGGGTCCCTGTCGGGGCTGTCTGCACCTCTTCTTGGTGTGCCATCATAAGAAGCTGCTTCCTATTTTGGCACACCTCCTGACTCGCTCCCAAGCTGCTGCCTGCGTCTAGAGATAGAGATGTTTGGCCCCTGGCTTCTGCTGCTCTCAGCAAGGCCTGTGAGATGTGGGGAGAAGAGAAGAAAGCTACCGAAGATGAGTACAGAACCTTGAATCGAGATCAGGCTCAGATACATAATAGGATGGGTGAGGATGCTATACACATGGAAACATTTTTTACTTGGATGTAGAGAATGCATTAAGGTAAAACATGTTTAGGCTAATGCAGACACCACATGTAATCTTTGTTAATTTGTAATAGTGTAAGAATATTAAATTTTGGGTTTATTAACACATTAAGATTATATATATATATATATATATATATATATCTATCACATTTTTTTTTTTCCTGTAGGCTTTTACATTTAGTGGATATCTTGTCTAGGTATAGCGTATTGTTTTTTTTTGTTAGCAGTCGCAATTTAATAGAGGACAGACTGTTCAGAGAATATAATAGTAGTGTGTCAAAACTGGTTGATTGGTGCATATTACCGAAGCCCATCGGGTGCCAGAACAAATGCACAAGCACTCTGCAAACTCATCTTTATGCTGTGATCCACTAAATTGTATGAAGACGGTTGTCTTTGTTGGCTCTTATCCTGCACTTTGTTAGTTTTATTCTACCCTGCTATGTGCTAAAAGATCCCTGATGGGCAAGGTCACCATAATGGGCACCGCAGGTTTATAAGCCAGTTATTTACAGGTTCTCGTGCCAGCACACAATCTTTCTTTGTAAAGCATTTGGTGTTTTAAGGAACGTGCAACAATATACTGTATTTTTTTCTATAGGACAGCTGACAGATGGAGGTGTTTGTTTGAAACGCACTTTAAGTCAGTTTTTGGCATCTAAAGAAAACGGTAATTGGCTGAAAGGGTTAGAATTCATGAGAGCCAGCATCTGTTTGTGGATATGTAAAGAAAAGAAACTTAAAAAAGTAGTTTGTGGGAGGGGCATTATTTTAGTGATTTTTATTTATTTTTTTATTTTATTTTTTTACATAGGAGGGGAATTTGAAATGCCTGAAAAAATTCTGAGTGTCAGGCTTGCAAAATACTATTCTGGAATGGTGACCTAAATTATTTTATCCATACCTTGGAGCACAATTTAACCTGTAACCGCAGAAGCAAACATTTACATGTTTGCCCTGTGTGCTAGAGAAACACATTCTTTATATTTACCCAGCCTTCTTTCTAAGACCACTAGCAGAGTAAAGATTGATTCCACCTTCACAGAAATGCCAAATGCACAGCACTTTAAAGGAAAAGTATAGCCAAAGCTATTTTGGCTCTACTTCTGTAGGTCATAGGGGTGAACTTGGTTCTGCACGCCTGTGACCCATTTTCAGCTGACAGTGGGCTAAAGCCTGCTGACGTCAGTCGGTCCAGGCTCTGAAAGGATCCAGACCATATGGCCGGTTTTTACCTAGATACCTTGGTTTAGCTTCTTGGCAATCTGCTGAGAGCCTGAGCCAGCTGCTCCCATCCCCTCTACAGCCCAGTGTTCCAGTGAGCAAAGGAGGGGAGAGCTGCTGACTGACCGTCACAGCTCTCCACTTATAGCGGAGGGGAGCACTGAGCGATCAGCAGTATTTGATCTCTCAGTTCTCACTGCAGATCTGAGAGCGCTGACTAAAGTGGTCTGGCGGGGGGGCGTCACTCTGTCGGAACACAACAGCTCAGCAGGGCATATCGCTCTACTAACATCGAACTGTGCAAGTGCAAAACGCCACAAAATCGCATGTGTTTTTGCAATATAGCAGTGGGAGAGCAGCCTTTTATAGATGTTTATAAATGCATTAATATGAATTTAACAATAACCTTTATTTCCTTGACACTCTCTTCAGTTAAAAGTGTTAGATCTCCACCTAGAAAATTTAGTCATTCGTCAAAAAATGAAAACTGTGAAGAGGAGAGCTTTGAAGATCTGCTTTTAAAATATAAGCAGATAAAACTTGAACTTGAATCCATTAATAAGGATGAAAAACTAGCTCTCAAAGAACAGCAGAGTAAAGAAAATGAAAGTGTTTCGGAAACCACCGTAGAGGCCATTGTTAAGGAAGAAAGTTCTACTGGTGATGCTGTGATTCTGGAGGCACCTGTGGAGGAGAAACCACCAGTGAAGGCTTTCCAGGCCTTTGAGCTTAAACCTCTCAGACAAAAATTAAAACCCATTGCTGAGAAGAAACAAAGTATTGTGGAAGAATCCATCTCGGCTGTGATTACCAGTGACACGGAGACTCTTGAACAAGGTACAGTGGGGCTATGCCAATAGAGGTTTTCATTTTTTAGCATGTTGAAGAAGATTGTGATAGAAAACCTCCTCTGGGCAAATTTGTTTTTTGTACTAGACATAAATTGGGTAGTTGTGGGAACTTAATTGCAGAGATCTTTCCCTCCTTAGTTGCCAAAGGGAAGAAAAGCTTGAATAGTAATAAGGGATTTACAGGCAAAACCTGTTTTATTTTTTTTAAATGTATTCACACTTTTTTTTTTTTTTTTTCTTTGTAATATATATTTTGTATACAGTAAAGATGAGTGTTCCCGTAGACCTGTATCCCAGTGGGGAGATTTCCCTTTACTTCCTGTCCCAGATGAGTAACTGGAAATGAGATGAAATCCTTCCTTTAGTGAGGGAATCCCTGGTTTTCACCAGGGTCACTAGAACTGCAAGATTTTCTCTCATTCTGTTCATGTCCACTCAAAATTTGGGGTTTTCTCTTAAAGAGGGATTCCACCTAAAATATTTTTATTAAAAGCCAGCAGCTACAAATACTGCAGCTGCTGACTTTTAATAAATGGACACTTACCTGTTCCAGGGTCCAGCGATGGCTGAAGCCGAGCGATCCCTCAGTTCTCGGCTGCTGCTGCCGCCATTCTCATTGAGGAAATCAGTAAGTGAAGCATTGCGGCTTCACTTCCCAGTTCTCTAGTGCGCATGTGCGAGTCGTGCTACGTGTCGTAAGTGGTCCCTGCTATCTCCTGGGACCTGTGTGTTTCCCAGGAGACAGCGGGGGGGGGGGGGTGACGCAAAGGGGTGTGACTCCCGTGGGAGTCTATTCCTGGAAGTGGGTGCAGATACCTGGATTATACAGGTATCTGCACCCCCCTCCCCCCTGAAAGGTGCCAACTGTGGCACCGGAGGGGGGAGGGTTCCGATGAGCGGAAGTTCCACTTTAGGGTGGAACTCCGCTTTAATTTTACTTTGTTATATAACTGTAAAGACGAGCACAAAGAGAGTGAATACATCTAATGGGGCACAGACCCAATATAAACCTGGCAGGTATTATAACCCCCCCCCCCCCCCACTCTTTTCAAAACTAAACAAAATACGGTTACAAAAATGTGAAATTTTTAGATCCAGATGGAGTGTTTAAGTACACAAAATACCAGTTATTGAGTTATTTAATGCCATTTGAAAAATCGCCTAAAGTGCGCTGTAGTCTACAGCTTTCAGAATGGACGCAGGATCTCATATGTTCAGTAATGCTAGCCAAACACACATACACTCACCAGCCACTTTATTTGGTACACCCGTTCAATTGCTTGATAACACAAATTGCTAATTAGCCAATCACATGGCAGCAACTCAATGCATCTAGGCGTGGTGAAGACAACTTGCTGAAGTTCAAACTGAGCACCGAATAGGGAAGAAAGGGGATTTATGTGACTGAACATGGCATAGTTGTTCTGAGTAATTAAAAAAACTGCTGATCTACTAAGATTTTCACATGCAACCATCTCTAGGGTTTACAGAGGATGATTCAAAAAAGAGAATATTCAGTGAGTGGCAGTTGTGTGGAGGAAAATGCCTTGTTGATGTCAGGAGAATGGAGATGATAGAAAGGCAACAGTAACTCAAAAAAACAGTTGTTGCAACCAAAGTATGCAGAATATATCTCACCACGCTGGGTGCCACTCCTGTCAGCTAAGAACTGGAAACTGAGGCTACAATCTGCACAGGCTCACCAAAATTTAACCATAGAAGATTGGAAAAAAGTAGCCTGGTCTAATGAATCTCGATATCGGCTGAACCATTCACATGGTAGGGTCAGAATTTGGCGTAAACATGAAAGCATGGATCCATCCTGCCTTATATCAGTGGTTCAGAGTGGTGGTGTAATGATGTGGAGGATATTTTTCTTGGCACAGTTTGGGCCCCTTAGTACCAATTGATGATCGTTTAAATGCCACGGCCTACCTGAGTATTGTTGCTGACCATGACTATCCCTTTATGACTACAGTGTACCCATCTTCTGATGGCTACTTCCACTAGGATAATGCACCATGTCAAAGCTCAAATCATCTAAAACGGATTTCTTTACAATGACAATTGAGATCACTGTACTCCAATGGCCTCCCCAGTCACCAGGTCTCAATCCAGTAGAGCACCTTTGGGATGTGGCGGAATGGGAGTAATGCTATCATGTCAATATGGACCAAAATCTCTGAGGAATGTTTACAACACCTTGTTGAATCCATGCCACAAGGAATTAAGGCAGTTCTGAAGGCAAAAAGGGGTACCTAATAATAAAGTGGCGATAAAACGCCACTGGGCCCACACTCTTCGTTTCTCAGTGAAGACTGAGGCACAGTGGGCATAATGCATGTCATTCGCTTAGGCAAGTGACGTATAGGGGGCGGGACACAACCTTAGTAGTTCTCCTTTAGGGCCCTCCTGTATATTCTCGCAGAACCCTGGGTGAGAGAGGCTGATTTTAAACTTGTTAGCTTTGGGTTGGAGGAGAATTTAATTGTAACTTCAACCCAAACTTTATTTTTTTTATTTGTTATCTTCATTTTATTTTTAATTTTTTGGAAGAAAATTGGTAATGCCTGCCTTGCTGAAAACTCACTTGTGGAAATACCTCTCCCTTTTGAATCTGGGCCAAACCTCCCCAAGTGGGATGCAGACATAATTCTTCCTTTCCCAATCTATTCAAAACGAATGAAAAATGTATTTACAGTTTTGGTAAATTTAGTGGTGGTGCTCCCTGGCCATAAGGATATCCTACACCTGATCATACATTTTCTGTCTGTAGAACACTTCTGACTTCGTCAGCTTTGGTCTTTGGAAAGGATTAATCAGGTCTGTTAGAAAACCTGATTGAGTTTCCTCATAAGCCGGCTCGAGCTGCCTGACCTTGGCTGCCCACACCTCCCCTCTGCCCTTGCAGAAGCTTTTGAGATCTTTGATAAAGCGTTATGCGTGGCACTTTGCTGCCAGGACAGTTGGAATTTGTGTGCATGAACTATAGTTAGTCTGTGGGCTACTGTTATATTTGAATGAATAAGGTATGTTTCCTGGTTCATGCTTCTTTAAAGTAGTATTAAACAGTGTTTAAAATGTACTGTATTATATTGCAGCTTATCAATGCTTTACCCCTTAGTGACAGCTTGTATAACTGTAAATTGTTGCCTCCAAAATAACTCAACACACAGCCATTAATGTCTAAACCTCTGGCAACAAAAGTGAGTACACCCCTAAATGAACATGTCCAAATTGGGCCCAATCAGCCATTTTCCCTCCCAGTGTCATTTGACTTGTTAGTGTTACAAGGTCTCAGGTGTGAATACATTTGGTGTTATTCTCGCATACTGATCACTGATGGTTCAACATGGCAAAGAACTCTTAGAATCTGGAAAAAAAAAAAAAAAAAGAATTGTTGCTCTACATAAAGATGGCCTAGGTTATAAGAAGATTGCCAAGACCCTGAAACTGAGCTGCAGCACGGTGGCCATAACCATACAGAAGGTTTAACAGGACAGGTTCCACTCAAAACAGGTCTTGCCATGGTCGACCATGAAGTTGAGTTAATTTGCTCAGCGTCGTATCCAGAGGTTGTCTTTGGGAAATAGACGTGAGCTTGAAGGGGGGGGGGGGGTCTGTGGGGGTGGGTTCAGCCTGTCAGTGCTCAGACCATACACCGCACACTGCATCAAATTGGTCTGCATGGCTGTTGTCCCAAAAGGAAGCCTCTTCTAAAGATGATGCTCAAGAGAGCCTGCAAACAGTTTGCTGAAGACAAGCAGACTAAGGACATTGATTACTGGAACCATGTCCTGTGGTCTGATGAGACCAAGATAAACTTTTGGTTCAGATTGCGTCAAGTATGTGTGGCAGCAACCAGGTGACGAGTACAAAGACACGCGTTGCTTGCCTACAGTCAATTATGGTGGTGGGAGTGTCATGGTCTGGGGTAGAGGTCGACCGATATATCGGCCGATATTTGGCGTTTTTTAATTGGCATCGGCCGATTGTGCTGATAAAAAAAAGGCTGATTATAACTTCAGCCGAGACTTGCAAAAGACTTCTGTAATAGAAGTCAATGCAAGTTGCGAGTCTTCCCCTGGAGAGACATCTCCTCTCTGGGCATTCTGCCAAAAAAAGACCAAAGTGATACAATGTTTACACTTATGAATTAACTCAAGGCTGTGTGGAGAAGTTCTCAGTTTAACCATTTAAAGACTAAATCTTTTCTGACACTTGTTGCTTACAAGTAAAAATCCTGTATTTTCTGCTAGAAAATCACTTGGAACCCCCAAAAATGATATATATATTTTTTTAACAGAGACCCTAGGGAATAAAATAGCGGTTGTTGCAATATTTTATGTCACACGGTATTTGCTCAGCGGTCTTTCAAACGCCATTTTTTTGGAAAAAAATACACTAATGATTTTAAAAACGAAAACTAAAACAGTAAAGTTAGCTTATTTTTTTTCGTCCAAAAGTTTTGATTACCTATTTTTGTGTATTTAATATATAGTTTTTTTATTTTTATTTTTTTTAAATTATACATACAAGTGAACTGATTGAAGGTTTGTTTTTTGTTTTAATAAATGTTTAAATGTAGGAAATTTTCTGTATCACTTATTACTTAAGGCTGCTTTCACACTGGAGCGGGCTGGCGGTGACGGTAAAACGCTGCTAGTTTTTAGCGACGCTTTACTGTCATTTTAGCGACGCTATTCGGCTGCTAGTGGGGCACTTATAACCCAGCTAGTGGTCGAGGAAGGGGTTAAATGCGCCCGTGAATCGCCGCTGCCAAATCGCATTGCAGGCGCATCGGCAGCGGTGCCCATTCATTTCAATGGGCAGGAGTGGTGGAGGAGATGTTAACACCGCTCCAAAGATGCTGCTTGCAGGACTTTTTTTTTTTTTTTTAACGTCCTGCCAGCGCATCGCTTCAGTGTAAAAGCACTCTGTCTTTCACACAGACTGCAGGGGAGCAGTTTTGCAGGCAGTTTACAGGCACTATTTTTTTAGCCCAAAAGTGCCTGAAAAACGCCCCAGTGTGAAAGGTGTCTGTTAGATTTTATGAGATAAAGGGAAAGAATAAAAAAATCAGCCTAACATATCGTCCCCAAAAAAACGGCATCCTATATCGGCCGCCGCGATTTCTAATTATCGGCATCGGCCAGAGACAAACCCATATCAGTCGACCTCTAGTCTGGGGCTGCATGAGTGCTGCCGGCACAGGGGAGCTACAGTTCATGGAGGGAACCATGAATGCCAACATGTACTGTGACATACTGAAGCAGAGCATGATCCCTCCCTTCGGAGACTGGGCCGCAGGGCACTATTCCAACATAACAACCCCACACACACCCCCAAAATTACCACTGCCTTGCTAAAGAAGCCAAGGGTAAAGGTGATGGACTGGCCAAGCATGTCTCCAGACCTAAACCCTATTGAGCATCTGTGGGGCATCCTCAAACGGAAGGTGGAGGAGCGCAAGGTCTCTAATAGGAGGTTAGAGTGGTTTAACAACCACTTTAATGTATTGTAAAACCTAAAGAATAATCATTCCTGCATGGATCTTAGTCACAGGGTCAATTTTTTGTTGTTTGTTATAGATATACTTACTGCAATATGCACACTTAATAGCAGGCGCAGTAAGCACTATTCTTCCCAATGCTTTTCCAGAGGACACAGAAATTTCTGAGTGAGTTTTTACTCCCTGAAAAAGTCTAAACCTATACAGAGCAATATACATGTGCACATTGTCCACCTTCATATGAAAGTGCTTGGGTAACCTAGCATAGTTTGTCAGGCAAGGTTGCATTCTGTTTTCACCACACCCAGAACTATGCAATAGCAAAAAGGGGATTTCACCATGTCGGACAAGTGTGTTGTTGCCACATCCCTATTGTTTAAAAAGAGAAAAAATCCCCCTTCGTTGGGACTTTGTAGGCAACAATCGCACATAAGTAGATGAAAAAAATATACATATTTATCTACTTGTGTGATTGTTGCCTACCAAGTCCCAATGAAGGGGGATTTTCTTTTCTTGTTAGAACTATGCAATAGAACAGATAAAGGCAACTTGCAAGGTAAAGGACAAATGTTTTTTTTTTTTTTTTACATATGGCCAGCATTCGTATAATTAACATAGATGTTTCTAAAACTTGGTAACACACTAATATGTGCATTGCTAGAGTACTGTTTTTGATTTGTTTTGTTTTTTAAATTTTTTTTTCAGAGCTTGATGAAATTGATCAGGCAGTTACCCCTGAAAGCAACACTACAGATGACAAAAATGAGGTATGTCTTTTCTGGAATAAATACTCAACAGAATCTCATGTAACTTGGCATAAAAAATATATTCACTTTTTTATACAAATTTTATCTTAGCCAAGTAAGACTGCACTACCATGTTTTAGCTGTGCTGCTATTTCAGTGTATAACACGCATCCTAGTTTTAAGAGGGAAGTTTCTGAAATAAACTTTCCACAACCCCCTGCACATTACGCAGCCCCCCTCCCCCTGCACAGTACACAGCCTGGGACAGCACTGCCAGCATACTCAAGAGTTAAGAAAAAAATCACTGCCAGCCTCTTATACACTGCTCCTCCTGTATCGCTGTCATACAGTAGCTGCTAACTTTTCATGTAAAGACACTTACCCGTCCATGAATCCAGTGGTGTCTTCACCCCAGCTGATTTTGCAATCTGCTCTCGGGTGCTGCCGCCGCCATTTCTTGTAAGGGAAGCCTTACCTTGCGGCTTCACAGCCCGTTCCCTACTGCGCATGATTGAAGTGCGTTTTCTCAATTATTTGGCGGCGGCCGGCCGTACTTCCAGGTGGCTTCGCCACAATGAGAACTGCTGGAAGTGGGTATCTGTCAAAGCTCCCCACCCTGAAAAGTTGCAGATGGGGGGGGGGGGGGGAGAGAGACAAGCGGAGCTCCGCTTTAATCTTGTGTCATTCCTGGTGACTGTTAATCATAACGAATGAATGCAATCTATACACCGGGGGAATCTAGGAAGGAAAAGGACCTGGGGGTCTTGGTAGAAGAGCAGCTTGCCATTGCTGAGCTTAACAAAGCAAACAATATTCGCATGCATTTAAAAAGGGGAATCAACTCCAGAGATAAAACGATAATTCTCCCACTCTACAAGACTCTGGTCCGTCCGCACCTGGAGTATGCTGTCCAGTTCTGGGCACCAGTCCTCAGGAAGCATGTACTGGAAATGGAGCGAATACAAAGAGGGGCAACGAGGCTAATGAAGGGACTGGATGATATTAGTTATGAAGAAAGGTTGCGAGCACTGAACTTATTCTCTCTGGAGAAGAGACGCTTGAGAGGGGATATGATTTCAATTTATAAATGCCATATTGGTGACCCCACAATAGGGATAAAACTTTTTTGCAGAAGGGAGTGTAACAAGACCCGTGGCCACTCATTAAAATTAGAAGAAAAGAGGTTTAACCTTAAACTACGTAGAGGGTTCTTTACTGTAAGTCCGGCAAGGATGTGGAATTCCCTTCCACAGGTGGTGGTCTCAGCAGGGGACATTGACAGTTTCAAAAAACTATTTACTATAAGCGCCTGAACGACCACAACATACAGGGATATACAATGTAATACTGACATAAAATCGCACACACAGGATGGAAGTGATTTTTTTTTTTTTTTTTTTTTTTTTTTTTTTTTTCAACCTCACCTACTATGTTTATGTAACAGTTGGGGATCGTTCACACTGTTCTGTAATTGCTGTTTTTTTTCTGCACTGAGTACAGCCACTCGCCTCAAGGACACATTGAATACAATTGTATTCAATGTACCCAGCTCACAACACAATGGGAGAAAAATGCAGACTGGAAGATTTTCTGCTGTGCAGAGACATGAATGAAGCATTTCTTTATGCACTTCAAATAAAACTGGGGAAAAAAAACAAAAAAACGTTGCTATAAACTGAAATGTGCATCACACTGTCGCCTCATGGCAGCTGTAAGGCAAAACTGACAGCTACCCACACTATAAAACAGTGATTAATGTGCCCTGGAGAGTGAATCTCCCGAGCTCTGATACACACAGCAATGAGAAGACCGGATATGTGAGTCTCAACTCAGTGCTGTAAAGATGTAGAGAAGAGAGACTGCCATGTTCAGCTTCGCTCTTGACTCCAGAAACCTTCCGCAGTGAATGTTGTTCCACCTATCGGACATGACCCCTTTTTGTAGTTTTGCACTGCAATTGTGACGGATCCCCAGTGCACTCACTCGCAGCATTGTCTGCACCCTATGGAGATTCTTACCTTAGTAACCACACACCATGCATTGTTCCATTCACTAGCATCTAAACTTTCACCACAATAGCTTAACTCAAAGTTCTCCTCCTCATCTGTCTGCATTATATTCTCTGGCAGCTATTCCATGTTACATACTGCAGTTAAATCTACATGCACCTCTTTCCGCGCTTATTTCTCTGTACAGTAACACCTCTATTCTGTGCTATCTAAAGAAGTTAAGGCTTCGTATCTTATTTATTCTATATAATTAGTAAGGGATTGGTAACTGAGTGTTTATTCTATAAAATATTAGTAGGATCTAACAGATTGGTTATTTTCCAGAACCCTGTCAGAGAGGAAGAGGAATTATCAGAGCTTCATTTGCGTCTTCTGGCTTTGCAGTCTGCAAGTAAAAAATGGCATCAAAAAGAACAAATGGTAATGAAAGAGGGCAAGGAAAAGCTATCGAAAGGCAAGGTAGAGCCTCAGAAAGAGAAGGTCCAGACTGAGCCCCAAAAAGAGAAGGTCAAGACAGAGCCCCAGAAAGAAAAGACAAAAGCGGAGCCCCAGATTGAGAAGGGAAGCTCAAATTCCATTACATCACGTAAAGTCAGCAGTGCTGCTTATGCAGGTAATTCACAGTCTGATCTTCTGAGAGGCTTTGGACTCATGGTATACACAGCAGTAAATCATTTAATAAAGCTGCACACTGAATAGTTTGTTCTCTTATAGCGAAACAGGCACTCAGAAGACAACAAACAAAAGCATGGAAAAAGTTGCAACAACAGAAAGCTGAAGAAAAGCGCAGGGAGGAAGAGGAGAAAAGGAAACAGGAAGAAGAAGAAAAAAGAAAACGAGAAGAAGAAATAAGGAAAATTCGAGACCTTTCCAACCAGGAGGAACAGTATAATAGGTTCATGAAGCTTGTAGGAGACAAGAGTAAACGGAGCAAGGTGTGTTTTATGTAGGGCAGCATAAGCAATACCACTTTTTTAGGCTTTGTATATCAAATAGTGGTGGGACCAAGGGATTACTTTAGTCTTGTATGATAAAACATTTTATGGAAAAACAATTTGGCCTAATCGTGGAGTACAGGGCACAGGATGAGTAGTCATAGACCGTGGGTTATAGGCCATTCCTAAAAGCTTTTTTTTTTTTTACTGTAGTGTTTTTCAGCTGACAATCAAGATCCAACTGCTTTACAGCCTCAGGGCTCAATATCGGTTAACTACTGTTTCTGTAGTAGTTAACAGCAGGGTGCTGAAGTTCAGGGCCGTGGTCCAAATCTTTTGTACCCAGACCTTAAATACCCACGTGGTAGATCAAGTTGGATTTCCTTTGCAACCTGCAGTGTGGATAAGGTTAGACAGGATTTCCTTGTAAATTTGACTTTGTCCTGGTTTAACCACTTCAGCCCCGGACCAATTGGCAGCCAAAGGACCAGGCCCCTTTTTGCGATTCGGCACTGCGTCGATTTAACTGACAATTGCGCGGTCGTGCGACGTGGCTCCCAAACAAAATTGGCATCCTTTTTTTCCCACAAATAGAGCTTTCTTTTGGTGGTATTTGATCGCCCCTGCGGTTTTTATTTTTTGCGCTATAAATCAAAATAAAGCGACAATTTAGAAAAAAATTCAATTTTTTTTTCTTTTTGCTATAAGAAATATCCCCAAAAAATATATAAAAAAACAATTTTTTTTTTTCTCAGTTTAGACCGATACGTATTTTTCTACATATTTTTGGTATAAAAAAAAATCGCAATTAGCGATTATTGATTGGTTTGCGCAGAAGTTATAGCGTTTACAAAATGGGGGATAGTTTTATAGCTTTTTTTTTTTTTTGTGACTGCGACATTATGGCGGACACATCGGACATTTTTGACACATTTTTGGGACCATTGTCATTTATACAGCAATCAATGCTATTTAAATGCATTGATTCCTGTATAAATGATAGTTGTAGTGAAAGAGTTAACCACTAGGGGAGGGGAGGGTTTATGGGCTGTGACGTGTGTTTTTTTTTTTTTTTTTTTTACGTTAGGGGGCGGGGCTGACGTCTGACATCATTGATCGGCTTTCCTGATGACCGGGAACAGCCAATGACAGGCAGAGTAGGAAGCGCGGGGAGAGGTTGGTTTACACATACCTCTCCCCGTTGTTCAGCTCCGTAACCCGATCGCGGGACACCAGCGGCGATCGGGTCCGCTGGTCCCGCGGCCGGGGGCACGGAGCTCCCGACCGGGTCGCGAGCGCGACCCACGGGCAGGCAATTAAAGGGGACGTACAGGTACGTGCTTTTGCCTGCCTGTGCCATTCTGTAGACGTATATCTACATGAGGCGGTCGGGAAGCGGTTAATGTGTGGGGTGTAAATTCACGTAGTGTGTTTTATCCCCCTCTGCAAATATTTGTACTATGTTTGCCAAAGGTAACATTTTCCCTTTTTTTTTTTTCTTTAACTTGGTGTTTTTTTTTTTTTTCACACACAACATTGCTGCTTGGGTGGTGATGTAGATAACCACTTCAGCCCCGGACCAATTGGCAGCCAAAGGACCAGGCCCCTTTTTGCAATTCGGCACTGCGTCGCTTTAACTAACAATTGCGCGGTCATGCGACGTGGCTCCAAAACAAAATTGGCGTCCTTTTTTTCCCACAAATAGAGCTTTCTTTTGGTGGTATTTGATCGCCCCTGCGGTTTTTATTTTTTGCGCTATAAACAAAAATAGAGTGCCAATTTTGAAAAAAATGCAATATTTTTTACTTTTTGCTATAATAAATATCCCCAAAAAATATATAAAAAAACATTTTTTTTCCTCAGTTTAGGCCGATACGTATTCTTCTACATATTTTTGGTAAAAAAAATCGCAATTAGCGATTATTGATTAGTTTGCGCAGAAGTTATAGCGTTTACAAAATAGGGGATAGTTTTATAGCATTTTTATTATTTTTTTTTTTTATTAGTAATGGCGGCGATCAGCGATTTTTATTGTGACTGCGACATTATGGCGGACACATCGGACATTTTTGACACATTTTTGTGACATTTGTCATTTATATAGAAATCAGTGCTATTTAAATAGCACTGATTCCTATGTAAATGACAGTTGTAGTTAGGGGGTTAACCACTAGGGGGCGGGGAGGAGTCAGTGTGACGTGTTCTGTTTTTTTTTACAGTAGGGGGGCGTGGCTGTACGTCTGACGTCATTGATCGGCGTTCCCGATGACAGGGAACCGCCGATCACTGACAGTCAGTGTAGGAAGCGCGGGGAGAGGTTTGTTTACATAGACCTCTCCCCGTTCTTCCGCTCCGTAACCCGATCGCGGGATACCAGCGGCGATCGGGTCCGCTGGTCCCGCGGCCGTGGTCACGGAGCTCCCGACCGGGTCGCGCGCGCGCCGCTGGCGGCGCGCGCCCCGGGCAGGCAAATTAAAGGGGACGTACAGGTACGTGCTTTTGCCTGCCCGTGCCATTCTGTTGACGTATATCTACAGGAGGCGGTCGGGAAGCGGTTAAATGCCTTTTTGGCTGACGCACTTCACCCGCCATTTCCACCGACAAGCATGTTCCTTGCTGCCTTCTGAAAAGAAACCGACAGGATATTGGTCAGCGCCTGGTTTGTAGCAGCTCCCTTCCTGGACACCCCCCCCCATCCATTTCATGAGTTCCTCCCAACAGGGTATCCCCTCCCTCAGCAATGGCAGAGAAGGAACCAGCAAAATCCTCAAGGTGATGGCTGTTCTGATCAACCGAAATAAGGTCCCCTGTTATTACACCTCCCTTTCCCGGCGTACATCAAATGGCCTATCCGACTAAGGCACATTTTACTGCAACTATGCTTTATTTCTTACTCTGCCCATCTGGAGCCTTCTTCCCAAGGGCCCAAAAGTGCCTCTGTCTTTCTACTATTTGAATCTTTTCAGGAATAAGATCCTGATCCTCTAACCTCTTTGAAGAAGAGATTGGGGAGAGCAATGTGGATGCAGAAAAGGATCCTGCAGAGGAATATTTTATCCTTTTTTAATTTTATGACACAAGCTAGGCTTCATATCGCATGCTTTCTCCACAACTCTACTCTTTACTGAGGTATATCCCATGGGAAAGGAATTTAGTAGATTCTGCTGTCTGTTCTCAAAGTTCCTGTTGAAGTTTCCTTCTTTTTTTTTTTTTGTAAGGATTTGATTGACAGGTGCGTTGAGATCTTATTAAAGGCAATCTTGCTCTTGCTGGTCCTGCTTAAAGCGTTTGTCCATTTGTTTCTTAGTCACTTTAAAATCCTGGCCATTAAAACCCATGTCCTAAAAGAGGAATTTACTGATTCTTCTTTCTTTCATTTCCGCTTTGCTCAGAGTAAAAAAATAAAAATCTGCTTTTCGTAAGATCTACCATTACTCTTGGATTGCCTGTTTTGGCTTGTGGTAAAGCAGGTTTCTCAGCACTTGAATTATTCTATTCCTCACATCCTCCCCTTTTTCCATTCTGGCCTAGAACAGCATCTGTCTCTTAGGGCAGAAACCTGTCCCTTTTGGAGTATTATCGATTTTTGTTCCAGGGACCTTTGGCTTCATTTGCTCTTGTAAAGACTTTTATACAAGGTGGGGCACATCTTCATCCGCTACTTCAACCGCTGGTGTCTCTATGGGATCTAGATCCGGTGCTTTCATTTTCCCGAAAACCTTTTTGAACCGATCTGGGATATCCCATTGGAGGATTTCACCAGTAAAGTGGCTTTTTGTTTGCCTTTACCTCTGTCAGGTGAGTTTCCGGGTTGGCAGCTTCTTCTCATAAAGGACTTGTTCATATCTTAGACTTTGACAGTTCCTTTGAGCAGCAAATTACATTTTTTGTCCTCCCTGAAGGTCCCAAGAAGGATCATCCTGACACCTTTTCTACCATAGTTAGGTGGCTCAGGCAGCTCATTTCCAGGGATCAATCCCCAAAAAATGGGAAGGAGGGGTGGGGGGGCTTTGTTTGGGTTTTTTGGCTTTTCAACATGAAGCATCTGTTTCACAGGTTTGCAATGCCTCCACCTGGTTTTCTCTCCCTACCATCTCAAAAATTGACTGGGTGGATCTCGATGTCTTTGCTGTGGGCTTCAGCCATAAGGTGCTTCAAGCTGTCATCCTGAGCATTTGCGGTCTGTTGACCCTTTTCTGTGGGCATAATTGCCTTTTGTTTGCTATTGTTGCCCACCCCTCAGTTTACTGTACTGCTCTGGGACCTCCCCTAGTCTAAGACTATACACCCTGTGTCCTGTACTGTATGGTTAGGATGTGAGAATTTTGATTTGCCTTTTAAAGTGCATGTATATCCTGAAGTACAGTACAAGCGACGGATCCTTCCCTCTGTGTTCCCCTTTATTGCTTGCTATATAACTGGAGTCCCATGAGGTTATTTGAGGGTGCAGGGGCAGAAGATCCTTGGCAAAGCTTTTGACAGTGTACAAGCACCTGAAGGTAACGGCATATAACCCATGGTTAATGACTACTCTTCCTTTATTGTGTACTGTACTCCAAGGCATGAAATTAAACTGTTAATTTCCAATCCTTTTTTTTCTTTTTTCTTTTAGTCTTTCGATGCAGATCAGAAACGATCTGAAAAGCTTGACAACTCTGGATGTGTTTACCAGTATGACAACTATGAGGAGGTTGCAATGGACACAGACAGTGAAACAAACTCTCCAGGTAAATTTTTACTTCTCATATTGCTTGGAAATGCTGATGGTTTTTGCAGCCTCCAGGACAAGGAACATACAGTATAAAGCAACCTGTTCACCCCTGATGCTCCATACTACCATGGCCATCCGATGATGCTATATACAGTCAATGTAAAATAAATTGCGGTTACAAAAAAGCACTGCAGAAACGCTCAAAAGCAACACAATTTACAGGCCTTAAGACCCCTTTCACACTGGGGCGTTTTTTTTTTGGGCACTTTAGCGGTAAAAAAAAAAAGCGCCTGAAAAAAGCCTCATCTGCAATCCCAATGTGAAAGCCTGAGTGCTTTAAGAGCCCTTTCACACTGCCAGCGCCTGAAAAACGCTGGTAAAGCGCTGCTTAAACTAGCAGCACTTAACCAGTGTTTTTCGAGCAATAGCGGTGTGCTTTTAACCCCCGCTAGGGGCTGAATAAAGGGTTAAAAGCACCTACAAAGCGCCACTGCCAAGGCGCTTTCAATTGATTTCAATGGGAAGGGGTGCTTCACCGCTCCTAAAGCCCTGCAAAGAAGCTGCTTGCATGACTTTTTTTTTTTTTTTGACGCCCTGCCAGCGCAGTGCCTCGATGTGAAAGCACTCGGGCTTTAACATTGGGTTTGCACATGAGGCTTCTTTCAGGCTCTTTTTTATTTATTTTTTTCTAATTTTTTTTTTTTTTTTTTTTTTAACGCTAAAGCGCCTTAAACACCAAGTGTGAAAGGGGTCTAAAGGATCTGCTACTGACTGATTGGTGCCAGATACCACAGCAGATACCAGCAGTGATGTAAGTAACTGAGTTAAAATAAACTGAGTTACGTAACTCAGTTACTTTAGAGGGTAACTAGTAATCTAACTGATTACTTTTCCCCTCATGGTAACTCAGTTCCCATTACTTTGGCTTAGTTACCCCAATTACATCTACCGTCACTAGATGGCGGTAGTGTAATTCCGGTGTCCTGCCAAAAATGTTCTCCCGCCGCATAAGGACCCCTTGTACTGCGCAGGCGCAGCGCTTGCGCAGTACGAAGGACTACGGAGCTTCCGAAAATTGCCGAACCTAAAGAGCTCTGAGTGAACTCTACACAGCGCAGGCGCAGTTAACATGTAATTGTACGAGGCGATGCCGCACCCTCATGATGCTCGTGCTACTCTGCAAGGGGCGTCTATCGTGTAACTAAGGGGCGAGTCTAGTATTACTGTAACCAAGGGGCGCATTTATTATTATTGTTATATATCGAGCTCTGCCCATTAATTTAACATTCGCCCTCTTCTGTAGCCATCCGCCCCTTACACGATATAATAATAATAGACCTGCCCCTTGCTTACACGATATAATAATAATAGACCCGCCCCTTGCTTACACGATATAACAGATCTGCCCCTTGGTTAGAGTAATAATAGAGCAGTTCCTTGGTTACACGATATATAACAATAATAAATGCGCCCCTTGGTTACAGTAATACTAGACCCGCCCCTTAGTTACACGTATAGAATATTTAAAAAAAAAAGTCAGTTACTTTGCTGAGTAACTAATTACTTTTCCAATGTAGTAACTGAGTTACTAACGCAATTACTTTTTGGGAGAAGTAATTTGTAACTTAACTAAATTACTTTTTAAAAGTAAGATGACCAACACTGGATACCAGATACCACAGGGTTATGGTAGGTGGTCATAATGAGGTGACTGTTCAGCTTATAAAGCCGATAAGGCAGCCTATGCCGCTGTTTCAGGTTTTTGCACTTGCTCATACATTTTCAGTAAATTTAAAAAAAAATGTATATTTAAAATTTTATTTGAAATTACTAACTCCAGGTTTACTTTAAATAGTTTGCTTAGGCCTAGCCTGTCATACAGGGACTTTCCATCTACTGCCTAAGCAAAATCATGTTGGGCTGAGGGCTTCACAGGAAGCCTTTTATCTTAATGAATACGGGTTCCTAGGATTGCCTGAGATGGAGATTAACATCTTCTGCTTGCCCTTCCACCTTGGTCAGCGCTTGGCCTGACTCATTTTTTTGTTTTGCCAGCAGGCAGTAAGTCCAGCTTGGCCTAAAGAAAAACTAAAGTGAAAAACTGGAGTTGGGCTTCAACATCAAATATTTATTTTTTCCTAAAAAACATGCCTAGTGCAGTCTTTTTTTTTTTTTTTTTCCTTTTTACAAATGCTGCTGTATTTGGTAAATACCTTGTTTAAAAAAAAAAAAAAAAAAAAAAAATGTACTACCTTTTTTTTGTCTCTTTACTTTGCAACTAAAAAGTAAAGCAAGTTATTCTAGGACTGTATTCATGATTGTAAATTTATATTTTAGGGGCATCGCCAACAAGACTACATTATTCTGCTTGTAGCTCTGTGGGACATCTACCCTCTGCGTTGTGTGTAACAGATCAGTATCCCTCAGATATATGGGTAAGTGCCATACTAGTGTATGAGTTGGTTTTGCCAGTAGCTTTGTTTTAAAGTATTTGGATTGCTGACCATTTTGGCATAATGGGTTTTGTCCTGAAAATATCAAAGAAAAAATGATCAATGTCTGAAAGCTTGTTGTACTTTTTGCTTTCTCTGAGATGCCTCTGTGATATTTGGCAGTTTTGGGTCTCATGGTGGCCTTCTTTGAGGCTGTTCTTTTTTTCCTGATTTCATTTGCGACCTCTCCAGCACAACATCCTTGTGGGCATGTTGCAAGCAGGCTCCTTCTGTGGAACTACCCATTCTCCTGTCCAGCCAAGCAAAAAATTCCCCAGTTTGGTGGTATTCCAACCCAGCTTTAACCTCTTAAGGACCCGAAGGTTTCACCCCTTTAATGACCAGATCAATTTTTGCAATTTGGCGCTGCTCTAACTGGTAATTAGGGATGGGCCGAACGGAGCCCTGTTAGGTTCGCACCAGAACTTTCGAACACCGTGAAAGTTCCGTCCCAAATAATGAACCCCATTAAAGTCAATGGGACCCGAATATCAAAAATCATAAGTGCCCATTTTGAAGGCTTGTATGCAAGTAATTGGTCATACAATGGTTATAGGTAGAGGTCGACCGATATATCGGCCAATATTTGGTGTTTTTTAATTAATCGGCATCGGCCGATTCTGCTGCTAAAAAGGCCGGTTTTAAAACTTCAGCGGGACTTGCAAACGACTTCTGATAGAAGTTAATGCAAGTTGCCTGAAGTTTTCCCTGAAGCGTCTTGTGACTTGTCTGGGCAGACTGCCAAGTGTGAGAAAATGATACAATGTTTCTTATCAATGAACTCTGTGGAGAAGTTCCCAGTTTAACCATTTAAAGCCTAAATCTTTTCTGACACTTGTTGCTTACAAGTAAAAATCCTGTATTTTCTGCTAGAAAATCACTTAGAACCCCCAAAAATTATATATATTTTTTTAGCAGAGACCCTAGGGAATAAAATAGCGGTTGTTGCAATATTTTATGTCACACGGTATTTGCGCAGCGGTCATTCAAACACAATTTTTTGGGAAAAAATACACTAATGATTAAAAAAAAAAACAGCAAAGTTAGCCCATTTTTTCGTCAAAGTTTTGATTACCTGTTTTTGTGTATTTAATATATTTTTAGTTATCTAAATTATACATATAAGTGAACTGATTGGAGGTTTTGTTTAATAAAATGTAAGAATTTTTCTGAATCCCTTATTAAGGCTGCTTTCACACTGGAGCGGGCAGGCATTGACGGTAAAACGCTGCTAGTTTTAGCGGTGCTTTACTGTCATTTTAGCGGTGCTATTCGGCTGCTAGCGGGACGATTATAACCCAGCTAGCGTCCGAGGAAGTGGTTAAATGCACCCATCTGGCGACGCTGCCGAATCGCTTTGCAGGCGCTTTAACAGCAGTGCCCATTCATTTCAATGGGCAGGAGTAGTGGTGTACACCGCTCCATAGGACTTTTTTTTTTAACATCCTGCCAGCGCATCTCCTCAGTGTGAAAGCACTCGGGCTTTCACACTGAGACTGCAGGGGAGCCATTTTGCAGGCACTTTACAGGCGCTATTTTTAGCCCAAAAGCACCTGAAAAACGCCTCAGTGTGAAATTTTAGATTTTTTGAGATGGAGGGGAAAAAAAAAAAAATCGACATCGGCCAGAGAAAAACCCATATCGGTCGACCTCTAGTTATAGGTGTCCGGGTCTTGCCCTGGGACATGTATCAATAAAAAAAAAAATAAAAAAAGTTTGAAAAATGTCATTTTTAAATGAGCAGTTTTTTTAATTTTTTTAATTTTAAACATAATAAAAAATTCCTTCCAATATAATGCCTGGGGGCGGGGCTTTAGTCTACCTCTAAAGTGGCAGATCTGTACCATGTCTAGAATCTGCTGTAGCAATAATAGCATTAAATAAAGACATTTTCCCTGCAAGCTGCCTTTATTTTGCTCAGCAACAGCTGGGGAGCCAGTGTGTATGATGATGCCACAATGTAGTGCACTGGGAACAAGATTAGAGATTTTTTGGATACATTCTGGTGTCACTTTGACTTTAGATATTAGTAACGGGCCAAGAATTGGCCTTGCTGTAAAAAAAATTGCAACGATATGCACCTGTCAAACAGGTGCTGAAAGATTGGTCTTTGGGTGTTAATTGTGCCCATGAAACCTATACCAAAAACATTCTTCCAGATGAAATGATTGAACACCCTCAAAGCTAGGCAGCCTCGAAGTCCTGCAGAGATTCCACATCCCAAAAAGACTTAATCAGTGACATCGGCATCAGGGCTTCAAGATAGCTGGTAATCCAAAACGGATTCATTTTTATAAAAAACAAACTGTCCACAGAGTCTGTGGACAGATGCGTTCTATGATCAGTAACTAAACCTCTTGCAGCATTGAATGCCCGTTCTGAAAGCACGCTGGATGAAGGGCAGCCCAACAACTCAATGGCATACTGGGCAAGTTCTGGCCAGTGGTCTATTCTCATGACCAAGTAAGTCAGCGGATCGTCGGCTGGAAAGCTCTCCTCCATCTCGGTTTTGGCCCCCGAGGTAATCATCCACCTTGTGGTGCAGACACTGTCGACGAGATGTGGAAGCTGACAGCCCTGGGCGAGGACTAAAAAAAATTCTAGGGTGGCTTTGGCCAATTATGGCTCGGGGTTTAGTACATCCCCCACACCATATACCTCCAAAAGGAATTTAACCTGCCCCAGAACCGCCTAATCTGTGACATGCCCACCAGGTGGAACTCAACGTTGGCCATGCTGCAGTGGCTGCACACGCAGCAGAGGGCCATAGATGAGTACCTGTGCGACTACGGCACCAGGACAGGGTCAGGGGAGCTTGTGTTTTTTTTTTTTTTTTACCACGCCAGTCGGCCATGATCAGGGATGCATGCACTGTCCTGTCACCATTTGAGGAGGCCACAAGGATGGTGAGCAGTGACAGTGCATGCATCAGTGACACTGTCCCTCTTGTCCACCTGTTGGAGCACACGCTGCATGGGATAATGGACAGGGCACTTGAGGCAGAACAGAGGCAGGAAGAGAAGGACTTCCTTACCTCTCAAGGCCCCCTTTATCCAGACAGTGTTCCTGCTGGCCCGCCGATCACACAGGAAGGGGAGTATTATTGTGTCAGCATGGATGAGCCTGGCACTCAGCATCAGCAGTCTTTTAGGAATCATTCACAGTCCCAAGAAACCCGTGGACTTGTACGTGGCTGGGAGGAGGTGGCTGCGGGTCATGTCGTCCTTGGTGACCCAGAGGACTCTGGACCCAATGCCTCAGCTAACCTACGCTGCATGGCCTCCCTGATCCTGCAAACCTGCGGAAGTATCCTCGTATTCGTCGGATCAAGGAGAGGGATCATTACTTGCTGGCAACCCTCCTTGATCCACGTTACAAGGGTAAGGTAGCGGACCTTATCTTGCCATCGCAGAGGGAGCAGAGGATGAAACGTCTTCGGCAGGCCTTGCAGAAAGGTCTGTGCAACGCGTTCCCAGAGACTGAGGTTACAAATTCCTGGTCCTGGACAACGTGTTGCTGAGGCTTCGGTCAGTCACAGAAGGAACGGTGGAGAAGGTGGCCGCCTGACCGATGCGTTCAGACAATTTTTTAGTCCGCAGTCCCAAGGTATGATCGGTTCCAGCAACCATCACCAGCGTATGATTTACATGGTGCAGGAATACCTAGGGGCAAGGTCAGACTTGGACACCTTTCCCAACAAAAATTCTCTGGGTTACTGGGTCTTGAGAATGGATCACTGGCCAGAGCTTGCACAGTATGCAATTGAGCTACTGGCCTGTCCTGCATCCAGCGTTATTTCGGAATGCACATTCAGTGCTGCTGGAGGCTTTGTAACCAATCACAGGGTGCGCCTGCCCACCGACTCGGTTGATCGACTGACCTTCATAAAAATGAATCAGTCTTGGATCATTTTTTTTCAGATCCCTTCAAGAATGCCTAGGCTGATGCTGAGTGACTATCCTCTTCCTCAATGATAATGCTGATAGCTTGTAAGAACATTTTTGGTTCTGGGCGCCGCCACCAGTGCCTAAGGCCCAATTTTTCAGCCCCTGTTCAACAGGTGCATGTAATTACAATTCTTGATATAATATTTCACAGCCGGGCCTGTTCCAGCGCCCACCAAGAGTAACTGTGAGGACTTGCAGTGTTGTAGCACCACCATGCCATTTTTCTCAATGATTTTCATCCGTATTGCCGGAACCAGACATTACATTAAAACCGCAAGCAGTTTTAAATGACTTTTTCCGTTAGAAATGTCATTTTATGCAGGGAATGTTCTAAACACTGGAAACACGTGCCACTTCACAGGCATACTATAGACACCCCCCCAGGCACGATATTTAAAGGAATATTTTTCACCTTATTTTTTATTTTTATTTTTCACTTTAAGCGTCATTAAACTCAGTGCTCCTGAAAAAAATGTTTTGCATTGATCCGTGTCCCCTGGGGCAGGACCCGGGTCCCCAAACCCTTTTTAGGAAATAACTTGCATATCCGCCTTTTAAAATTAGCAATTTTGATTTCCAACGTTCGAGTCCCATAGACTTTAATAGGGTTCTAAAGTTTGTGCAAACATTTTCGGTCCGTTTGCAGGTTCTGGTGCGAACCGAACTGGGGGGTGTTCGGCTCATCCCTAATCCCTAGACTGACACTAAACTAATATTCTACACTGACAATTGAAGCAAAATAGCACAGCATAGCACACTAATGGCACTGAACAGAGCCCTGTTCTATCTCTCTTCAGGCCGAAATCGCCCTGAAAATGGCTGCCATTGAAAGAATACGTTTATACTGTGTGGCGGTAATGAGCCATGATTGGATAAAGTCATGACCGTGTCCAATCATGACTCTGACAGTGATCTGTGCCCTGATTGTCTGCAGCAGTGAATTGGGGCTTGCAATGCGCTGTTCAGCGCCACAATGCCTTGTGGTCGGTTCGCCGAGTGACTGAACAATGAAAGTTCGGCCCAAACTTTTATGCTTGGACCGAACTGTTTGCCCATCCCTACTGGTAATTGCACGGTCATGCAATGCTGCACCCAAAGGAAATTTTGTTTTCTACCCCCCCCCCCCCCCCCCCACAAATTTTGGTGGTATTTGATCACCACTGGGATTTTTATTTTTAACAATCTAAATGACAAAAGACCGAACATTTTGAAGAAAATTTTGATTTTCTACTTTGTTATATAAAAAAAATCCAACAAGCTCAATTTTTGTCATTCATTTAGGTCAAAATATATTCAGCCACATGTCTTGTGTAAAAAAATGTCTTAAGCGTATATTTATTGATTTGAACAAAAGTTGTAGTGTCTACAGCCTATGGTACATTTACTGGAATTGACGCAGCTTTTAGTTTGACTGCCTATCTTATTTCTTGAGGTGCTAAAATGGAGGGCAGTGGACACCCCATGGAATTTGCTGAGGCATGTTGAGCCCATTAAATATTTGATTTCTCTTTTTTTTTTTTTTTTTTTTTTTTTTTTGTCGCAAGTGATTGAAAAATGATGAAAAAAACATGGGCATATGTGAAATTACCCACCAAAATACATTCTGCTGCTTCTCCTGAGTACGGAAAATGCCACATGTGTGAGACTTTTTGGTAGCCTAGCCACGTACAGGACCCTGAAAACCAATCACCACCTTCAGCCTTTCTAAAGGCATAATTGCTGCCATTGATCTGACGTTCTCGTGATACAAATAGTGTTTTTATATTTGCCTAAAAGCATGGTGGTTTTTAATATAAGTACAAACTCCTCTACCATCCTCCCTTCAAAAAAATGATACAGCAATGTTCCCGGCAAGGTTTACTTCCACGGCCCATTTGTTACATCACGCCTGGGCCTCCGAAGGTCATAGCGATGACTGGGGACCATCTGGTCATCGGAAATCTCGATGCTCAACTTCCAGCGCCCGCGGATTCCTTATCTAGAGCGAGGGGGGGTGGCGGGGTTACGTCCCGCCTCTTGTAAGAACAATTATGATTCCAGTCGTGACTCCCATACGCATGTGTGGGAGTGACATTGCATTCAAACGCCCGGAGCCCGCAAACTCCCCAAAGAAAGACTGGGTGAAGACGGAAGCCCCGGCAGCATTGACAGTGCGCTGCTGGAGTGCTTCGTTTCAGAGTAAGTCTGTCATTGTGTGTTATGCATTATCCTGCAGGGGCCTAATTTTTGTGTCCAGTTTACTACAGCTTTTAAGTGCACACGCATTAGCTCGTGGACAGGTAAAAACTGCTGCATCTATGTTAATTTCCCCCAGTAAATTTTGGTAGTATCAGATTGAGTGAGTGTGCTCCAGTAAACTTTTTAATGAATGAATTGCAGATTATAATTTTTTTTATATTATATTATATTATATTATATTATTTTTTTTTTTTTTTTAATGTGCTTTTTTTTTTTTAGCCACATCTCGGTGATATTTCAATGTATGCCTCTGTAATCTCTGGAGCTGCTTCAGAAATATCAGTCCCGCCACCACCACTTCCACCAGAAGAGCCAGAGCAACCCCCTAAGCCTCCTTTTGCAGATGAAGAGGAAGAAGAGGAAATGCTACTTCGTGAAGAACTTTTAAAATCTTTGGCTAACAAGAGGACTGTCAGACCAGAGGTAAGGATTAGATGGTAGAGGAGTTCTGCCCAATCCTGAGTTGTGGTGTTGTATAACAGGACTGACCTATTATAAAACTAGTAGAAAACGCCGTCCCCTTCAAAGTTAGAGCATTTTCAGTATATATCTTGGATGTTTTAGCATCATCATTCAGTGGTCATTCTTGAATCTCCTGGTTGTTACTGCAAAATCCAAAATGGTATAGGGGCCATATGGTTTTCAATGGCATAGTTCACACGAGTGCTTCCAGTTTCAGAACATGCTGCAAAAAAGCACCTGGAACGCATCAGGACTGTGTTTCCATTGTGTGACCTGGCCCTTAATGGACATGGGTATATGCCACAATTATGTCGTGTGATTTTTTATTTATTTTTTTATTTTTTTATTTTTTTTTTATAACCCTGTTTTACTGATATCCAAGAATGCATCTTTCAAGATATTGTAAGAAAACTTAAATGTATATCTGCCTAAAATTTTGCATCCAGCAACATGATTTGGCTATATATTTGCATTCTGTTTATCTGTAAGCAAGTTACTAACCACCACTAGACTGAAGATATGTTCTGCATTGGGCAAAATAAGCCGCTTGTCCCAGGGGTAAATTGATCATTGCCCAGCAGGAATATTGCATAAAACAGGACTTTTAGGAAAGGTTAATGCCTCAAATTGGCAGTTTTAAAGAATGGAGTTTTAAAAAAAATATAAGCTAATTGCATATCCTTAAAGGAACTGTTTTTTGGCATGGAAATGCATACCTGATTCTTCCCAGGTAGCACTGTATCATTTAGACTCGGAGAGGGTAGCTTTTTTGCTTTGCTTAGTGCTGTTGGTAAAAAGCATGAACTTGATTACAGAAGGTAACGGATTTATGCCCCGTCAGTGGTGGTGTTAATTGTCCACTCGCGTGCTGAGGCAGGCTGGATACAAACTTCATTGCTCGTGAAGTCAACAGCTTATCTATATCTTCAAATTTTGGCATTTGATTCTGGGTCGCAATACTGACGCAATAATACAAATATTTTAATGTTTGTGGGGTTCAACTTTAACAAAATTATGTAAACTGTATAAATCCAAGTCTCCTAAACCTGTTTGCTCAGTTGTCCGATTAACTTTTCATATCGGAGGTCACCTAAAAGAAAAAATATATTAACGAAATCCTCACAAGGGGCATTACTTGTCTTCAGTGAGGCGTGTCCCTTGTGCTATTGTGGCCTCCTTTCACCAAAATCTTCCTCCTCTGATCACCCCCACTGCAATCTTGCAGGGTAGCAGAAGTTAAAGCAATTGTAAGGGTAATTGTTAAAACAAAAAAAAAGTCATACTTGCCCCCCGAACCTATTACTATGGGGCCCCCCGGCGGCTCTCACAGCTCCTCCCCACATCTGGTAACCCCCTCGGAGAAGCGCTTCCCCGAGGGGGTTACCTTGCAAGTGCGCTCCCGAGTCCAGCATTTGCGTCTATAGACACAGAATGCCGGACTCGGCCCTGGCATCTGCGTCATTGGATTTGATTGACAGCAGTGGGAGCCAATGGCTGCGCTGCTATCAAACTATCCAATCAAGAGCTGGGAACCCGTGGAGGAGCCAGCGCGTCCCTGCTGACTGAAGGGGTTCAGGCAAGTAAAACTGAGGGGGGCTAGGGGGCCCGTGACTGCCAGGTGTTTTTTCACCTTAATGCATAGAACTAAGGGGCAACAGGTACACTATGCCTGCTCTTTCCGCCCAGCTTTCCATTCTTAGAATCTGTTCAGCTTCTATGAATGAAGCATGATTTGAATGGGGTTGAAGTGGACCTTATCAGTCTTTGCACCCTTCCTCCATTCGAGGATCATGTTCAAGTCACAGAAGCTATTTAATGGCTCCTATGAAAGGAGTAGTAAGGAAGAAAGGGTGGGCAAAGTCGGAATGCCTGTCTCAGCCCTTGGTTCTCTTGGCCCGACTGCATAAGATTACTGTTGCATGCATTTTGTCAGACACATGGTATGTAATAGTTCATCTTTGTTTTTTCAGAAGCCGAGTAATAAACCACCTCCGTCACCTTCCATTGTTAACAATATTATGCCTGTGCCAAGGATCACGTTAACAGCAGCCATTGTGAACTCTGCCACTCATCGCAAGAATAATACTCAAATTGCTAGAGTCCTGAGACCTATAAGACGTGTAATAAAGGTAATTCTGCATTGAGATTTTTTTTCCCCTAAAATATACACCTACAGTGGCATAAACCCTGAGAAACAATGATTGAACACAAGATTTAACCAAATCGTTGTTTTCCCATAAATTATTAATCAATGTTGTCTGCCTCAGATATGAGTTTTGTCTTCACTTCTGGCTTATAATGTTCTGTCAGGCTGTTATCTCAAGGCTGTAAAACACATTTTTCTTTTGAGGGATGTAGGATTCTTAGACTTTTGTCTATACTGCTGCCTACGGTTGGAGGATTTTTCTTCTATCAATGTCTGCTGGTTGGTTCAGGCTGAAATGTGAAATCTTAAGTCTCTCCAGTCAGGGCTATGTGCTACCCATGAGACAAATTGAGGAGGTTGTCTCAGGCTTGCAAACACAGGCTGCACTTTTTGCTGCAGAGAGGAAAAAAGCTAGATCAGGCAGCATCTGACCCTGAGCTGTCCCTGCCCCAATCGACAAATGTGTTTTTCCAAATTTATGTATGTTCTGACTGCTAGATTCATGGAGATTTCTCCAGTCATCTACAGGTAGATTTAGGCTGGCTTTGGAAATCCGGTAAATCTTTCCAGTTTGCCAAGAAGTGTAGCTTCTGAGAGTTCAAGATCCTAGATTATGAAAAGTATTGGGACGCATGCTTTTTTCACGCACATGAACTTTAATGGCATCCCAGTCTTAGTCCGTAGGGTTCAATATTGAGTTGGCCCACCCTTTGCAGCTATAACAGCTTCAAGTTTTCTGGGAAAGCTGTCCACAAGGTTTAGGAGTGTCGCTGGGAATGTTTAACCATTATTTCCTGGCTCGCAGTCTCCACTCTAATTTCAAAGGTATTCCATCAGGGTTAGGTCAGGACTCTGCAGGCCAGTCAAGTTCCGACTCCGCTGTTCCCCCAAAGTCGGGAGCGTAAATTGTCCAAAATGTCTTGGTATGCTGATGCCTTAAGAGTTCCCTTCACTGGAACGAAGGGGCCAAGCCCAGCCCCTGAACAATAGCCCTACACCATAATCCCCCCTCCACCAAATGATTTGTACTAGTGCACAAAGGAAGGTCCATAAAGACATGGATGAGCAAGTTTGGGGTGGAGGAACTTGACTGGCCTGCACAAAGTCCTGACCTCAACCCGATGGAACACCTTTGGGATGAATTGGAGTGGAGACTGCGAGACGGGCCTTCTCGTGCACATCAATTGCTATTGTGAGAATACTGATCACAGCAAGTATAAGAAGCCACAATATTTTTCATTGTAGGGGTTTAGGGGAATGACCGATTGGTAGGTAATCTCCTGGGGGGTAACCAGCACACTGGTGCTTATTGGCACAGTTTCCTCTTGGTTGACTTGGATCGCTGTTCCCAGCACATGTCTTTGCCACTGATGAGACATGCCCTGGTGACGTGTACACAAAGAGGGGAACTATAGGGATTAAGGCATCCTAAATACCTTCATCAGGTAGGGAGCAACCTGGGCGCAACCCCTATGCAATGTATTCCCTGGGATTCATCCAATCCAGCAATGTTTCTAACTACATCTGGTATTTTGCATCCTTCTGAGCCAGCTTCCTCCAGTTCTTTTCTGACAAGGGAGTAATTATTTTCTATTGCCTAGGGGTCAGCAGCAGCTTTCCAGAATACTTGCCAGCTTGGACCGCCTTGGTCGCAAGTGAAAGCAATGCCCCCCCCCCCCCCCCCCCCCCCCCCCCTGTTGACTTGTTAACTGAGAAGGACGAGACTGTTCCAGCAGAAGGAGATGCATAAGATTTTTAATCAGAGGACTCTACTCCTGAAGGACCTCTGGGGCAGAGTTGATGCTGGATCCAAAAGACCTCTATCACCTTTTTTTTTTTTTGGAAGTTTTCCGGATTTATTTGAAGTTGGCACTTCCCGAGTCCTTTACTCCAAAGAATGTTTGTTTGATATGCAAACTGGGCTCACCCTGAGAAGGTCTTCATTCTGCCAAAAATGTTTGTGCAGCAATACCTTATGGAGAGCGAGTTTACGTAAAATTATATATGCTCTTAGTTTATTTCGGTAATACCCTCATATGTTCAGTGCACAAAGTTCTCTGGTATTTAAAGATGACTGACAAATTGGTAAGGCCTCATTTGCTCTAGTGGGTCTTGCAACTAGAAAATGCAGTGGTAGGTGAGCACCAAAGCCATGAGGTGTGGTCTCCTCACATGACAAAAGGGGATCCTACTAGTAGCGATACTAAAACCTGGAGGATTTCGCGCATGATCTCAGCTTCTTTGAGGACTCCATCCAGCAACTTTCTCATTTAGGGGTCTTGTCCATACACATGCACAGGATCTTATGGCTGAAGTATTTGTCAGCGTTATTGCCCTGCAAGAAGTTTGTGGAACATTTTACCTTTTCAAAGGGAAGGTTTGTTTGGGCCAGCCTTGGATGATTACATCCTGAAGGTGACTTTGGGTTAGAGTACTCTGGTAAAAGGAATGCAGAAACACAGGCTGCACTTTTCAATAAGCATTAGCGGTTACTATCTCACAAACCCCAGTCCGTTCTGCAAGAAACCATGGACTCCAAAGCCTGCTGAGCCAGAGAATACATCATCTTCACAATGAATAGGTGCCCCCTCTTGGATTTGGAGGGGTGGGGGGGGGGGGGTTGGGTGGAGTGCTTGCTGGCATTTGAGGTGGTTTGGCAGTGGGGGATTATGAACCAGTGGGTCTGCAATATAGTGGCTTGCAGATACAATTTGAAATTTCAGTGGTTTCCCCCTCTGCACTTTATGCTTTCTGATGTTTCTTTGAATCCTCTAAAAAAAAATTTGCTCTTTTGAGCTCTAGATCATCTTTTATCTCAAGCGGAGTTCATTCTGATCCCAGAGGATGAAAGGTTTCATGGTTATATAAACCTTTTTGTGATTTCGAAACAGAATGGCTATGTTCGTCCCATATTGGGTCTCAAGAGACTCGACAAGTTTCTGTGAGTACTGTACACAAGTTCTGGGTGGTGTCGGTGCAGTTAGTGGTGGTCTCTCTCCAGCAGGGAGATTTCCTGGCATCAGTTGATATCAGATGCTTATGCACGTGTTCTGATCTTTTCCACCTCACCAAAGGTTTCTACCGTGGAGGACCACTATTTTCAGTTTGTGGCCTTGCTGTTTGACCTGTCCACTGCTCCCAGACTATTCATCAAGGTTCTGGGGCTCCTGCTTAACCTGGGGGAATCTGTTATAGGATACCTGGATAACTTCTCTCTGAGGGAGAAATCCGCTTCTCTGCTGAAGACCAATGTGTTTTGCACAGTGCAGACTCCAGAGGGGATCAGATAGGTTCTAAATTTACAGAAGTCGGCCTTAGTACCAACTGCAAGGTTGGTTTAGGACTCACCCTGGATACCGTCCAGATGAGTGATCCTCAGGACAGAGGTCTTGCGGTGAGGGTTTGGATGGACTTGCTCAAGACTCTGGTGCAATCCATTGATTTGCTTTTTCCATGAGGGTTCTGGGAAAGATGGTAGCCTCCTTTTTTTTTATTTATTTATTATTTATTTATTTTTTTTTTTTTGAAGCAGTGCCCATTTTTTTACCTAGGTTCATTCAAGGTCCCTCCAATGTAATGTCTTGGCTCATTACTTCCTAGATGTGGTATACTGATATTTTTAATTATTTTGTCTACTCCTGACGCATGCTCCTTGGCCTCTCCGAGAATGTTAGGACTGTTTTGTCTCAAATCATTTAATGGTATGGCTTTTAAAAACAGAGGGTTTTTAGAAACAAGGTCATCTTTGCATCTGAAATTCCTTCTGTGGAAAAACTAGTAAGATTATTTTCTTTATCAGGAATAGAAGACATACTTCACTTGGCACGTCTTGGGGACTTACACCCTGGAATTTCTTTGGGATAAATCCTCTCCTTGCAGCTTGACCTGCACCAACATTTTTGGCTTTCATCACTGTCAAGGGCCAGGTTTTTGTGTATTATTTTTATTTTTTTTATTTACCAGGCTATTGATCTCACTCCTTGATTTTTGGACCTTTTTGTACAAGAGGTGTCCCATGTAGCCCCCCCCCCCCCCCCCCCCCCCCCCCAAAATCCATTTTCAAATCTAAATATGGTTCTGGGCTTCATTAACTGCTGTTTGAACTGGAGATGCACTGAAAATGCATCATAATGTTACCGCAAATTCACGACGATTTTGCACCAATTTTTTTTTCCTGCATATGGTGTGTTCATAGGTCATGACTCACAGCGTTTTCAGTGCGTTTGAACTGGGAGCTGTGTTTTTGACATATCTTTGCACTGGAGGTCCTATAAAATAGGTGGCAAATGCACAAAAATGTCTTATGACTTATTTATTTTCCTTTCTTGGCGTAGTCAATTAAGAAAAAACGAATTACAGATAGTTGTTTAAAATGAGGGAAAGCATAAGTGAATTACATTCCTGTGTTCTGTTCTGTATAAATTGTTAGGTTTTTTTATTTATTTTTTTTGTTTTGTGTACTGCAGCTTCCAAAGCACAAGTCGGTAGTCGTAACACTGAATGCTTCTGACTCTGATGAGTCGGACCCAGAGCCACCCAGTCCGGGCCTTGGTGTTTTTGGAGGGTTGGAATCTATGATCAAAGAAGCCAGAAGAACTGCAGAGGTGAGCATAATCTTTGCAGAATTATTTTGTACATTAATACTGAAAGTTATCCCCTTTCTGGTCATTTGTCCCTAGATATGACTAGGGAAGCACCAATACCAATTTTATTATTTTATTTTTTTGAGTACTGATTTTAATTTTATTTTATTTTTTCTCAAGTACTCGGCAATACCAATTAGCGATACCTATCGCCTAGGAAGAGGGGTGGTTTGTGAGGTGAGGGTGGTTAGGGAGTTGGGTGAGGGCAGGAGGGGGAGTAAAGGGCTAAGTGAGGGCAGGGTAGTTGAGGGTGGGGTGTGAGAGTTGGGATGGAAAAGGTTGTGATCACTGAGCACAAACGGAACTCCTGCTCCCCACACACACTGGAGCTGAAATCCCATTCTCTGCACAGTGTATAGCTGGCTACTGGTTGCAGTTCCGACCTGTGACATTCCATGGTAGGAACGACAATTAGTTGCAGTAGCTAGCTACATACAGTGCACATCATAGCTGTAAGGGAATGGAATGGGATGGGGAGGAGGAGCACTTAATGCTGCTGTGCTCAAGATGTGTACTATGCGGAGGTGCTGGAGGGCCCACCCCACCCCACCCCAGTACCCCTCTAGATCCGGGCATTATCTTACCACTGCTGTGCTGGTGGGATGTCTTCTGCTCCGATCCCTGCCTGCTCTCCTCTCTATGCCCTGTATTCGGAGCAGTACAAATCCCACCCACATAGGCAGTAGTAACATGAAACTGCGGGTGTGGTGGAAGAATTGCTGAGCCCAGGTTGACCCGTGCATTAAGATGGCCCTGCGCCAGAGGGGAGGAGGAAGCATTTTCGCTCCTAAGCTGACGTCACGGTATCGGAACATTTTGGCGAGTACCAATATTTGCGAAAATGCCTAGTACCTGCATCGATACCAGTATCGGTGCAACCCTAGATATGAATATTTCGTTATTACAAGTGGTGTCTGTTCTGCTGTCTGTCTTTAGTAGGTGTACCAAAACCTGGTCACCAAAAACCTTTTCCATGGGTTGCCTGAAATTATGTAGGACCCATAGTTTCTCATGTTCCAGCCTTGGCCTATTAACATCTCACTTTTTATATCGCAGTATTTTAATCTTTGTGTGTGTGTGTGTGTGTTTGTCGGTACAGGCTGTCCCTGGGTTATGAACAAGATTTGGTTCTGTAGGTTTGTATGCATGTTGGTACGGGTAAATAGTTTTTTTTTTTTTTTTTTTTTTTTTTTTTTTGAGTTCAACTCAACTTTCAAGTTTCGGTAGCATAGGAAAGGGTTAACTGGACAGTAGGTTGCAGTATGCGGTGAGCAGCAAGATGGATGCCAGGTGATGTCACCCTGCCTCCGTTCGAGTCTTATGCAAGTTTGGGTGTTTGTAACTCGGGGGTCTACCTGTAGTTATTTGAACCAGTATGATTTATCCAATTCATTGTGTGTGTGTGTGTGTGTGTGTGTGTGTGTGTGTGTGAATATTACTTGCAGACGTTGGAATTCCTGCACTTGGCACTGTTTAGGATACGTCGTGTTCACTTCCGTTGGAGATCCATGGAAGATGCATTCGAGAAAATTATGGAGGTGATCTGAAGGTCATTTGTAGGCTGTAGTAGGTGCACAGGGCAAGCTTGAATTTTTTTATACTTGTATAACATTTTTATATCAAGCAGAGCATTTTTGCAGCTATAACTTTGCAGTATTATCGTTTTTTAATCAATCCTTTTATTTTTTTTTAGGCATCAAAACCAAAAGCAACTTCTAAATCTGAAAAAGAAAATGATCCTTTGAGGACCCCAGAATCTTTACCAGATGATAAGAAGATTGAATATAGACTTCTGAGGGAAGAGATTTCTAGGTAATTTTCATACTGTCCAGCAAATATGCTGTTGCTTAACCACATGTTCTAGTCTAAAGTGCAACCTCTTAATTTTGTGTGCAGTCGGGAAAAACAGAAACTCTTAAAAGTGGACCAGACAGTAACAAGTCTATCTCCAGCAAATTCTGATATAGAAGTAGATGGGAACCGTAAACCTGTAAAGGACCCGAAAGTGGCAGAGGCAGAATCAAGGCATACAAAGCAAAAGTAAGTTTGTGGTAAAAAGAAAAAATAATGTAATATATTAACAGTAGAATGTTTAATTGAAAAACATTCATGCAATATTTATTGTGGAACAGCTGAGGGAGTCAATGATTGAGAAAGATCTGGGTGTTCTGGCAGATCGTAGACTTAATAGCATGCAATGCCAAGCTCCACTTTCTATAGCTTGAAAAATTACATTCTTCTATGAAAGGAGGTCTAGGCTCTGGGGGCTGGAGAAAGTGCAGAGAAAAGCAACCAAACCGATTTAAAGGCAATGGGAGCTCAGCTGTGAAAAGATTAGCTGGACTGAATTTATTCTCTCGGCAAGATGGGGGAAATGATCACCATGTATAAATAAGTTGGAAAGGATTATATATTGCATGCCGCGCTTAGGTAGGATATAACCAGGTTGCCGCCACCCCAGGGAGAAAAGGAGAGGGACTTGCCTCAATGAGGGGCCCCAATACTTTAAAGAAATGTAAAATGGTACTGAGGTCAGGCGCTACCTATAACACAAGTCGATAGTAAATCTGTATGGATGTGTACATACGTATGTACGTGCACTCATGTGCATATAAAAACCACCATACACACTTAGACAAAGCACCTAAGGCTTAATGCGTGCCTAAACCAGCTAGTAGGAATCTGCTGTACTATGCTAAAGAGAAACACTGGTACTTTACACTATGTCTGCCTTGTCCGATCATACTGATGCATAAAGTGATAAAGTAAATATTATGTCAAACCGGTGTCTTTTAAACACAGAGGTAATATCTATATCTCATAAAAAGTGTACCATAAGTGGTATAAGGTGATATAAGGTGAAAAATGTTCGTGCCTTACATAAGCTCATCCATGTGGACTAGCATCAGTCTCACAAAGCTATATGGTATGCACAAATTAATAAAAAGACTCCTTCGGGTATAATGATATATCGTATAATGGCACTAATCACCATACGCCTTAAAGGTCTTCACCCCTCACAGGGGTATAAATGGTGCTGGCAAGGAGAAGCCTATATTCGTGCATAAGTGTATACATCCATGTGCGTGCTCAAATAGGCGTGTATGATATCGCCACAAAAATATAGGTAACAGTGTGTACAAATAATAAATATAAGCCAGCATGTGTGATCATATGGCGTACAAGAGTTAGGTATTATAGTCTTCAGACTATAGCATAAGCGTGAGGTTATTACTGCATATCGGACACAGTCTCGTATAAGGTATACAGCAATAGTTTCATATACAATGTAAACCAGTAGAAGGAAAAAAGGAAAGTCCATAATATATGATGTTAGATTCGAAAGCTCCAGGCTAGTAGTTCCACAAAACGGGTGACTTCTCTGTGCTCATGATTAACTCAAGTGACTTGGGGTGCTCCCCCCCCCCCCCCCCCCCAGGGATTTCCCACTCACCAGCTCCCTGCACCCTTGCAGGGGCTACAGGCACGTAGTTCACACTCTACCCCGTGCGGGTCTCGGCTCCAGATCCTCTAGCTCCTCTGCCAGGATTTCCAAAGTAGTGTAAAAAAACTTCAAGTGTGCTGGTGTGTTATAGGGCTTTTTCACACGGGGCGGATCAGTGCTGATCCGCCCCGTGGATATCCGCTTGCTCAGCGGGGATCGCCGGAGCAATCTCGGCTGAGCAGGAAGATGACAGGTCCGTCTCTGCACACAGCGCAGGGACGGACCTGTCAGAGTGCCGTTCTCCCGTATGGGAGATCGGGTGACGACGGACTGTAGAGTCCGTCGTCATCCGATCCGCTCTGCAGACGGATGAAAAAATAGGGTTTTCCTCCATCTGCAGAAACGGAGCATAGCGGGCACGGACGAGATCGGGTGTCAGCGGATGCTCATCCGCTAACACCCGCTATCCCATAGGGATACATGCATGTCCGTTTTTTCATCCGAAAACTGAAGGATGAAAAACGGACATACGGACCGTCGGTGTGAAAGAGCACATAGTTAATCCTCATGGAGGGGGAGACAGAGAAAGAAAGCTGCGTTACTTTTTTAAGACCAGAACTACCTTTATTGAAAATAAGTTCTGTGTGGTATTAAAAAATAAAAATGTACAAACACATCGCTTGCAAAGCAGAAAAAAAAAAATATATAATAATTGCAATAAAAACAGGAAATGTTGCCAGTGAGATAAACCCCCTGCTAAATGCTTATAAAGCAGCTCAGCTTAATGGGGCATTGCCGTACAATTTCCAGGGAGAAGAAAGCACCCGGCGCTGTGGGCGTGCGGTTTGCGTTCCAACAGCCCGTGTTCCCGGAAGTGACGTATCAGCGTGATTGCGTGGCTCCGTCGCCATCCACTGTCTGGTCATTAGAGGACAGAGGTGCTCTCTCTGACTGATAAAGAGCATTCACCTCCACATACTAAAAGGCTTATTTAATAAGAGCTGTGGAAATGTGGAATAGACTCCCTCAAGAACTAGTTCTGCCCAGCACAATAGATGGTTTAAAAAAAAAAATGTTGTGCCTTCTTAACCACCTCAATACTGGGCACTTGCACCCCCTTCCTTCCCAGACCAATTTTCAGCTTTCAGTGTTCTCACAGTTTGACAATTACTCACTGTACCCAAATGAAATTTTTATCATTTTGTTCACACAAATAGAGCTTTCTTTTGGTGGTATTAATTCACCACCTTTTTTATTTTTTGTGATGTAAGCGAAAAAAGAGCGAATATTTTGAAAAAAAAAAAAACAATTTTCTACTTTGTTTTAAAAGAAACCAAAAAAATCTAATTTTGTCAAATTTAGGCCAAAATGTATTCTGCTACATGTCTTTGGTAAAAAAAAAAAATCCTGATAAGTGTATAATCATTGGTTTGTGTGAAAGTTTTATAGTCTACAAACTAAGCATTATTGAAAATGTATCAATCCTAATGCACCGATGGCCAATCATTTCTTGAGGCCCTAAAATGTCAGGAAAATACAACTACCCCCCAAATGACCCCTTTTTGGAAAGAAGACAGTCTGAGGTATTTAGTAAGAGGCATAGTGAATTTTTTGAAGTTGCAATTTTTTTCCCCACAATGCTTTGGAAAATTAAGATATATATATATAATTTATTTTTTTTTTTTTTTCTCACTGTCCGATTTACAAGTTATTTCTCACACACGGTGCAGGCGTAATTGCAATTACACCCCAAAATACCTTCTGCTATTCGTCCTGAGTATGGCGATACCCCATGTGTGAGACGTTTCCACAGCCTGGCCACGTACAAGTCTTCTTCCAGTGAAGTGTACTAGGGATTCATCTACACAAATTTTTATATCGGGGGTAAAAACGTCTGCTTAAAGCTGGCGCAAAAAAAATTGACTAGGGCCGAATTTTGAATAACTTATCATAACTGGGATGCTTTTGAGGGGGGCATTGTTGTTGAAATGTAAAGATCTCCTGATCATCTCGTAGCAGGTTCTGGGCATCATTGACGAATAGACCGGCATGTGTTGGATAGGTTGGGTAGACCAATAGGCATGGAGTTAATTTTTATTTATTTTTTGTCAGCCCCATGTTGAGGGTTAGGCCAACGAAAATTTTTATTTCTTCCACGGTGAGGGGTTTCCAAACAAAAAAACAGGCATATGAAGAATTTGGACTGTTGGGTATATGTTGGCTGCCGTATAGATTACATTGCTCCACAATGTAATTTAGGAGATCATCGGTAAAAAAAAAGTGAAAATAAATAAATTGGGGTTACAGTCAGAAAATGTATCTGAGGGCCTGGCTGGGCTGTAGAAAGGGGAATTGCAGGTTCTACTGACGTATCAGGCAGCCATGTTGGATACAGTAGAACACCTGGGAGGCTAGTATGGGCCCTGCCTCGTTGATGGGATGCTCCGTTGCTAGCATCTGGCCTATTCTCTAGGAAGGTTGCAGAACTTCTGGTGGATGCCTACCTATCCCAGAGTGCTGCTGGTGGATGCCCTGGCAAGCTGCACTGCTGGTGGATGCCTGCATATCATCCTGGAGTGCTGCGCTGCTGGTGGATGCCTGCTGGTGGATGCCCCGGAGTGATGCGCTGCTGGTGGATGTATGCGCCTGCTCATATCTTCCGATTCTCCTTGTTAGAATTCTATCTTCCTCTGTTTCCATCTTGGAGCCACTGCTTTCCACTGGCTCATAGTCGCTATCAGAGTATGACGGAGAGAGTTCCCTGCTACTCTCGTTTGACACACTCTGGAGTATCTAGAGAGCCTCCTCTGTGCTGTATGATCTTTTAGTCATGATGGCGGGTGGCAGGATGTGCCTGTTGATGGGCAGATGTTCACTGTATGACAGGTGTTTTCACTGTTTTGGGGACACTAGCTGGGTGATCAGTGGGTAAACAGCTAAAAATTCACTGATCTCCCGGCTGCAGCACAGATTATCTTCCTCTCCTCACTGACAGGTTCTGTGGGAGGAGAGGAAGAGATGAGCAGTTACAACCGCTCCATTTACATTACATGATGACTGTGATTGGACACAGTTGTCATGTGACCGAGGGCCAATCACATGGCCCTCCTGTCTTGTACTACTCTCCTGTCTGAGGGGCACAGGCAGATCGGGATTGCGCCACTGTGCGATGCCCTGTCAGATGTCACGCCTCCCCCTATGTTTACATTACGATGGCTGTGATTAGGCACAGCCATCGTGCGTATCAGGAGTGCCCTCCTGCCGTTCCGAGATGCGGCATGTCCGGGGGACACACGCGCATCTGGATCGCGCCTGTGCTTCTTAAAGATGGTCATTAACGTCCACTCAAGAGTGAGCTCCCACCCGGTCGTTGATGTGCAGTGGCCGGATGGGAAGTGGTTAAATGTACAAAATCTAACTGGACACTAACTTTCAAACTATAGCAAAGAGCTGTGTTCTTTCTGTAGAAGAAAAATGCAGCTCAAAAACAATGTTTTTTGCATGTGCCCTGTTCACACTTCCCCGCAAAAGTCACCTGTGGAGCAGAGCAGTGGGTTAAAATGGAATCACTGCTGCAGTTTTCTGCACTGCTCCACAGGTGAAATCGAGCTTAGCTGGCATGCTCATCTTGATCAATGTTTTTCAACTCCAGTCCTCAAGTAACCCCAACAGGTCATGTTTCAGGATTTCCCTCAGATGAAACGGCTGTGGTAATTGGGTAAGGCAATGACACTGATTAAATCACCTGTGCAAAATAATGGAAAGCCTGAAAACATAACCTGTTTGGGGGTACTTGAGGACTGAGAAACATTGATCTAGATCACTGCAACAGCCCTGCTGAGAAATTCTTATGGGTGCTGGATGTTGCCTCAGTGCCTTAAAGTGGAGCTCCACCCTCTTTTTTCACTCATCTGCATCCTCTGCCTCTCTGTCCCCCTAAACACATTTGGCATAAATTTTTTTTTTTTTTTTTTTTTAAACTTACCATTTTATTGCAGATCTTCTTCTCCACTTCCTGTTTCCGGCCGCGGCGCGAACGCGTCATCCCCCGTCCGCTATGCCTCCTGGGAGATGTTTGTCATCAATCCCAGGAGGCAATAGGCGTCGCTGGGCCATAGCATCGCGTTATTTCAAAACCGGAAATAACGCGATGCCGGCGCCATTTTCAATAGGGGCAACACATAAGGGCAACACTCCACTGACAGTTTCACACACTGAGCGGCTCTGTGCTCAGTGTGTGAAACTGATTTTCAACTGAATGGAGAGACTAGCTGTCAAAGTGATGTCGGGGGTGGGCGGGACCGGGCGGGACCCAGCCCAGCAGCTATCAAACACAGACACCAGCCAATGGGATGGGATCTGGGCGGGCTGCAACGTGTATGTGGCCCCGCCCACTTTCTTAAGCAGCCCAATCATCATCTGGTATTTGATAGCTGCATGGCCCCGCCCACCCCGGGTCCCGTCCACCCGACATCACACTGACAGCTGGTCTCTGCATTCAGTTACATATAGTGTAACTGAAAAATGACAAAATCGGCTCAGTGTGAAACTGCCAGTGTCAGCCAGTGCCAATCAGTGCCACCTGCCAGTGTCAGCCAGTGCCACCTGCCAGTGCCAATTAGTGCCACCTGCCAGTGTCAGCCAGTGCCACCTGCCAGTGTCAGTCAGTGCCACCTGCCAGTGTCAGTCAGTGCCAATCAGTGCAACCTGCCAATGCCATCCAGTGCCACCTGCCAGTGTCAGCCAGTGCCAATCAGTGCAACCTGCCAATGCCATCCAGTGCCACCTGCCAGTGTCAGCCAGTGTCACCCGCCAGTGCCAGCCAGTGCCAACCGCCAGTGCCAGCCAGTGCCAACCGCCAGTGCCAGTCAATGCCAACCTGCCAGTGCCAATCAGTGACACCCGCCAGTGCCAACCAGTGTCACCTGTCCGTGCCAGTGCCACCTGTCCGTGCCAGTGCCACCTGTCAGTACCAAGTGCCAGTACCACCTGCGAGTGCCAATCAGTGCCACCATCCAGTGCCATCCGATGTGGTTTGCTGCGGTGCGGTTTTCTGCGGGCGATGTGGTTTGATGTGGTGCGATTTGCTGCTGGCGATGTGGTTTGATGCGGTGCGATTTGCTGCGGGCGATGTGGTTTGATGCGATTTACTGAGGACGATGTTGTTTGATGCGGTGTGATTTGCTGCGGGTGATGTGGTACAATTTGCTGTGGGAGATGTGGTTTGATGCGGTGCGATTTGCTTTGGGTGATGTGGTTTGATGCAGTGCGATTTGCTGCAATGCGATTTGCTGCAGGCGATGTTGTTTGATGCGATTTACTGAGGGAGATGTTGTTTGATGTGGTGCGATTTGCTGCGGGCGATGTGGTTTGATGTGGTGCGATTTGCTGCGGGCGATGTGATTTGATGCGGTGTGATTTGCTGTGGGCGATGTGGTTTGATGCGGTGCAATTTGCTGTGGGCGATGTGATTTGATGCGGTGTGATTTGATGCGGTGTGATTTGATGCAGTGTGATTTGCTGTGGGCGATGTGATTTGATGCGGTGTGGTTTACTGCGGGCGATGTGGTTTGATGCGGTGCGATTTGCTGCGGGCGATGTGGTTTGATGCGGTGCGATTTGCTTTGGGCGATGTGGTTTGATGCGGTGCGATTTGCTGCAGGCGATGTGGTTTGATGTGGTGCGATTTGCTGTGGGTGATGTGATTTGCTGCGGGCGATGTGGTTTGATGCGGTGCGATTTGCTTTGGGCGATGTGGTTTCGATTTGCTGTGGGTGATGTGATGCCTTAGAAATGAATCTTTACTTGGTCTACACCAGGGAAATGTAATTAGCGGACCTCCAGCTGTTGCGGAACTACAAGTCCCATGAGGCATAGAAAGACTCGGACAGCCACAAGCATGACACCCAGAGGCAAAGGCATGATGGGACTTGTAGTTTTACAACAGCTGGAGGTCCGCTAATTTGCAGGTAGGCTTCCTGGGTGGGAGGAGGGGAGGTTTGCATAGCTTGGGGTGATGTGATGCAACTTCCTCTGACACTGCCGTTGCTATGGTAACCTGACCTGAAATCTATTACACTGCTTGTGCTGCACTGAGCATGTGCGAGATCTGCAAGGATGAGATCCAGGAAGTAATACAGTCTGGTTTCAGATGCCCACACTTAAGATGGCCACGGCCTGCTGGAAGTTTATAAAATAACAAACTAATGTTATAAACTAACTAAACGGACCTTAGTTTACAGACTAACTTTACTAGAATATATTAAGCTTTTTTATTATAGGGGTATTTTTATTTAAAAAGTATAAATTCGGCCGGAACTCCCCTTTAAGGCCACACCTATGCATTTTATTTATTTTTTTAGTGCTTTTTCAGTTTTGCATAAACACACTACAGTCCATTTAACATGGTTTCCTATGGGTCACGTTCACATCTATGCATTTTGTAGAAAGAGTTGGGGACTTTTTTTCAGTTTTTTTATTTATTTTTTGGTTCCATAGACTTCAATGGATCAAAAACGTGTTTTGAAAAACACACCATGCATCCAACCAGGCCTCAAGCCGATCTGGTCTGTCACTGCATTATACCTCTGTTAATGGGTTTGGCAATGCGTTTTCTTAATCCTGTCTGAAGACTCGCTTGCTATCCTAATGGGCTGTGTAGACTGGGATTCATGTTCGGACATCAAGGTGGTTTGTAGAGGCTGCAAGCACCTGGCCTTGCTCTGCTCCACCGTGTCTAAACCAGAGTTACCAGCTTCTCTTGCATCTGTTTTTTGACCCTCTGACTTATTCTTTTGCCATCCTGGGTGAAGATCTTTTAACAGGCAGCATGCATTACTCCCAAGCAAAGAGAATCTAGTGCCTCCTCATTTGTGTGGTGCATTGAATGTTGAAACTCAAGGCCCGATCTGTAGTCATCCCTAGCTTGGTATCGGACGTTCGCTTCTAACAAGCCATGCTAGTCTAAGGTGTACCCTCATCACCCCTTATTTAAGGACTTCCTCAATAGGAATATGAAACCTCTGGGATATTGTTTCCCCATCTAAAGGATTTCATCTCCTGCTATCCTAGAGTATTTTGTTAGAAAAGTGCTAGCCCAGCAGTGAACTCCCCCAGGATGTTTGCAGACCATGTTTAACTGGTCAAAACCCCTTAAGACATCAAACTGCTGCCAAGGTTTATTCGTTGCCTATAGAACGTGTTGTAGAAGATGGCTCTAGTGCTGAATTTCAGCTTTGAGTTTGCTAAATGCGTACAGTGTCTATGCTCCACATGTTTTTTCTGTCTGTTAGTTTAGGGCACTTTTGGCTAAAGTGCTGGACTGTGGAAGTGTGTGTGTGTGTGTGTGTTCAGCTGGCTGACAATCAAAAGAAAAATCCATTTATGTCAAGCTTAAGTAATTCTCTAAGTTAGCCAGAGTTCCTTAACTTTAGGAACTGAAGGCAGGCATCTTGGCTAAATATATGTGCATGCACTTTTTAGGTTGCTTGCTGTACCAACAGTTTACCAAAACCTATGAAGTGATGGCAGTTAAAGGGATTGTAAAGTCTCACGTTTTTTCACTTTAATGCATTTTATGCATCAGGTGAACAACCTTATTTGCTGCAGCTGCCCCCAGAGCCCCCCCCCCCCCCTTCTTACTTGAGCACGTCCGTACCAGTGCACAAGCCCAATGAACGCAGAGAATCCTCAGCTGCTCGAACATCCACTTGATAAAATTTTGTGAATGTATGAACTGAAGACCAGGTGGCAGCCTTTCAAATCTGAGCCACAGATACCTGATGGCGAAAAGCCCAGGTGGTTCCTACACCCCTGGTATAATGAGCTCTCGCCCTAAAGGGAGGAGCTTTGTTTCAGACTGTAGGTCTGAATGACCAATTGAAGAACCCAATCGGCAATGGAAGCTTTGGAAGCTGCCTGCCCCTTCTTGGGTCCTTTTTGGTAAAACAGAGTCTGATCCTCGGATCTCTGCAGATCTAGACAAATAAACCTTGACTGCCCGGACAAAGTCCAAAGAATGCAATCGCCTCTTCGAGGCTGAGAGGAAAAATAAATAAAAATGTCTTGATTTAAATGACAGGCCTACACCACCTTTGGCAAAAAGGAAGGAACAGGTCGTAACACGATTCGGTCGTGGTGAAGAATCAAGTACGGTTCCCTGCATGATAGGGCTGCCAACTCAGACACCCTTCTAGCCGAGGTGATGGCCATCAGGAAGGCTAGTTTGCGTGACAGCAAGTCTAATGGAATTTCCTTAATAGGTTCAAATAATTGTTTCTGTAACACGGACAGCACCAAGTTCAGGTCCCAAGGACACATAGGTGACCTAATTGGGGGGGAAAGCAAGCGAGTTGCCCCTTGCATAAAAGTTTGGATCAGTGAATGGGAGGCTAAAGGCCTTTGGAAGAATACTGATGGGGCCAAAACGTGACCTCTGATTGTACTCAAAGCCAATTTGATTTCCACAGCTGACTGTAGAAAAGAGAATTCTCCCAATCACATATTTCCGAGGATGCCCTTTTCAAGCAATTTAAGTCTTCCAGACTTTGATAAATCTTCCTAGTGACCGCTTTTCTAGCATTCAATAGAGTTCTAGTTCCGAGATGCCATGGTCCTTTAACACCCAAGCTTCAATAGCTATGCTGTCAAATTTTAGAGACTGTAAATTGGGGTGGACTATAGGACCTTGAGACAGTAGATCGGGGTGACAGGGAAGCGTCCATGGCCCATCTATTGTCAGTCTCACAATCTCCAGGAACCAGGGCCAGGCTGGTGCCACCAGAATGTCTGGAATCCCCTCTCTCCGAATCCTGCGCAAGAAATGTGGAAGGGGGGGATCGGAGGGAAAGCATAAACCAGGGAGTACTGGCTCCATGGATTTATCATAGCATCTGCTCCAATTGCCAGAGGATCTATTGTTGGAGACACAAACTGCTGTAGCTTGTTGTTGAACCTGGATGCCAGTAGGTTGACCTCTGGCCATCCCCAACTTTGGCAAATTTCTTGTAACACCTCCCGGGCAGATCTGCTGGCAGCTGAGATAATCTGCCTTCCAGTTCTCTCTTCCCGGGATGTGGACTGCCGATATAATTGGCACATGTCCCTCTGCCCAGGCTAGTATGTAGTTCACCTCCTTCAGAGTTGAACGACTCCTGGTACCGCCTTGGTGGACTGAACCCTGCTGGGTCAGTCCTGAAGCTCCACCGTCCAGGACCGTAGGGCCAGACGTACTGCCTGTAACTAATTTTGCAACAAACAAAACTGCATTTTCTTTACAGAATTTTCTGTCTTTTTATTTTTTGCGCTATAAAAAAAAAAAAAAAAAAAAGACCCAGCGGTGATTAAATACCACCAAAAGAAAGCTCTATTTGTGTGACAAAAAGGACAAACATGTCAGTTTCACAGTGTGTTGCATGACTGAGTATTTGTCATTCAAAATGTGAAAGCACCGAAAGCAGAAAATTGGTCTGGTTAAGGAAGAGAATGCTGCATCTACGGCCAGCATGCTCCATTTTTTTAACAAACCTTTCATCCATGGAATATAAAAGGGAAAAATTTTTTAGGAGGCAAAAAATCCTGTCAGGATGTTCCCAATCAGCATTCACCACCTGTTCCAACAGGGGGTGTAGCAGGAAAGTCTGTGTGACCTGAACAGGTCTGAGATCTCAATGAGGGCACCTCTGCAAGAGGCAACTTCAAGGCCGAACTAACCATTTCGGTCAGGATCAAAAGCCTCTGCGACTGATGCCAGCAATCCGGTGCTCTAACCTGGCTAAGACCGGGCTGAGAACAGTTAATCCTTGGTGATAAAGGGTGAAGCAGCATTGTTGACTGTAGGTACAATACCAGATAGGTGCAGCAGCTCAGATTTCCCGGGGGCCTCCGGTCTTTCAGGGGATACAATGCTAGGGGTATAACTAGGTTCATCAAGAACTACTGATGACGTAGGTGTGCCCTTCCCGGTGGTGTTGGTCTCGCTCCCCACGTGCGCCATGGCAGCCAAACAAACTGCTGAGCCCAGCGGTTCTCTTGCGACCGCCGTGGTGCACCATCATACAGGTAAAAAACAGCCAGACACAAGCAAAAAAAGGTCCACTTTGCAAACACCCACAGCTAGCCCAGAACTCCCCCATGTCGTCACTGCACACAGGTGTCCAGCCTTTAGCTAGCTTGACTGATTGTTACAATCACTGGGACACCCCACAATAATAAAATTAAAGGGGTTTCACTTGCCCCTCCAGGAGCAGGGCTAATTAGAAACTAAGGGCCCAATCTTCACCCTTCACGGTGGGTTCCTCTCACTAGGACCTTCAAGGACTGGGTACCCTTTCATGTTTAGGGTCCACTCCCTTGGACATGTACAGCACCATGCAAGAAAAATGCCTTAGCGCTGTAGTGTCCAGGATTTCCACTCGGCAGGGTCCAGCGCCCGGAGGCCATGTTACAGGCAAAACCTCGGAGGAGCTTGAGTCTTCTTTGCGAGGCTCGGTACCGTTTATCCAAGCATAAAAGCCTGTGTCAAATGGATCCGATCAGTCAATTTCTTGATTCGTTTTTGGAACAATTTGTAGGACTAGAGACCTGAAGCTCAGAGAGCTCAAACAAACCGTGCCATCCACCTTGCAGACACTGGTAAAAAACCTGAAGTGCTTCTTGTATGGGAGGGGTTGTATAGGGACCACTTCCTGTCTGAAGACCTTTGGTCTACCAGTGTCCATTCACCTAATTAAGTATAACCCAGCAGGTAATGAATATTAGCCTGACTCTGTGTCCCATGATGTATGAAAAAGAAATGTGTTTTTTTTTTGTTTAAAGCTGCACAACTGGGAGATGTTAACAAGGCATTTCCCTGTTCTGCCTAACATGACGGATCTACTGCTATCTGCCATTGGGAGCAGTGATCTGTCATGTTGTAGTGAGCCCATCCCCCCCCCCCCCCCACAGTTATAACCACTCCCTAGGACACGCTTAACCCCCTTGATCGCTCCCTAGTGTTTAACCCTTTCCCTGCCAGTGTCATTTACATAGTAATAAGTGCATTTTTATAGCACCGATCGCTGTATAAATGCTATCGCTTCAATCGTTATCGCGATTAATTTTTCATTTTTTTTTTTTTTTGCAATCTTGACAAGTGTTTCACAATTCTTGCTATGCAAAGAATTCTCTCTTCTCTTCTGAAAAAGGAGGGAAAAAAAACGGGCAGTCTGCCAAGAATCACAACATTCTTTAGCAGTGGAACCAAGTATAAACATTGTAACAATTTGTCAATGGAATAGACCTTGTGTGCAAGTGAGGAAAGTTTAACCACTAAAACTTTTTCTGACATATGTTGGTTTTAAGTTAAAATATTTTTTTTTTTTGCTAGAAAATTACCGTATATACTCGAGTAAAGGCCGAGTTTTTCAGCACATTTTATTGTGCTGAAAGTGCCCCCCTCGGCTTATACTCGAGTCAAGCACTTTTTTGCAGCAGAGAATTGCATTTTCCAACCCGACTTTGGGGCCCCGTATTTCAGGGCCTCTTGGTGCTAGAAACCCCAAATTTGGTGTGCAAGTGGAACCAACACTACAACATATCCAGATGGGGTTCCTAGCACTAAGTGGCCCGAGATACGGGGCACCAAAGTCGGTTCGGAAAATGTCATTCTCTGCTGCAGGAAAGTGCTTGACATTTTCCGAACCAAATTTGGGGCCCTGTATCTCGGGGCCACTTGGTAATAGGAACCTCATCTGTTGGATATGTTATAGTGCTAGTTCGACTGAGTTTGCATACCAAATTTGGAGTTTTTAGCACCAAGTGGCCCCAAGATACGGGGCCCCAAAGTCAGTCAACTGTGTCCATCTGCAGCAATGTTATTTCGGGACCCTTTGGGTCCAGAGACCCCATTTTGGCTGCAGATAGGGGGCATCTAGGAACCCTTAACTACCAAGTTTGAAGTTTGGGGGACCAATGGCTGCAAATGGGCACAGTGAGGCATGCAAATGGGCACAGAGGCTGCAAATGGGCATTGTTGACCCTCTTTTCCACTTACAGTAGCTGTGCATTTCTCACCCTAGGCTTATACTCGAGTCAATAAGTTTTTCCATTTTTTTTTTTTTTTTTGTGGTAAAATTAGGTGCCTTGGCTTATATTCGGGTCGGCCTATACTCGAGTATATACGGTACTAAGAACCCCTAAATATATATTTATATAGGGATATTTATTATAGTAAAAAATATTGCTTTCTATTTTTTTAAATTGTCGCTCCCTTTTTTTTGTTAATAGCGCAAAAAATAAAAACCGCAGAGGTGATCAAATACCACCAAAAGAAAGCTCCATTTATGGGGAAAAAAGGTCCATGTCGCATGACCGCACAATAGTTAAAGCGACGCAGTGCCGTATTGCAAAAAGTGCTCTGGTCAGGAAGGGGGTAAATTCTTCTGGGCTGAAGTGGTTAATTTTGTTATCTAAACTGCATTGAGCTCTGAATATAATTTTCCTCCTATTTTGGTTTTAGTGTTTTATTTATTTATTTTTTTTATATATAAATAGTGTGTTTTATCACCTTTTTTTGTTTACTTTGTGTTTTGTACAGAATGCTCTTGGTTAAGGATGAGTCTGTCCTGAAAAATCTCTTGCAGCAGGAGGTGAAAAAAAAGGAATCTATCAAAAATGCAGAGCTAAAAATGACCAAACTCGCTGAACAACTGAAAGCAACGGAAACCTTTCTGAATGCCAGCAGAGCCTTTCTCAAAAACTTACAAGAACAGGTGAAAATTTTAAATGCCAATTCCTACATTTCCCTTATCTACACCTGCCATCTTAACTTTCTTATTGTTCCAAGTATGATGGGCCCTTTCATGACCTTTGCTTGTGTCCCTAGCTGAGCCCGCTTCCCCCTAATAAAGATAGGTTATCAGTACTGATGACATCATTAGAAAATTGACACTTCAGAATGTCCGATGCCTCAAGTTGGTGGGTAGTGCTGTCAGTGTGTCCATCTCCATCCAACATGTTTTGTCATGCTATCAGTGGGAAGGACTCGGTCACAGCGTGTGTGGAGGACCAGGTTCTTGTCTGCTTGTGCTGGGGAGAAAAGCTTGTGACCTCCTGTGTATGGATGGATGAAAGAGAAAAAGGGTTTTATACTTGTAAATTACTTTTCTTAAAGTTCGTTGAACACATATCCCACACCCATGTGTTTTTGATTATGCTCTTGTACTGCTTGCTTCTAATTGAGGCATGCTGGCGGTAGGAGGGGGTCATTCAGGGCTGGTCTACAGATCTTTGTTTACCAATGTCCAATGTTTGTAGGTATGCCTTCCTGTGGACTTCAAAAAAGAGACTTTATGTGGTATTACAAAAATTCTGTATTAAGTTCCATAAAGCTGAACTTAAGGCAAACCTCCTGATACTCCGATGAAATGCAATCAGGGATTCTGTTTCAACCGTCAATGGATTTGCATTTCTGTCCATCCAGTCCTGAGATTAACATAGCTCTACCACATAGCACAACTCTGTCTGGCAGTTTTTTTTCTACGGATTAGTAGTACTGACAGGTCTCTGAGGCCTTAGGCAAGCTAAAGGCCATGCCACACCTCTGATCCTCTCTGCCAGCTAAGAGAACAGTTACCTGCTACGAAAATGCCATTTATTTTGCTAGCTAAACTAGTGAGATGTGTCTCTTGCTAAATCCCCACGTCCCCCTTCTTCTGGAGCTCCCCCACGCTCCATAATCGCATGGATCCTTAACTTTCAAGACAAAGTTGCCATTTTGCGTCTTGCAGAGAGAAAGGCCCATTGAAGTATAATGGAAACACCATTAAAGTTTACCCTGACTTTTTTCAGCTGATGTCCAGCGACATCTTTTTTGCAGCAGTAAAAAAACTTTACATGTAGTTTTATGGTTTACAAGGGAAGAGGGTCATAAAGCCGCCGAACTTCCCAGATTACATAGGGAGCGCTGGCAAGATTGTGTGCGACTTAATGCCCCCTTATTTGGAAAGGTGTAACATTTGTATGTGGACAATTATTAAACGAGCGTACCACTTTTTAGTCACTTTTTTGATCATCAGATTGGCGCATGTGGCACCGTGCGATTTAATCGCCGGGGCTTTCCCCAACAGCTTGTAGATTCCCGTCTTAGGCTGGGGGAGAGAGCCTGCTTGAAGTGTAATAACTTGCTGTGAAGTGGAGGGATAATGAGAATGTTTACATTCTTTCCTCCCTTCATGCAGACACGATGGTCCAAATTCCTACGGCTACTGGTGTTGTGGAGAAACTCCTGTGTCCACGAATATAATCCAAAATATGGGAGGGGAGGACCTCAATGACCAGTTGGCGCCGTACCTAGTTGCCCGTTAAGGCCAGGCGCTGGTACAAAAGTGTCCATTTCAATTGGCTTTGCTGAACGCTCATGTGTTATACAGAGCTTCAGGATGGACTGGATCCTTCCTTAAATTCCAGGAAGAGATCGTCGGAGCCCTTCTGTTTGCAGACTGTGCTCCACCTCACCTTCCCAATCCAAATTCAGTAAGCCGGCTGCATGAGAGGCATTTTCCTTATGCCCTCCCGAGTACCCCTACCCAACGCGCCCCCCAAAAAAGATGTAGTGTCCGCAGCAAGTGCGGATATAGGCGTGACACCCGCTTTTATTGTCCCTCCTGTCCTGACAATCCTGGTCTTTGCATTGGTGAATGTTTTGAACGCTATCATACACTAGTTGAGAATTGGCGTAGGGTACAGCACTGCACAGACTAGGCACAAGTTCACAGGGTCTCCCAAGATCCCATTGCATTTTGAGACCCGAGCCTGGAACTGTTAGGTTACAACTGTTGGTTACAAAAAATGTAAAAAAACAAATGGTTGTCGTTTCCCTCTTCTTCTTCTTCTTCTTTCTTCTTCTTCTTCTTCTTCTTCTTCTTCTTCTTCTTCTTCTTCTTCTTCTTCTTCTTCTTCTTCTTCTTCTTCTTCTTCTTCTTCTTCTTCTTCTTCTTCTTCTTCTTCTTCTTTCTTCTTCTTCTTCTTCTTCTTCTTCTTCTTCTTCTTCTTCTTCTTCTTCTCTATTCTGCAATGTTTTATCATGTTTGCTTTTCAGGTATGTCATTTATTTTTATTTTTTATACTTTACTGTTTTAGTTTTGTTTTATTGTTAACCATTTTTTTTCAGGTACGCTGTTCAGCTGCAGCACTGATTTATTTATCTTGACAGCAACAGCTCCCATGGTACATAAAGCCGTGACTCCAGCACTGTAGGAGGTGATTTCACCACCACAGTATAAACAAAATGGTGCATGTATGCCCATCATTAAAAGTGGGTGGATGAAGGGAGGTATTCTAATGGTGGGCATACCCACCGATCAATCCTTCTTCTCTCTTTTTTTTTTTTTTTTTTTTTTTTTTAATTAAGCCCACAGGCTGCATGAAGAGAAGAAAAATTGCAATATATGCCCAACAAAGGCTGTACTTTGAGTGGTTATACCAGAATGATGCCTGCAGGTTTAGGTATCATCTTGGAATCATTCTTTTTAGCCAGCGGTCGGCTTTCATGTAAAGGCAATCCCAGTAGCTAATTAGCCTCTAGACTGCTTTTACAAGCAGTGGGAGGGAATGTTCTCCCCCCCCCCACCATCTTCCATGGTTTTCGCTGGATCTCTGGTTCCGCCAGCTGACAATGGAGCCGGTCAGAGAACAGAACGGCTCCAATCATCTCAATTGCCTAAGAAACCGGAAGCTACAAGCATTTCATGACTTGGGTTTCGCTGGATGTAAACGGCACCATTGGAAAAGCATTTTATCACACCAATCTTGGTGTGGTCAGATGCTTTGAGGGCAGAGGAGAGATCTAGGGTCTAATAGACCCCAATTTTTTCAAAATGGAGTACCTGTCACTACCTATTGCTATCATAGGGGATATTTATATTCCCTGAGATAACAATAAAAATTATAAAAAAAATTAAAGGAACAGTTTAAAAATAAAATTAAAAAAGCAAAATAAATAATAAAAAAACACCCCTGTCTCCTCTCGCGCAAAGGCTAACGCTGGTGTCATATGTAAACAGCAATTGCACCCTGCATTTGAGGTATCACCGCGAAGATCAGATTGAGGGCAGTCATTTTAGCAGTAGACCTATGTAAATCAAAAGTGGTAACCTGTAAAAGCTTTTAAAAATGTATGTAGTTTGTCACCGCTGCACGTTTGTATGCAATTTTAAAGCATGTCGTGTTTGGCATCCCTGTACTCGGCCTAAGATCATCTTTTTTTTATTTCATCAAACATTTGGGCAATATAGTGTGTTTTAGTGCATTAAAATTAAGTGTTTTTTTTTTCCCCCCCCAAAAAAAAAGTGTCAGAAAGGGCTTTGTCTTCAAGTGGTTAGAGTGGGTGATGTGTGACAAGCTTCTAAATGTTGTGCATAAAATGCCAAAACAGTTCAAATGCCCCCTTTTTTGGAAAGTAGACACCCCAAGCTATTTGCTGAGAGGCATGTCGAGTCTATGGAATATTTTATATTTTTGACACAAGTTGTGGGAAAACTATATATATATATATATATATATATATATATATATATATATATATATATATATATATATATATATATATATATATATATATATATATATATATATATATATATATATATATATAATATATTATGAAATTTTTTTGTTTTTTTTTTCTTTGCATAACGTTTTCACTAAATGATATAGTGCTCAAACATACCATGGGCATATGTGAAATGACACCCCAAAATACATTCTGTTGCTTCTCCTGAGTACGGGCATACCACATGTGTGGGACTTTTTGGGAACCTAGCCGCGTATGGGACCCATTTTTTGATTTCACTACTCATCAGTTTCGGAGGCCATGGAATGCCCAGATGGCAGGAAACACCCCCAAATGACTCCATTTTGGAAAGTAGACACCCCAAGCTATTTGCTGAGAGGCATGGTGAATATTTTGCAGACCTCGCTTTTTGTCACAAAGTTTTGAAAAAAGAAAAAATACAAATTTTTCTTTTCTTTCTTCATTTTCAAAAACAAATGAGAGCTGCAAAATACTCACCATGCCTCTCAGCAAATAGCTTGTCAAATTAGTGACGCCCCTAGAGACATCATGGAGACATTTCTGATCTTTTATAAAAAAAACCTTTTACTCATCGAGAGCAGAATTCAGATTCCCAACTAAGTGACTACTTGGACCAAATATCACTCCCCTCCCTCTCAAAAGACAGTACAGATTTAGAGGCACCTTGCTCTGTTGAGGAAATCACACCGGCCATTTCGCAACTGCCGGCACATAAGACACCAGGGCTTGATGGCTTCCCTGCTGAATGGTACTCCCAATTTCAGCACTTACTTTGCCCCTCTTCTTAAAACCTAATGAAGCCCTAACAGCTGGAATTCTTCCCCCCACAATGAGGAAGCCCTGATTGTTTTACTACTGAAACTACTCAAAGATCCACTTAAATGCGACTCATATTCCTCTCTCCCTCTCTCTCTCTCTCTCCTCCTCTCTCTCTCTCTCTCTCTCTCTCTCTCTCTCTATTCTCTCTCTCTCTCTCTCTCTCTCTCTCTCTCTCTCTCTCTCTCTCTCTCTCTCTCTCTCTCTCTCTCTCTCTCTCTCTCTCTCTCTCTCTCTCATCAGCTGGCCAACCGTCTGAATACCGTAGTTGTGAAATTGGTCAGATGCGATCAAGGAGGCTTTATACCAGGCAGATCTACAAGAATGAACATTCGTAGACTATTCCACAATCTTAAATATCCACATGACTGTACACCCACCCGAGCTATGTTATCCCTAGACACGTGTAATGCGTTTGACAGCGTGGAATGGCCCTATCTTTTCCAGGTACTACAACGATATGGCTTTTGCCTCCATGTTGTTGCCTGGATAAGATCATCCACATTTAACCCATGCCAAAAGGCTTCTTCATAGCCTTCACTTTTATGCTAGGAAAACCATACTATTGTCGTGGAAGGGGTCAGACATCCCTGAAATCCCTGTGGCTACAATTGATCAATAATGCAATACCTTTATTTAAACTTACATTTGAGGTTAGGAAAAAAAACAAAACCTTTTACAAAATCTGTAATAAATGGCTGGCCAGCCCGTTAACCCTTCCACAAGACAAATGGCCAGATAGGTAGTGACCCCAACAAACGAAGTATACAAAAATGGGGCACACGCCCACCTGATGGTCATACAATCAAAGAAATATATACTGTACTTTTATGGTAACTAATATTAGTAAATACAAGAGACCAGATAAATGAAAACTGTTTATTAATCACTTCAGTGAACTTATGTAATATTTTATAATGCTGTGAATCACCAAAGTTTCTACTTTTTTTTTTTTTTTTCTTCTGTATGCAGGGTGATATGGGTACGCTCTGGGGACAGCCCTATTTAACATTTTTGCAATTGTCCAATTACCAGAAGCTGGCAGCATAAACTTAGTCTTTGAAAATAATGCCTGTGTTCTACACTGTACTCTGAGATGAGGGATTTAAAGCCAAGTCGAAATTCCCTTTATTTAGGTTCTAAAGCTTTCATTGCAATTTGTTGAGCAAATGTTTGACACCTGAGTAATTATTATTTCTTTTTTTTAATTATTTTTAAGATTGCCAAAGTCCAGCACCGAGTTCTAGATACAAGGAGTCTTGCATTAAAATCTGGGGAAGAACTTGCACGGGCTAAAGCATTGGTTAGTCAAGAGTTGGGGAAAAGGAAGCTGGAGCCGAGCACTGTTAAAGTAAGTGTAAACTTATTGTGTAATTACCCTGGGATGTGGGGGTATTCATTGCCAAGTTTTGAGTAACATTTTGTGAGTAATATTGAAAAGCATTCTTTTGAGATTTGCCCGTACTGCAATGCTATCCAATCGTTTGTGTAGAAGACATAGAAAAGAGGCTTTGCTTACCCAATCCTCCACTACTTTAGGCTGCTAGACCAGTTCCTACAGTTTCTTCTTCCCTTGTGCTCCGGCAGTCTAAGCTCCCCCTCCTAAGGGAGCACTGTCTGTCAGGAAGCAGAGGATCCAGTAAGAGTGCTATTATTCGCCCCAGAATAAATTGAAGTCAACCCTTGCATTGTGCTTTTAACTAAGTATAAGCAATTCGATCTTGACCAATTCAGGAAAACCCCTTTTGTGATGGTCTAAATTTGTTCCTTGTTACTAAGGTTTTGATTTCACTGAACTCAACTACAAATTTTTTGTGCCGCAAGAGTTGGTGGCCGTTAATGTGAATTTTTACTCCATGTTATGCTTTGTCTAAGGATCCAGAACAAGATGTCACGTATTGTCTATATTTGTATGAAAAACAACATCTCTGCTCATTTCTATTTTTGTTCCCCTTTGTGACTGACCAGACCTTGACCTTAAATGCTCTTAAGCGACCTGTCTTGGCCTTGTCCATTCTTTCCTAAAAACCTCCTGGGTTGGTTTTCCTTGTAAAGACTTTATTCAAGGCGTTTCTTTGATCAAACTACCCTTACCGCACCCTGGGCCTCTTTAAGACCCTTATTTGGTTTTCTCTGCCCTGCTGAAACCACGCTTTGAACCAATCGGACAATCTCTGCTACAAGGTAGCCTACTTGGTGGCAATCACATCTGTTAGACGTGTCTTTAAAATAGACTAGTAAGCGTGCCAAAAATACATATGAACATGGTTATGGGGCACTATAATCCAAAAATGTTTAGACCAAAAGTTGTAATGTACAAGGGACTTTCTTTCTACCCCTAAAAGAGAAACTTTACAATGCCTATGATTTTGGATTTTTTAAAGAGGAAGTAAACACTCCCACTCTGTTGCCACTTTTCATCTAGACGATTATATGAAGTTATAAGCAAACATCACCCATTTTAATAAGCCTCAATCGCATATTACTTAAATTTTTTTAAGACTTTTATAAATGGTTTCTCCAGGGATTAAGCTGCGCCATTTTAGGTATTGTTTCCCAAGTCTGCAATGCAAATTACTTCCGACCCTTCCATGTATGTCTTGCTGTATTCTCGCACATGCGTGGTCGCACCTTAACCAAGCCTCTGTTTCGATCTGACGCTGCTATGGCGACCGTGCTCCGCTGCTCATAGCCGATTTGACAGTGCAGAATTACACAGTAGTTTTGCCGTTCTCATATTGTGTGCATTGTCGGGCTGCGGTATGCTGCAGCTAAACACTGCTATGCTGTGTAGTCCGATGGCAAAGTATACACCCCATGTGATGTCATGCGGTCACATGGGGTATAGCAGGAAGTTCAGAAAGAATCTGAAGTCTCGCAGGTTGTGATCAGTGCCGCTGGGAGATGAAATTGCTTCCATGGCTTCCTGTCAATGGAGTGACTGTGTAACGGCACTCGGAGCGCGCCGTGAAAAACGGGAAAGATGCGCCGGTGATGTCACTACACAGAACAGGATGTATTACAAGATAAGTAAGTAAGCAAGTAAGGAGACATCTACAAGCCGCAACCATTAGGGTTTTTTAAGCAAATTAAAATGTGATAAAGATTTGGTTGGGGGGGGCGGGGTTTACAACCACTTTATGGGTGTTTTTTGTAAGAAAAATTTTGTGCGAATGTTTTTTTGTTTAAACCTTTTAAATGCAAACTTTGTTGGTGTTGTGACAATTCTCTTTTTTTAGTGGTACCAAAAAAGTCCTTTTTCCGATATACTGTACAAATTTTGGTCTAGACGTGTCTGAGTTAGCAGCTCTTTTGTATGGTGCCATTCTTCACAAGGACAAAGTAGTTTAGCGATTTAAAGCGGGACGGTACTGGGGGAAAAAAAAAATTAAAAGCCAGCAGCTACAAATACTGCAGCTGCTGACTTTTAATAAATGGACACTTACCTGTCCCTGGTTCCAGCGATGTGGGCAGCAGAGGCCGATCAATCGATCGGCTCTCTGCTGCTGCCGGCACCATTCTCAGTGAGGGAATCCAGGAAGTGGCTTCACTTCCCGGTTCCCTACTGCGCATTCGAGTCGCGCAGCGCAATGAGAATCGTCAGCGCTGTCTGCCGGGACACGTGTGTGTGTGTGTGTGTGTGTGTCCCGGCAGACGGCGCACCAGGACAGGAAGTGGCGTAAACTCCCGTGGGAGTTTATGCCCGGAAGTGGGTGCAGATACCCGTCTTAGACAGGTATCTGCACCCCCCCTCCCCCTGAAAGGTGCCAAATGTGACACCGGAGGGGGGGAGGGTTCCGAAAAGAGGGAGTTCCACTTTAGGGTGGAATCCCGCATTAAGACTTGCCTTTCTTCCAAAGGTGGTGTCAGCCTTCCACCTCAATAAAGACATTAGCTTCTTCCTTCTATGTCCTACCTCCAAAGGAGTTTGTTCTTCGCTGTGTGGATGTAGCCAGAGTCTACCTCTGAGTTAATACCTCTATCGGGAAGACTGTCTCCTTCTTCTTCTTTTTTTTTTTTGTCCTATCCCCAGGACTTTTCAGGGGACATTCTGCTTCTTGATCCACTATTTAAGTGTTTAAAGACTGCTAATCAAGAGTGTGCACCCTAAATTACTTGTTTATACCTTTTCAAAAGATTATCACGTTAACTTCTAATTTTCTGTAGATGCAGCTTTGGCCACAGCACTTTGAGTTCGCACAGTTCTATTAGCCTTGCTGTTGCCCTCCCTTATTCATCGATGTCCCAGGGTCTATGAATATCAAGCCTGTGTCTTGTACTGTTGATTTAGGATAAAAGACATTTTGACTTGCCTGTAAACTTTTGGAGTACAGGACACAGGCAATCCTACCCTTTCTTGCCCCTGTTGCACTGCAGTACTTGCTACAAAATTGAGAACTTGCGTAGTAGAGTTGGGTTATTCAGTAACTCTCAGGGTTGTCCCCAAAAGCTTTGCCAATGTTCAATCCCTGAAGGCACCAACTTAAAAGGACTATGAGCCTATGTTTACAGGTAAGTCACGATTCCATTTTTTGTCAGTTTATTTCTAAATGTACTGTTTAAGCAGTTTCATGTTTTTAGCTAAATTAAACCTTTTGCATTTTGAATAATATCTTGGTTTAACTAGTTTTTATCATATTTTTAGGCTAGTAAGATCTTTAAACCAAATCCAGGATCGGACAGCCCCAGAAAGCAGTCTGCAGGGTCTATTGCACTTGAAAAGAAACGACTGCAAGAATTGGAAAAAGAATATGCTCTGAAAATTCAAAAACTAAAAGAAATGCAAGCTAGAAAATGTAAAGAACAGACTATTCACTATCCACCTGTGATTGAAGAGCAACCAGAGTTTGTACTACCACAGCCATCCCTCCTTGACCTCTCCCAGGACAAAATAACTCTTGGCGCAGAGGAAAATGAGCCAGAAGATGAAGATTTATCTACCTCTGTTAAAGAACGAAGACGATCATTCCGTGATATAAACTCTTTTACCAAACCTAACTTGAAGCACCCGGAGCTTACGCCTTATAAGGACAGTAATGCTAAGCCTTCCAAGACTTCTACAGAGGGACCAGAACTGTTTATGGGTTTAAATATTGATGAACTTAGAAGTCTTAATTCCTCCAGCTTTGACCTGTTGGCAGAGCTTCTTTCAAAGGGAGATTCACTACTAGTATCGCAGGACAAACTGTCTTCAGGAAAAGTGAGTATTGTGCTTTCTTCTAGGCCCAGATTGTGCACATGGTCCCAACTTCTTTCCAAATTTAGAATAAATTGCACTTGTACTCAATTTTAAAGCTTTTAAAAGTAAAAATTCTACCAATGTACTGGCATCTTGAGCATCCTTCTATTTATATTAGCTAAAAGATGTAATTGTTACAGGGATCTAACTTTATGGCTAAGCTCTACCAATTACTGTTTTAATATTTAATGAAAGTGCCTTTACTGACTGTAGAGGAGAGGCAGTTAGCAGGATTTAGAGCCCGCCATGTTCTGCTCCTTCGCCTTAATGCACATTTATTAAGGTGCATTTAGATAAAGAAGCGCATTCAAGTGAATGGGTTGCTAATGCACAAGACATGCTGCATATTCTTAATACTACATTAAAGAGGAGCCCTCCCCCCAGCAAAAAATTAAGTCGGCAGCTACACATACTTTAGCTGCTGACTTTTAATATTGGGACACTTACCTGTATGGAATCCAGCGACGATGGCACCCCAGCTGATGTTTCCATCGGCTCTCTGTGCTGCCGCCGCCATTCGTAGTAAAAGACCCTGGCAGTGAAAAATCCGGGCACCCAGCAGGGTATGGCATAGTAAGGGTGAGTCTCTAGCGTAGGACAGTCATTCAGGCAAACAGCAAGGGTTAAGATACTTGCCATCTAGAAGCAGTCTAAACTGGAGGGATCCAGGGAGGATGGCTGGGAGAGGAGGTCCAGACTGGGCATGCCAAAGGTTGCTTTCAGAACAGTTTTGGGTCCCTGGAGCTGTGTGTCCTGGCTGCAGCGTCGGGACCATACAGGTGAAAAGAGTTTACAAGGCCAGGCCCCGCTCCAGTGTTTAATTCCAGAGCTGGGCGCGATCTTGTCTTGGTAACCTAAGGCCTCGTGTCAGGTTGCCCCTGACCCTCCTCTCTGGCCACATACAGAAAGCGTGCAGCCTTTGTTTCCACTAGGAACAGCGGGACAATGCTAATCCTAAGAGAGGGGGGGGGGGGGGTTGTGCCAGGAATGTAGCCTGCATGTGGTGAATCCACATGCAGACACAGCAGGGAGGCAGACTGCCCGATGCTTGGACAGAAAGGCCTCAGCAGGAAGCAGCTCCCTGGCGCCAAGCATGGAGGTTGTGGTTTGTGTGTGGGCCCTGGGGTATGTGATGGCAAGCACATACCCCTTATGGGGGATAGTGGTGGGAAAGAACCTGAGACTTTAACACAGGAAATTGCACAAACCACTTGCAGGGTATGCATACGTTTTTATGAAAGATTAAAGTAACCGGAAAAGTCGCCATGATTTTTTTTTTTTTTTTTTTTTCCCCCAACTAAATTTGGAGGTAGACTGATTTGCACTAGATATGTTATGTTATTTATTCTCTTGGTAACTTTCTTGATAAATACCTTTTGTGTACCTCTGTTCAAATAATTAGTAAGACCTCATGTGGAATATGCAGTTCAGTTTTGGGCACCAGTTCTCAAAAAGGATATTGGGGAACTGGAGAAAGAGCAGAGAAGGACAACCAAACTGATAAGAGGCATGGGGGAGCTCGGCTATGAAAAAGGATGAGAGGAGAATAAGGGGGATATGATCAACATGTACAAATATATAAGGGGTCCATGTAGTGAACTTGGTGTTGAGTTATTCACTTTACAGTCATCAAAGAGGACAAGGGGGCACTCTTTACGTCTAGAGGAAAAGAGATTTTATCTCCAAATACGGAAAGGTTTCTTCACAGTAAGGGCTGTGAAAATGTGGAATAGACTCCCTACAGAGGTGGTTCTGGCCAGCTCAGTAGATTGCTTTAAGAAAGGCCTGGATTATTTCCTAAATGTACATAATATAACTGGGTACTAACATTTATAGGTAAAGTTGATCCGGGGAAAATCCGATTGCCTCTCGGGGAATCGGAAAGGAATTTTTTCCCCTGCTTTAACAAATTGTATCATGCTCTGCTTGGGTTTTTCGCCTTCCTCTGGATCAACTGTGGGTATAGAATTGGGTATATGGGATTGTATGATATTATTTTTTATTTTATTTGTGGTTTAACTGGATGGACTTGTCTTTTTTTTTCAACCTAACTATGCCAGAGTTTTATACTACATCTTCCCAGTTGTTGAATAAATTGCAAAATTTCTATAATTAGGAGTACGGGGAACAATGACCCAAGATGTGATAAGGGTGAAACATAATTTACCCTGAGCTGAATGTTTTTTATATACAGGCTTTTTTTTTTCCAGATGACGCCTGTGGATATGGATTTGATTGCCACTCAGACAAAACAGGCAGATTTAAAACCTGTCCCTTTTGGGGCATATCAGAGCCCACTTCTTGTATTTAAGTCCTATAGGTAAGAAAAAAAAACATAAGATAATGCTCTTTGGTTGTACATTGAATTGCGAATGTAGAAAATTACCATCTTTACTATTGGTAGATGTTCATAATGTGCTTTCTTAAGGAAAACCTCTCATGTTGGGGCTAGTTCCTGTAAACCCTGGGTGGGGGGTGATTTGTAACACCTTTTAAGACAAAGGCATAATGAGCTAGTAAAATAAATATATATATATATATATATATATATATATATATATATATATATATATATATATATATATATATATATATATATATATATATATATATAATATTCGGCGTATAACACGCACTTTTTTCCCCTTAAAATCAGCGGAAAATCGTGGGTGCGTGTTATACGCCGATCTCCCGCCGATTTTCTTCTTAGGGGAGCAAGCGGAGCTGATATTCCGAAAGCCGCGTGTATTTTCGGCTCCTCTCGCAGTCCTGCCTACCTCCACTGATTGCGAGAGGAGCCGAGCGCTGACAACAGAAACAAATCCGAGTTCGGCTATTTTCGGCTCCTCTCGCAGTCCCGCCCCTGTCTGCGAGCAGAGCCGAGACTAGCCAAACTGTATGTTGTCAGCGATCGGCTCCTCTCGCAATCAGTGGAGGTGGGCGGGACTGCGAGAGTAGCCGAAAATACACGCGGCTTTCGATATGTCACGCGACGCTCGTCCTCCCCACTCGGCGCCAATTTTAAACGCTGCAAATGTACTGGGCAAGGCTGCACAGGCACTGGTCAAGGCTGCAAGGATGGACAAGGCTGCAAGGGTGGACAAGGCTGCAGATGGACACTGGACAAGGCTGCAATGATGTGCATTTAAATGTAAGTTTTTTTTTTTTTCCCTTAAACTTCCCTCCTAAACTTGGGGTGTGTGTTATACGCCGATAAATACGGTATTTGAGATATATTTCTCAAATAAGACTTCCACTTTAAACGTCATGCTGATAAATTAATTTACCCACCAGTAGGAGCAGGTAGGTACAAGTAAAGTTAAAACATGGAATTGCTAACCAAGACGGCAAACTATTTGTTCTAAGTGTGACAGCAGGGTAAGTAGCATTATCAGGGTGGTAGCCACCTTGATTCGAGAGGTTTTCTTTAAATTATAAAACAAAAGCATATATCATGTACTCGGTCAGTAATGGCATATATACCGTAGTAAAGTAGAACTAAAAGCAAGACTTAATTTTGGATTTTTTTTTTTTTCTGTCTCACTGGGGATATTTTCCCTTCCATTCCTGTCTCATAGCGACCACCGAAACAAGAGAATTTATCCTAAGTGAGGAAATTGTAACACCTTTAAAACAAAGGAATAATGAGCTAGTATCTCATACTAGCTCATTATGAAATACTTACCTTAGGACAAAGCCCTTCAGTGTCGCCTGCACACCGCTGAGATGGTGGGACTCCTTCCCCGGTGTTCTGGGTTTGCGGGGGCCGGCGCTGTGAGTGGCTGGAGTAATTTATCCTAAGTGAAAGAACCCTGCTTGTCACCAGAACTAGTCTTACCATTGGAGGATTTCCCAAATATATTACAGTTCAAAATTTGTGTGGGTTTTTTTTTTTTTTTTTTTCACTTTCATTTTTGGTGATGATGATAAACAGGGCAAATAAAGTGAAACTCTGTAATTGGGCAGAGGCAGTAATAGAAACCTGACAGAGGTCCTAATCCCTCTCCATAAAAAAATCCTTTTAATTATGCGTTAAAGCTAATGTCCATGTTTCATGTCACTTTAAATAGTTCATTTGGACCAACTTCACTAAGTGCTGCAGTGCCTCTAAGTACTGTATGCGTACTGCATGTAACTTCAGCCACATACAGTACACAATGCTGGGTTCCGGCTGTGAGACAGACTTCCCAACTCACACCCAGAATAGTGTTTTGTGTGAATGAATACAAAGCTTCCTCTGGTTGAGTGGGAGGGGCGTGCTGTTGCCGTTGCGCTCTTAGACTCGGCCAATCAGAGGAAGCTTTGTATTCATCTTTTGTTCCGGTGTAAGACACTAAGTCTGTCTCAAGGCCCGGAACCCAGCCCTGTATGTAGCTACGAGTTACATGCCAGTACATACAGTTCTTAGAGACACTGCAGTACTTGGTGAAGCAAATAGTTTGTTTGGACCAGCTTGGTCCATACAAACTATTTAATGTGATGTGATGTGAAACGTGGACATCAGCTTCAAAGCACTCCAGGTAACAGAATTTGTCCATTGGGGAACACTGGGAGTCAGGGTTATTCTGCCACCTTCAGCAAGATTGGACACTGGCTAATATAACTGTAGGCTTGCTCAGAATATAATCCCTCCCAATTCATGTAACAGAATATAATCCCTCCCACTACCAGCATACTTGTGCCCTAGGAGATTGGATGTGTTTTTTCTTTTTTCTGCGGTTTTTCTTCATCAGATGTGTCCTTTGTGGCCCAATGTGAGGGTCACCAGGTTAAAAGGCCAGGGGCATGTACTCATTCACAGATATTTTACCATGCGTATAGTGTGAGATCATCAATATAACTGGGTGCTCTGAGAAATTCACTCAGAGGTTATAGGAACATCTCAGGGTCATCAGTTGTCCCTTCAGTATGCTATGGTTGCCTACAGTACTCTTGATTTTTTTGTTAGCTAGATCCACATAATTCAGTTTTCTGTGTTCTGTGCAGACGTATGAGACTGTGCTGAGAGGATGACCATGGACTGGCTACTCAGTTGCATAAAAGTGCATGCTTACATGGTTTTAAACATGTGTAGTTATGCACTGAGCTAGCATCAGCATTATCTATGGCAGGTGTCCCCTAACGTTCTAAGCAAAGGGCCAGTTTACTGTCCTTCAAAATTTAGGAAGCCAGACTGGCCAATGGGAGAAAAAAAATGCGTCAGTTGGAGCAAACCATGCCGCATCATTTGTGTCAAAGGGAGGCATTTTGCCCCATCATTGGTATCAATGGAAGGAATTGCGCTCTTTGTTCCAGCGCTGACTTCTGAAGGTTTATGATCCAGTCACACCTTCGTAAAGTTTGAACTGTCCACACCACATTGTCGTCCAGAACTTCCATTAACTGTTCCCTCAACAGGGGTCAGTCCTCTATTCCACAATGGATAGTTTGGAAGACATGAAGTGAGGAAGGGGTTGAGAGCAGAATTCTAGTTTTCATCCTTTAGGAAATATCTTTAAAGCGGTTCTGCACTGCTTTTTTTTTTTATTTTTTTTTTTGGGCTATATGCCAAGGCCATATAGCTAAATTGGGGGACTTACCTGTTCCATCTTCCATCTCGATCGCAGCCGGTTTTCCTCCGATAACATTCTTGATATTCTTCTTGTCTGCTGGGGGCCATCTTGCCTGTGGGCATGTGAAACCCCACAGGCACTTTAGATGGCCCAGCATGCACCGCCGTTACTGCGCCGAGCTCGCGCGTGCGCAGTAACGGTAAAGTGCAGCTCACGTTCTCCGAAATCTCGCGAGATGTCGGCACATCTGCCGACATCTCGGAAAATGTGGCCGAAATCTCGCGAGATTTCGGAAGATGTGTCCGAAATCTCGCGAGATTTCGGAAGATGCCCGCACTGACTCCTGGGATCAATGACACCAGATCCCAGGAGACAGTGCGGTGTGACGAGGATCCCTGCACAGACCCCGCCCACCCCCGAAGAGACAGAAGACAGTAAGTCATCGATTACAAGGTAAGTTTAAAAAAAAAAAAAAAAACACATTTCATTTAGTACTCTTTGCCTGATTTGGAAGGCAAAGAGATTTACTAAATGAAATGTGTGCCGAACCGCTTTAACACCCGAGCATTTGATATACTGACTGAGCAAATTCTCACAAGCCAACAGATGTCTTCCCACTTTGGAAAATGGAAACCCTTTCTTGCTGAGAGGAGTTTACCAAAAACTTTGGGGACTTGAACTCCAGAGTTTGCAGGAGAACTGATTGCCAAGCCTAGGCTTGGTTTTTGGAGGTCGAGACCTTAAAGTAACAAAAGAAACCCTTCTTGGCCTCCAACGTGGGATAAGCAGGCCCAGAGTATGTAAGTGAACTAACTATGCATTGTACTGTAAACGCTCTAAATGCATCTAAAAAAATAAATAAAAATTAGATCACCATCATCCATTTCATCTAACAAGGCATGTATGGAAATATGTATGTAGATGCATCTTCAGCTGAAGGTTTTTTTTTTTTTTTTTTTTGCCCCCCCCCAAGAGTACATCTACTAATACTGCTAATGCACTCAGTTATTTAGCTTACATTATTATTATTATTATTATTATTATTATTATTATTCTTCTAATGTAAATCTGTACTATTATTATTCTAATGTAAAACTGCACTGAGGCCTGAAGCATGTGCTATTTTAAATCCATTGATTTGCTGTAATAAAGAGGCTGTGAGATTGACATACACAAGGTGGCATCCTTTTGCCATTGCTTTAAATGCCTTGTGTTGTGGTTGATCTTTTAGACTTATTTTTTTAAGATCTACAGAAGGTACTTCACATTTTTGTAGCCTTTAAAATGACTTGAGTACATCACAACTGTATTGAATTAAAACTTTTTAGAAAAATATTATAATTTTTCGGATCACAAATTGATTGTATTTGAATCTTAGCTGTATGTAAAAATTGAATACTAATTCCTGAAAATGGTAATGGGAGAAAACCATAGGCAGTAGAGCAAGAGAATTGCAATCCCTTAGGCTGCTTTCACACTGGGGCGGTTTGCAGGCGCTATTGCGCTAAAAATAGCGCCTGCAAACCGACCTGAAACAGCTGCTGCGGTACGCTAGCAGGACGGTAAAAAAAAGTCCTGCTAGCAACATCTTTGGAGCGGTGACGGAGCCGTGTATTCACCGCTCCTATACCGCTCCTACCCATTGAAATCAATGGGACACCGCGGGGATACCTCGGTAATACCGCTGGCAAAGCGCCGCTTTGCGGGGGTTTTTAAACCCTTTTTCGGCCACTAGCGGGGGGTTAAAACCACCCCGTTAGCGGCCGCATACCGCAGATAAAACGACGGTAAAGCAGCGCTAAATATATCGCTGCTTTACCGCCGCCCGCACCGCTCCGGTGTGAAACCAGCCTTAAAGTTACTTGGAACAGGTCAGGATTCAAATTTATTTGTGTTTTTTTGTTTATTTTTTGCAACAGTTAACAAAAGAATTCATAACTGTATATAAGTCTGACAATTGTTCTGAAACCTTTGCAAGGCAAATTAAAAAAAAAAAAAACACCCAGAAAAATCGCAGATGGGTACAGTATTATAACTAAACAGGGTGATGGGATTCAGTTGGAAGTAAACAGTAAGGTCTCTGGGAATTTAAGATAGGCCGCAAAATAGGAACCTATGCCTAGGAAACCTCAAAGCATAGTGTATATAAATGTACAAAAGTCGGATACAGCTATATGTGCTGTAATCTGTGCATATCCAATCCATTTTTTTTATTTTTTTTTACACTGTTGGTATAACACAGCGAGAATAAAAAAAAGGGAGACGAAGAAGTGGACGAACTGTGGAACAAAGTCCTCGTTGCAAGCCAGCCATTGACGCCTAAGGCTGGTTTCACACTGGAGCGGTGGGGGCGCTGGCGGTAAAGCGGCGCTATATTTAGCGCCGCTTTACCGGCGTTTTAGCGGCGCATTGCGGCCGCTCGCGGGGTGTTTTTACCCCCGCGAGCGGCCGAAAAAGGGTCAATACCGCCCGCAAACCGCCGCTATAGCGGCGTTTTGCGGGCGGGTTCGGCGCGCTCCCCCATTGTTTTCAATGGGACGGGCGCTATAGGAGCGGTAAATATACCGCTCCTATAGCGAGCCAAAGATGCGGCTTGCAGGACATTTTTGAGCGTCCTGCAAGCGCACCGCTTCAGTGTGAAAGCCCTCGGGCTTTCACACTGAAGGAACAGCAACAGCTGTTTCGGGTCGGTTTGCAGGCGCTATTCTTAGCGCAATAGCGCTTGCAAACCGCCCCAGTGTGAAAGGGGCCTAAGAGTTGAGAGGCGTGCATTGGGCTTTGAGGTGATAATGATCTGAAGTAGGGATCAGTAAGTCCAGGTAGAAATCTCGGATGTCCTATTATAGGTGTCAGGGGAGGGGAAGCTCTCCAATGAAGCCAATTTAAAAAAAACTACCTATTTCGGCTAAGACAGGGCCAATTAGTGGGTGACTGGTAAGGTGAGATGCATATTGTTTACCTGCCCATGGCAGCCATGCAAGTGGTGCACCCGCCGTTTCCTGCTCCAACATGACCCATAGTTTAAGTCTGGTGTCAAATTATTTGTATTAAAGTGGAGCTCCGTCCTGGGGAAAAATTATTATTTTTTTTTTTAAAGTCAGCAGCTACAAATATTGCAGCTGCTGACTTTTAAAAATCGGACACTTACCTGTCTCGGGGTCCAGCGATGCGGGGGATCGAGGACCTCCCCGAGCCGCTCACGGCGCCGACATTCCTAATGTGGGAACCCGGCTGTGGCTTCACAGCCGGGCACCCACTGCGCATGCGCGAGCGGCGCCGTGATTTGACGCTCAGTCATCTGGGACACGTGACAGGTCCCAGATGACTGTGCGGCGCCGAGGGGGAAGTGATGTTTTGAAGGTGGCAGACTTCGAGGGACCCCCTAGCAACAGGCATTTAGAGGTGAGTAAAAAAAAAATGTTTTTTCCAATTTATTTTTTATTTTTTTTATGATTTTTTTTAAGCCCCTTTTGTTTTTTTTGACCGCAACCCCACTTTAATTATGAATCGCAATCTTTTTTTTGCAGATTTAGTCCATATTTTCGCACAAAAGAGAAGCTGCTTCTGAGCTCTGTATCTTATAGCAACATGATCGAACCCAAGACTTTTTTCTGTCACTTTGACCTTACAGGCACATGCAATGATGATGACTGTCAGTGGTAAGTTGCAATACCTACTAAGGTCTCCTTTTTCAGCATCAAATGAGCAAATCATACTGAAAGTACTACTTTTTTACATTTTAACTTTCTAGGCAACACATGCGTGATTGCACGCTCAGTCGCAAACAGCTTTTTCAAGATATTTTGTCTTATGACTTGGACTTGATTGGATGCTCTGAGAAAAGTACTGACGATGAAATTATAGCTGCAACTGGTATGTTTGCATTACTATTTTCAGTCCAAGTTTTTAGCTAAATGATAGGTGCAATTTTACTCAATGTTTCCCCATATGCCATTACCCTGATTTTCTGACTAATAGTTAAATATGCAGAACTTTGGTGCAGGCCCCATAATGTTCTGGTTTCTATATAGTCCAGTGTTTTCTTCACTAATATCAAAGCGCTTGCACCTTACATAGATCATGATGGCTTTTGACATGTCCGCCTGTAGATCAACAGGTCATTCTGTCTGGGAGTTGCAAGAACATAGTAAAGAGGATTCTGGCTGTACCATGAATTGCTTTGGAAATGGGAGTGCTGTCCAGCCAGGGCATTGTAGATGATCTAAGCTGTGGCATCTGTGTGCAAAAGACTAGTCACTACATTTGTCTATAGCTTGTAATGTCCCCATAATGTGCATTGTGCCCTAACCTGTCCTGTGTCAGTAATTTTTCTAAAAGATTCAGGCTAAAAATATACTTTTACATGCACTTCTGTATAGGTAACATTTCCTCGTGCCCCTAAAATGCATGCTAGTATACATGTGCTTTTTTTTTTCTTCTACTTTCTGTATAAAACACATTAAAAACTGCATGGGCTTGCAGATTTTGGTGGGATATGTTTGTAAGTAGACAGCCAATCAGCCACACTAACTCGTAGCTTTCTGTTGAGGTCATTCTCAGCTTAGTTTTTGGACTATCTTATCCATAACCCACTGGAGATTGCAGGATCTGCCTGTAAGTGACCCATAGTCAGTGAGCTCTGTGCGGGGGTGCTTTCCAGATTTGGTTCTTGGCACTGTGCAGTGTCTCCCAGGTACAAAGCCACTGGCATTGTCTCTGCACTTGCTCTGAAGACTCCTAGGGAGTGGGCTAGTGGGGCTGGGTATCGGGTGTTACTAATTTTGCTTGGTGCAGGTGACGTAGGTCCTTGTGATGTGGATTTGCTGTCAGAAGAATCTAGTCTTCTGATCAACATCATGAAACTTCAGGAGATAAAGCTGTCCTTGCAGTGTTTGACAATCTGACTTGGATGGTCCAACAGGTTTGTCCGACTGCCATGTTGGCAGTGTACATAAATCATCGGGGAGATCAGAACTTTAACTACAGCAAGAGGGGTGGGATGGATCTTGTCTTGTGTGGAACGTTTGTATTTCAGCCTTGTCAACCGTTTACATGCCTGACATTTTTGTCTGGCAGATTTCCTCAGCTGGAAGCGTCTTTACCCAGGAAAGTGGTCTCTGCACCCAGAGATGCTCCAGAACCTTTAGCCATTACTTAAGTTTTGCAGGACCCTCATCTTTGGGAAAGTTTGGCAGCTTTCACTGCGATAGGCTAAGAAGCCTTGCCCTTATGTTGGGTGACCCTGAGTGTGCTGTTATTGACTGCACTGGTTTCCTTATGTGGCTGGTTTGCAGTCTGTTCAGGAAGTTGCTTCAGATTCTGTCTTTCCTTTTCCTAATCAGGTGAATGTCCTTAGCTGTGTGACTAAAGCCTCGTACACACGGTACGATTGTTGACCAACCGAGCGTCTGATTTTTGTCAAAAGGATGTGTGCCAGGATCTTGTCTTGTGTACTAATGGTGCACAGTTGTTATGCCACAAACACGAAAGTAGTGACGTACTACGAGCAATTTCAGCTCTTGAGTACCACCCTTTGGGCCCCTTCTGGTAATTTTGTGTTTGGTGAGCATTGATTCTGAGCATGCGTGGTTGTACTTTCGACTTTTGTGGGATGGATTGGTGTACTGACCATACGAAAATCAGACGTCAAGCCGTTGTCCGCTGAAAATTTACTAGCCTGTCATCCAACATTTGTTGGCTGAAAGTTGGACAACAATTGTCAAAAGGAGCGTACTGACGGTAAGATTTTAGGATAAGTTAGTCAACAGACAATCCCCTACCAACAATCGTGTGTGTACGAGGTTTAAGATTCCTGCTCCTTGGCTGAGAATGCTTCACTGGATCAGACGGTTCTTAGAACCATGTTTTTATTTTTGGTACAGTAAAGTACACAGGCTATTAGTCATAATGAATGGGTTTTATGCTGCACCCTCAGGTGATTGGACACTGGCAAAGTTTTAACACCCCCTTTATACAACCTCTCCCACCATGTGAGCCTGTTTTTTGCTAATGTTCTTAAGCGATGGATGAATCTCCGTGGGAAAGAAGATTAGACGCAACAGTGAATTCTTCTATCAACCACCCAATCCATCAATCAATGCACCAGACCACTGTGGCAGAGTGAGTCAGTTTTCCTAGTCGGTGCCCCCCCCCCCCCCCCCCCCCATGTAGCAAGACCCGTTTGAAGATTTGAGCACGACCAACTTGTAATGTTTTGTCTGCACGGGGACCTGGCACTGAGTGGATACACTTGGGTACTTGCTACAGCATGTGCGTCGCTGCTGGATGCTCTGGAGGTCCAAGGCAGTGATCTGGAGTCCAGTTGCTGAGCTCCCCCCCCCCCCCCCAAGGGATAATGTTTGTCTGCGTTCTACTTTTATGGGTCCAGACGCTGTGCAGGAGCCTCTGCTGCTGGTGGATGTGAGTACCCCATGGAGGTAGCAGCTCTTGATGGAGGACCTTAACCACGGGGTAGTTTAAAGTAGAGAGTCTCGTCCTACTATCCCAGGCATTTTATGATGTCCTACAGGGCACCAGGGATCTGTCTTATCCTGAGACTCTTGGGCAGCATTGTCTGAGACACTACATTCCACTTATCTAAGCAAAAAAAACTATTCTCCACCCATGTCTTCCCTGAGAAGGGTATTGGTGATATTTTTTTGAAGAATCGGCTAAAAACGCAAGGGCTCGTGGCCCCTAGGTTTCCACTCAGCCTTCTGTTTCGGATGATTTGGGTATGAAACACATCATGGGACACAGAGTCAGGATAATGTTCATTACCTGCTGGGTTATACTTCATCATTAGGTAAATAGACTCTGGTAGAACAAAGGTCTTCAGACAGGAAGTGATCCCCTTTATAACCCCTCCCATACAGGAAGTACTTTAGTTTTTTTTTTTTTTTACCAGTGTCTGCAAGGTGAATGGCACCGTTTGTTTGAGCTCTCCGCGATCCGGGTCTCTAGTCCCACGAATGGTTCCCAAATGAATCAAGGGATTGACCGATCGGTTCTATTTAACACAGGCTTTTATGCTTAGATTAATGGTACCCGAGCCTCGCAAAGAAGTCTCAAGTTCCTGCAAGGTTTTGCCTGTAATGTGGCTCTGGACCCTGCGGTGTCAAAATCTTGGACACTACAGCGCTAAGGCATTTCCTGCAGGGTGCTATACAGGTCCAAGGGCGTGGAACCTAAACATGAAAGGGTACCCAGTCCTTGAAGACCAAGTGACAATCAATCAGTCAAGCTATCTAAAAGCTGGACACCTGTGTGGGGTGAACACACAGGGGAGTTTTGGGCTAGCTGTGGGTGTTTGCAAAGTGTACTTTTTTTTTTATTATTATTTATTTATTTATTTATTTTTTGCTTGTGTCTGGCTGTTTTTTACCTGTACGAAGGTGCGCCATTTCGCCTTGGTTCGCCATGGCGCTAGAGCGCCGCTGGGCTCAGCAGTTTGTTTTGGCGGCCATGGCGCACGTGGCTGCGCCATAGCCTTTATCTGGGCACACGAAGATTTGCGTCGTATGTGAATAGTCATGCCCATTTGCCGGGACCACGCACATGTGTGCATGCTCACGCACGCACAGAACGTTCCAGCGCACACGCTTCTTATTTAAGCTGTGTACTCCCTGGTTTATGCTTTCTCTCCGATCCCTTTCCTTACACATTTGTTGTGCAGGATTCAGAGTGAGGGGGTTCCGGTCATTCTGGTTTCACCAGCCTGGCCCAGAAGGCCCTGGTTCCTGTAGATTGTGAGACTGACGATAGACGGGCCATGGATGCTTCCATGTCACGCCGATCTACTGTCTCAAGGTCCTATATTCCACCCCAATTTACAGTCTCTAAATTCAACGGAATGGCTATTGAAGCCAGGGTGTTAAAGGAGCGTGGCATCTCTGGACCAGTGGTGTCTGGAAGACTTGTATTGCTTGGTGTGAAGCCAGAAAATGGCATCCTCAGAAATATGTGATTGGGAGAATTCTCTTTTTTCTACAGTCAGCTGTGGAAATCAAATTGGCTTTGAGTACAATCAGAGGTCAAGTTTCGGCCCTATTGGTATTCTTCCAAAGGCCTTTAGCCTCCCATTCACTGATCCAAACCTTTATGCATGGGGCAACTCGCTTGCTCCCCCCATTAGGTCACCCATTTGTGTCCTTGGGACTTGAACTTGGTGCTGTCTGTGTTTACAGCAACAACCATTTGAACCTTATAAGGAAATTTCATTAGACTTGCTGTCACACAAGCTAGCCTTCCTAGAATAACCTTGGCTAGAAGGGTGTCGAGTTGGCTGCCATTTCATGCAGGGAACCATACTTGATCCTTTATCATGACAGTCGCGTTACGACCTGTTCCATCCTTTTTGCCAAAAGTGATTTCGGCCTTTCATTTTTAAATCGGGACATTATTTTGCCTTTTTTCGCTCAGCCTCGTTCCGCAGAAGAGAGACTGAATTCTTTGGACCTTGTCGGGCAGTCAAGGTTCAAGGATCTGCGGAGATCCGAGGATCAGACTTTTTTTTTTTTTTTTCTCCCAAAAGGACCCAAGAAGGGGCAAGCGGCTTCTATTGCCAATTGGGTCTGTCAATTGGTCATTCAGGCCTACGGTCTGAAACGTAAAGCTCCTTCTGAAACGTAAAGCTTTTTTTTTTTTTTTTTTAAGGATGAACTCTTTCTACCAGGGGTGTAGGAATCTCCTGGGCTTTTCTCCATCAGGTATCTGTGGCTCATATTTGTAAGGCTTCTACCTGGTCTTTAATGCATATGTTCACAATTTTATCAAGTGGATGTTCGAGCAGCCAGGGATTCTGCTTTTGGCCACAGTGTACTGCAGGCTGCCGTTTAAGTTCTGATGGCTATTGTTTGCCAGGGTGTCTCCCTCCCCTCAAGGCTATTGCTCTGGGATGTCCCAGCAGGTAATATTAGCCTGACTCTGTGCCATGATGTACTCAAAAGGATTTTACAGGTAAGTATGATGTAAAAAATCCTGTTATTTTGATGCTTTATAGATTGAAGACCTGAAAGTGACAAGCATGGGTGCGAGGAAACCGAAGAAAACTCCTTTATGTATTTCCTGTTCATAGCTTAGTGAAGGATGTTTTGTGTGAGGATTGTAAACCTTTTCTGGAAGTTTCCGTTTCTGCTGAGTGCTCTGTGCAACAGTACCTCATTGACAGGGATTTCTCCAAAAAGTTTCTCAAAGTAGATCCATTCTCACGCTCTGGGTCTAGTCCAGGCATCTGATTAGGAACCCTAATGGCATTAGGGTTAAACCCTCCTTTCAGTGTCAGTTGGACCTGTTTTCCATCAGTTCTTGTATTGTACTTCGGTCTTTACAGATGCAAAGAATTCTGAAGGTCTGGTCTGCTAGACCAGCCTTTAAAAAAAGGGATGCTGTTTTGAAGGTGAACCCCTCTTCAGGAAGTCCCTGGATGCCTACCTCAAGAGTACAGGTGGGAAATTACTCCTTTGCTCAGTAGGAACAAGCTCTCCTTTTTGTCTGAATGTGGTACAGGCTGTGAGCTTTTTTTATTGCAGTTAGGCTTCTATCCGTAAGTCTGATTCACTTTGGAATTTGCCCTACTGGGTCAAAAGGAGCCTTCTGCTTCGCTATCCATGACTGCTAGTTGGATTCACTAGTTCATTTGTCATACCTGTTCTCTGAAGGATGAGGAGCCTCTTTCTGATCCTGCAGAGAGATGTTGGCACCTTTGGGACATTACAACATCAGGCTTCTGTTGTGCAGCTTTTTTAGGGCCTCTACTTGATCATCTGTGCGTACATTTGCTATGTTGTACCAGGTTGATCATCAGGCTTCAACTGATGCCAGTTTTGGCCTCAAAGTTTTGCAGGTTGTGCTAGTGCTTCACCTCATCTGCCTAAGATTTGGGCATTGATTCCTCAGAGGGTTCCCAAAATGTTCTTACATCTATCAGTGCTTATTGCCCACCTCCTCGGTCTGCTTTAAAATGTCCTGACTGTTTCTGGTCAAGGAAGGGAATAAAGGGTTTTTATAGTTGCCTTAAAGCATGCTGGTTAGAGAGGTGGTTATGTTGGCCAACCTGCAAATTTTCAACCTCCAACTGTTCCTTATAACCCTCAACTCCAAGAAAAAGATTGAAATCAAAGTACAAACCGTTCGTTCGTCCCTGCTCTACACATGCCCAGGTAGCAATCACAATTTTTTATTAGAGGATTTTTTTTCAGATTTCTTTATTACCTGACCCTTTTAAAGATGGAACATACATTTCCCCCATTGTCTGTCTTGTCTTTTTGTAAAAATAACTTTTGTTAAACACAATCAGTAGTTGCTCTTTTCTCCATTCCCAAACTTAGGTTAAAATAAGCCTAAATATTACATTTCTGGACTAAGAACTGGCTGTATATGCCCCATAGCAACAAATTATAACTACACTGTGTTCTACAACTGTCTTTTCTCAGGCAAGTTATAATATGATGTCCTGATATGTATGAAATTTTATTTCCAACTTCTTTCCAGAAAAATACGTTGACCGGCTTTTTGGAGTTAACCGGGATCGCATGTCAATGGATTTGATGTCAGTTCTTCTTGTGAGTCATGTCAATGAGAGCCGAAATCATGGTAATTTTTTATTTTTTTTGTTTTTTTTTCTACTTTTTAAATTCTGTAGGGAATATTGTTTGTAAATCCTAACTCTGTTTTGGGCAAAGGGTTTCCTGTTCTGCAATTCAACTATTCCGTCTCATTGTTTGCAACTGGGGCTCTTTCTCAAAGTGGGGCTATTTCTAAGTGGGAGCACTTCTGACTCTCCACTTCAGCGACTGCACTAGGGCTGCAACTAATGATTATTTTCATAATCGATTAGTTGGCCGATTATTGTTTCGAATAATCGGTTAATCACCTTAAAGAGTGTGCTGTATAATTTAGTTAATATGTAAAGTTTAAAAAAAGGCAATTTATTCTTAAATATCTCTATTCAGTGGTAAATATAAATAACCAACTATATGGTTAGGGAGCAAAATATTTAATCCACTCTGAGAATAACAGACGGAGGAGATATACTTTTTTTTGGCCAATTAGTTGTTGGGCAGATTAAAAAACACAAATTGCTGCAAAAACACATTGCATGCTTTTCTGTAGCTTCTCTATTTGAAGTATATAGAACCAAAAAAGCACAGTTTTGCCTTTAAAAAGTCCCTGACCCTTTCCAAATGGCAGCGGCTGAAAAAAGCATAGATGTCAAAGTGTCCCATAGGAAACCATGTAAATGAACTGTAGTGCGTTTTTGCAAAAAGCAAAAAAAGACGTTTAGTAACATAATGGGGGTTAAAAAAAAAACTAAAATTAGCTTTTTTATAGTACAAAAAAAAGCAGATAATCACTACTGTAAGGGGTTCATTTTTTTACTGTAGAACTGTGAAAGTAATATTTACAGTAGCGATTATTTGCTTTTTTTGTACTATAAAGGGCTACTTTTTGTGTTTTTTTTTTTTTTTTTTTAACCCCATTATATTACTGGCCGATTAATCGATTTATGAAAATGGTAATCGATTTAGTTGTTTCAGCCCTAGAATGCACAAAGCAAATGAACACAAGAAAATACTTTTGAAAAACACTGCACAGACATCAGGTGACCTAGTTTACCCCCTTCAGCTCTTTCTCCTTGTAACATGCACTCTCTACCACTACTTTTGACAGCTCTGTCCTCTATTAGTAAACTATCTTTCCTTCACCACTCTTTTTTCCCACCACAGCATATATATCACCCTCACTTCTGTCCTCTCCTTATTACTGCACCCACCAACTCCTGCTAATTCTAAATCTACACACAAAAAAATCTCCAGGACCCTGGAGCATGTCCCTTCATATAAATTTCCCATATTGCCTCCCTCACCTTCCTGTTTCTCCTAACCTCTGGAGCTGTATCCCCAAACCTTCATCATTTAACTGTACCCCATGCACCCTTTATCCTGCACCCTCCTGGCAGCAGCCGCAATCAACACAATTTAGTTCCCATTTCTATTCTTCCCAAGACCAGACTCCCTTTCTCTTGTGCCCTTTGGAATTCCTGCTCTGTCTGTAACAAACTCGCCTCCCTCCATGACCTCTTTATCGCCAACTCGTTTAATCTACTCGCCATTACCAAAACCTGGCTTCACGAATCCGACACCATCTTCTGCTGCCCTATCCCATGGTGGTCTTCTCTGGACTCACTCCCCCAGATCCAGTGGATGTAAGGGAGGTGTCGGAATCCTAGCCCCACATAGCACCTTTCAGGTACTTAAACTACCTCCCTCTGTCACTCTCCTCTTTCGAAGCACACTGCATTCGTCTTTTCACTCCAGTTTCTCGAAGGATAGCTGTGATCTACTGGACCTTTCTTATTGACTTCTCTGCATGGCTACCCTACTTTCTTTCTTCTGAAATCCCCACAATCATTCTCAGGGACTTCAACATCCCTATTAATAACACTCCTGCCACTTCCAAAATTCTCAGCCTAACCACCTCCTTTTGACCTGAAGCAGTGGATACATGCTCCTACTCACTCTGAACGCAATACCTTTTTGACCTTGTTTTCTCTCACCTTTGCACTCCATGCAACCTCTCTATCAATTCCCTCTCTGATCACCACCTTATTAGTTTCACTCTCTCCCTCTCCTCCACCTCTCCTCCACCTCTCCTCCACCTCTCCTCCACCTCTCCTCCACCTCTCTCCAACCACCTAAAAGTTACTTGCAGAAACCTACGTCATCTCAACCCAACTCTTCTCTACTCTATCCACAACCTCTACGACAAGATCTCACTCCTATCCTGCACCAACCTAGCCACTTCTGTCTACAACGCTTCACTTCTAGACTCACTGGCCCCCCTCACTACACACAGAATCAGGCCCTGACCCCTTCAACCTTGGCAAACAGATGATACTAGTAGAAGTCTGAAAAAAACGTAGTCGTGCTCATGAGCGCCTGTGGCTTAAGACGAAGTCTCAGATTTCAACCAATATAAATCTGCCCTCCAAAAAAAAAGTCAGACTTCTCACTGCCAAGCAGACCTATTTTATCACTCATTAGCAACTTATCATCCCGTCCCCTTCAACTCTCTACTTTTGTCCTCCACCCGCCAACTCGCTCGCTGCCCAGGAGATCGCCAATCACTTCCAACAAAAGATTGATGCAAGTCACAAGGAGATCTCTACTGTTCAGATACCCTTCACGCTTTATACTTCATGCCCACAGATACAATCATTACTTCCCTCTTTCAACCCCACCACTATAGACGAGGTTGCTAAACTACTTGCTAACGTCCACCTGCCTTCTGGATCCTATTCCCTTGCAAATGGTTTTGCAAGACCCTTTACAACACCCTTTAAACAGGTAAATCGACAGTCTTTGCAACTGTTCAGAAAACAAATGTGTTTTTATATCTCTTTATCCAGTGAAGATAGGTTTATTTTTCTCTAATACAAATTTATTTTACATCTCCATTTCTCTTTTTTGTTCCTTTTTGATCCATTGATTTTTAATTTAATGTTTAGTGCAATTGTGATTTTAATATTTCTGTAATCTTGTTTTTCACAGTCCCTCCACACACTACATATAAAGATACGCGAAAATGGAAGCCCATGTACTGGAAAAAACCTGTTTCAGATAGTAGCAGCAGTGACGAAGAGACTACAAAAGCAGTTGGCTGTGGTAAGATTGATTTTATAAATGGCAAGTTATGTTAAAGACAGTTCATTGAGTTCAACCAATAGAAAAGTGAATAAACGGATCAAAAACTTGCATATACTCAAAAGCCGCATTTGAAGCAGAGGAAGGTTAAAGTGTTAACCCAAAAAAATAATTCAGATTCTGGTCCCTTAAAGCAGATTATACAGTGCTTGTGCCATGTAATCTGCCCGCCGCTAAACTGTAAAAGAAAAAAAAAATGCCACTTCCTGTATCCCCTCTCTATACTGACCACAAAAACCAGGGCTGCTCAGTCCTGACCACCGTGGTTAGAGTACGTTCCTCCATCATGCGTAGCTGTCCTATCTGCTCTCCTCTCTCCCCCTCCACTCTCCTTCCTGCCTTTCAGCTCCCTCTCTCTCCGCCCGCCACTACTATTAAAAATCTACAATTGTCACTTCTAGCCCCTCTATTAGAGGCTGGCATACCACACTATGTAAGTCCTTTGTAAAAACGAGTGTTATGAATAGCTATTTAGAGCTGTATTCAGGCTGGGCACATGACCCGTGACCGCTTTACAGCTCTGCTACATTGCTTCTGTGGGAGGTCATGTGTTCTTCCCAGCTGACATCAGAGGCGGATCATGGCCCCTCCCGCAGAAGCAATTGTTCACTTGACAGACACTTTAAAAGAGCATTGTATAGTGTGGTCCAATTTGCTCCAACAGGGAAAAAGTTCCTTTCTGATCTGTAAGCCAAGAGAAGTTACTTGGATCACACTTCAACAGTGATATAAAAACAATGTGCCCACGTCAAAGTCCTATGTAGGTATACTTTTTTAGACTAGATCCATATAATGGTGAGAGATATTGTAGGCTTCAGGCAAAAACCGATCCGGATTTATGTGCGTATGTGGATTGATTTTCTGGAATAATTTCCACTTTTAATGTGGTTGACTGAACAGTCGGACTTGAGATATTTTCTATGTTAACATTTCATGTATTCAATATAAAGCCAAAACAATGGGGTGCTATTCTAGTGATAATCAATGGGGAGTCACATCTCATGGTTATGTCTCCAGGACAGAGTCAGAGAAATTCTCCCCTACAGACAAAATAATACCTTAGCGATTTCTCATCTAAGCCAGAACAAAATAAATAAATATTTGGTTTGAGAGCTAGTGTTTCGAAAACCACCCTGTGGAAACGAAACCAGTGACTGGTTGATTTGCTGTTGAAAGTGCAATTTACATTTTTTGTACTTTGATCACTAGCTTTCCTATTATCTAATTTTCTTTTGTTAATCTTGCATTCTTCTTCTTCTGATTTAAAAAAAAAAAAAAAATCAAAAAGAAAAACATTTCATTGAACAAAAAAAAAAACATATCATATATGATGTTGTAGAGGACATGGGATTATCCAAACCTTGCATTCTTTACCTGGTCACTCTATAGATGACCATAAAGAAAGCTATGATACATATCATTGACATGCTTGTGCTAGCTTTGCTTTTCTATCAATACTTTTTGGAGGTCAACAGTAGCAGATCTGATATTTCTTGTCCCATTTTTTTTTTTTTCACCTACAGTTCCATCAAGTTCCCCAGAGCTCGAAACAAAGGTTCCTATTCATGATGGTGTTGTCACTACAGATGATGTCAGGTATTTCACAAATGAGACTGATGATATTTCTAACCTGGAGGCAAGCGTGCTTGATAACCCTCAAGGTATTCAGCTGTGGATCAAGTTGGCATACAGGTGCTTAAATCAAAATGAAGGGTAGGTTCTCCATTTCTTTTCATTGAATGTGGCATTTTATTCTAGCAATAATTGGTGTGATTTATTTCCGCTGCTAAATAATTAAATTTTCCCTCCTGTTAGCTTCTATTCATTGACAAAACAACAATTGGCTTATTGTTTTAGAGCACTTAGCGGTAATTAACTATTGTATGTCTGTTTTTGCATTTTGGGCACTTAATATCAATGTGACAGTTTCATTTTTTTTTTTTTTGGTAAACAAAGTAGAAATCAAGTATTTGCGCTGCCTTTTGTACTCTTTGTCTAAAACAATTGCTGATTGTTTACAGCACTGGCTTAAGGTGTAGGTAAAAAGATAAGTTATGCCTCCCCCCCCCCCCCCCCCCCCCCCCCCCCCCCCCCCCCCCCCCCCACCAGGATAAAAAAAAAAAAATGTAATTCCAGTCTCCGATGCGATGCTGTACCATTTTACAATACATCAGCCTGTGCTGGGCAGTTTTTTTTCTAGCAATGTGCAGCTTCATATCTGTTGTATTTACAGGCACTGCAATGTAGATTAACTAAATTATTATAACATTTTGTAGATGTATTTTATATTCCAGACAACCCTAAGCAAGTGTAGACCTGTTCTGAAGTCTCGGCTGCTGTTCAATAGACCTGAATGAATCAGAGAAGCCACACTGCTGAATGGCTTACAGAGGGACATATTTTTTCTCCTCATCCTCTCTCCTAGTATAATTAAGCCAGATTGGTCAGACTAGGTGCTACACAGGCTGCTTCCACACTCCAGCATGTTTTGCAAACTAGGTACTAGGTTTGTAAGTTAGCTGATTTTAAAGTGTTACTGAACCCACAACTGTAAAATCAGTCTGTATATACCATAAAGCATGCTTCTTATACTCTCTGTGGAACGGTTAATCCTGCACATTGTGTTAAAGGGCTGTATGATCCTGTCTACTCTAATCCTCCCCTTCCACAGTCCCCAATCCCAACTACTGATAGCAGAGAACCTCGGAGGCACTCTGCACATGCTCCGTTTGGTGTGTATTGCTAAAGTTGTGTTGTGTGTGTCTGTGTGTTGTTTTTTTTTTGGTTGGCTCTGTGCTGATCACATGCACCCATCAGCACTGTCCAGACAGAGGGCCAGGGGTCATGCAGCATCCTAGGATTTAGTAACACTTTAGTTCTGACAAACTGCAGATGCCTTATGGTGCCTGCAAGTAGCTTTCTTGATCTCTCCATCTGTTTCTGTGAAGCACACTTGGGTGCTAGGTCCAGGCTGTACATTTGGCCCCAACTTTTGTCCAAATCAAGATTAGGACCCTTTTAGGTGCAAAGCCCAATCCATGCCATATAAAGCTGATGTCCATGTTTCTTTAAATGGCTCGTTAGGACTAAGCTGGTCTAATGGCCAAGTCTAAAAACATAACGTACTATAACGGTCTATGTATTCGTTCACAAAACACAAAACTGTCCATGAATGGCTGAGCGCAGCGCGACCCAACTGTTTTTTTTTTTTTTTTTTTTGTTCCGGGTGTGAGGCGGGACGTCTCGTTCTCACAGCCGTAACCCAACACTGTGTACTGTGTGCATCTGAAGTTGCAGTGCTTAGACACTGCAGCATGTAGAGAAGCACGTAGTTTGTTTGGATCAGCTTAGTCCAAAAAAAATGTTTTAAGATTGGCAGGAAACATGGACATCCGCTTCAAACATCAAATTGCAGAATGTCTAGCATCCCCTTCTTGCTTGACAGGAAGAGCGGAAACCCAAAACCAAACCTTTATTATATTGCAGCTTACCATTTCATAGAGGTGATGGCTGCATTCATTTCCTTTTTACGCTTGCTTCTATTTTTTTTCTGGTGATCCAGTCAGTAAGTCTGTTTTTCAAAAGAGCAAGCTCTCTACCCGATTGTGTCAGAGATAAGAAAAAACATTTAACACTAGCAGGGGTGCTTAGAATAATCAGATTTTATTTATGTACAGCCTATATCCCAAAACGCAAAAAACTGCTGTAAGTGTGAGCTGGAGTTTGTCTTCAATTTGTTTGTGTATTTAAATCTGCTAGTACATCCAACACTAACATTCAAAGGTGCTCCCTCATCCAGAATGGGGACATTTTATTACAGGGAGTGTTACTGGTCAGATCGCCAGGTGAAAATGGGGGGGGGGGGGGCTGGTGGTGTAAGCTTAAAAAGAAAATTAATGCAGCCACCACATTTGATTGGCAAGCTGCAACATATTACCTTCTTCTTTTTTTTTTTTTTGAGAATGGGCTCGGGCGCGTTTTGGGATCCCACCTGTCCGGTTCCGCGAGGAAGCCAACTCTGCACACGGCTAATCACATGCAGTGAGGCATTTCGTGGTCCGCAGCTGCACATACCGAAATGACTCACTGCCTGTAATTAGCCGTGTGCAGTGTCTGCTTCCTGGCGTAATCGGGCAGGTGGGATCCTGAACATGGTCGAGCCCATCTCTACGTTTTTTGGTTTAGGTTTAATACCACTTTAATCTCTACTGAGGCAATCACTGAGTCCCCATGCACATCCTGGGTCTCGGATCCAAGGGGACCCACGTGGGAATTCACAAGCCTATAACTTGTCAAACAGCACCTGGCAACATGTAGTCTTGTCTACTGCTTTCTGGATGGACAACACTGCCTCTGTTGTTAAAAACCCTCCCGCTGGGAGCAGGGCACGTGCGAGACAGATTTGGTTAAGTCGGGAGAGCTTAAGGATGTTTTTGGTTTATTTTAAGGCCTGTGCAGCACCTAGTAACTGGATTTGGTGCTGATTTTAGACTGTCATACAGGAGGAGACTTTAGTTGTGCTTGTGTATTACGTAATATGCCCCAAAATTACCAGGCCCCTTTGACCGTAACGCTTTTAAAAACCACTCACCTGTCAAAGCACTCCCTGTATCGTTGGTGGTCAGCAGCATCGTAGCACTTGAACACTTTTACTGCCAGAACACAATCTTTACTCCACAACCGGTGGTGGTCAGTGCCAGTTTGACACCCCCACCGCCACCTTTTTATAAAATAAAGTTAAAAAAAATACTGCAATCATTTTGTCAGTGGCATATTTAATATTCCCTTTCCTGCTCTGTTAACCATCTCATTCTAACAAAGGAAAGATAGCTGATTCCATGGTTAATGGGCTAAAAAAAATTGTTTGCACTGCAGTGTTTACACTTTTCATGGCTATGATTTGGTTCACAGCAATCACACGGTAAATAATCACATGCATGTGATCTGAGCTGACCAGTGACTGCTTAGATCGTAGCCATGCATGGGCTTTCTGGCAGCCCTAGTGTTTTATTTTTTTTTTTTTTTTTTTTTTTTTTGCAATGTCATTTAAGCACTACACTAGAGATGCATGTCCACTTCTGTGTGTGCGTTTTATTTATTTTTTTTTATTATTATTATTATTATTATTATTATTATTATTATTCAACATTTAACAAAGTACACATAAGAAGGTAGAGGTGGAAGACTAGGTCCACATCACATTGACGTATATTAAGCAAAGCATTGCAAGCAACACCCGAAGTTAGGAACGTTTTAGGAAGTTATATCATAAGAACAGAGCCGCCTGGTGCAGGATTAGAGCTAATGCTTTCTGATACCTGGCAGATGGCAGGATTGTACAGCGAGCTACACGGAGTAAAGATGATTGCATTAAGGAGGGTCAAAACTTTTTTCAAAGAAACCTTTCTGCACTTTTTTTTTCTTCTGTTTCATACCATAGCTTCATATTCACTTTTTGAGGCTTCAGAGTACGACCCTTTTTTTTTCCTGTAAAATGCAAACCTCATATGATTTAGATATTTTACTAGTAAATTTGATCATTTTGTTTAGTGTTTTATTTTTTTTCTTTTGCAGGACTTCCTCTGAGCGTTTGGATTCTTCTTTGAATGTATTATCCCGAGCATTAGAACATAACAAAAACGATCAAGAAATCTGGATCAACTACCTTAAATTATTTTCTAAAAGAGGGACTGCAGAAGAAATTCGGGAGATGTGCGAGACTGCTGTGGAATATGCCCCTTCCTTTCAGATTTGGTGGAGTGTAAGTTTTCCTGATCTGAGGCTGAGAAAAATATATTAGTATTGCAAAACTACACTATGCCGTCTGAAAAAGCATAAATGATTGTGGTCTTTGTAAGCAATTAACTTTATCTGACATTCAATTATTTTTTTTCTTTCCAGTTTGATTTCTTAAATTACACTAGTTGAGATGGGGGGTGGGGGTATGTATTTGCTGACAAACGGGTCAAGCAGCTGCTTATCTGGCACTGTAATATACAGCACTTTACAAGTTATAAAATATAGTTCAACCTTTTAACAGACAATTGTATTATACTTGGGATACTTTAGGATGATTCGTTTATTTAAATTTTTTTTAAACCAAAACTTTAACTCGGTCTTAACACTTTTTTGGTATTAAATTTTGAATGTGCGCATAGAGAAAAAAAATGTGGCTTAGAAAACCTGTCTATAATCTGTGTATACCAATAGTTCATTCTCATCTAATTTTTACCCTCCAGTTTCTGACTTTAGAGAATTCCTTTGATGGGAAGGATCAAGTGTGCAGCCGTGCAATACAGTACCTTATGCAGCAAATACAGGAAGAAAATCAGAAATCTGAACTGTTTTCATTGCAGTGTTTGGAAGTTCTGCTGTACCGTGCACATCTAAACCTGTTCACCGGAAGAATGCAAAACGCTCAGGCTATTTTACAGGTACTGCACATGATTATTTCTGGAGGTCATCCTTTTGTAGTCTAGGTGCGGTTGTAGAGTGACTTCCCCTAAACCCCCCCATTCTTATGAGTGCAAGGATGCTTAAGAAGCCTCTAAACTTGTGTAAAACAAGTGTGACTAAGCCAGTTTTTTTTTTTTTTTTTTTTATTATTTAGTACATTGAATGTTTTACTGCAAGTATGAATATTGCATACCTGAGGGGCCTTTGGGGAAGCTGACAATTACTGTAGTAGGTGCTACTATAGTGATGGAGGCAATCTTCTACATCCTATGCTGAGCAGCTTCTCTTTTGCACATTGACTACAGAGGGTAGTTTGCTCAACACTGCTGCCATTCATAAAACTATTTTTTAATGGATCCAAGGCATTCTCTCATTGGATGAGGTGGAGCGATGGACAGTGATGTCAAAATCTGCATCTCATCCAATCGGATAACATCTTGTGTTCATTAAAAATATATATTTAAGGCATTCTTTGAATGGCAGCAGTTCTGAGCGAGCTACTCGCTGTGACCAGTGTGCCGAGGGGAAGCTGCTTGGTACAGAACCCAGAAGATCGCTGCTATCTCTGTAGTAGTGCTAACTACTACAGTGATTGTCAGCTACCCAGTGGTTCATCAGGTATCAAATATGTGCATACTTGCATTGGTCCACGCTGTTCCAATGTAAGTATGCAGTGAAGATCATACCTGGAGTTCAGCTTTAAAAGTGTTCCAAGTAGGGTCAGAATAACCGGTATGCTTGTTCTATAGCACCAATGTCAGAATTGTGTTTTTGTCTGCATACTGTACTTTGCAGGTTATTTTGTGGCCCTCGTTCAGCTTAAGGGTTTGAATGAGAACCCAAACTGTCATAAAACCAATGCCATCTACATTCTGCAGGGAATTGGAGAATTGAAGTCAAAGTTTATTTCCTTTATTAGTTTATTAGCGCTCTGCTGCATTGGAAATGTATACATTAATTTTCCCTCCAGGGGCCTGTGCTGCAGGGTGTAGTCATAACTTGTAGGCCTTAAAAAGATGCATAGGAGAACTGAGCTGATAATCCAATATCCCTTCCTAACACCTTGTCCCTTCTCAACATTTTTGCATACATCACACCGGATTGGCTCCTAAACTTGCCCCTCTCTAAAAGTCTGAGTGCAGCTTTTAAGGGGATCTCAATAAACTGACTAGTCAATTTCAAGCACCAATTTTCTTTTTATAGTCCACCAAGGGACACCAGAATTCAGAAACCATTTCATGGTAGCTATACTTTAACTGACTACAAAAGCTGACCTACAGGTCAGTAAAATTTAGATCTTAATCAGTTTACTACCCAGGACGTCCTAGACCATGGATTATATGCCGCTGCCTTCAGGTAGTTGGACTTCGGCAAAATCTTTGCTTGAAATGCTCCCAGTGCACCCTGATGTAACCCCATCCACTCCATGGGATTTTTTTTTTTTCTTAGTGCCTTTTTAGGTGATGAATCTCTTCTTCTATGGAGAAGTTTTTTTTTTTTTTTTTTTTTTTTCAAACCATTTATCTTCACTGCTTCGAATGAGACCTCTATCAGGATCCAACTATTTATTGCCTCTCGCGTATTACCTTTATTTAATGTCTTTATTTATTGCCTCTCACTAGCAGCTTCGGGATCTGTTAGTCTCGATGTACATCTTAGGAACTGTACCTGAACCCACAGTGGCTGGTATTGTAATATTTGCTTCAGGCACTGGTTTGGTGCTCAACTTGGCACATGGTTTACCAAAGGGAAGTTGGCTGTAGGGTGATACAAGTCCACGGTCTTTGTCCATTATTATAACCCCTAAAGCTTGAAGATCCCCTGGGGATCATGCCCACCGTGACGGATGAAGATTGGTCCCCTTTAAATAACCTGCAGCATGGATAAGGCAAGATGGAGTTTCCCAGTATTTGTGACCGGGTTTTGTTACATGTGGGGGGCTAGGCACCCTCGTTACCTGGGGGTTCAATCAGTGGTTTCAATGGGGTACAAAATGGCGACATCCCGCAATTATGGAAAGTCCTAATAAATACCAATCTTTTGAGCTCCGTTCGGGGAGAACATACAATACCACTGCTGTGGCTTACATCAACCTCCAAAGAGGTGCCAGGAGTCTTGCTGCCTTGAAGAAAGCAAACCCAATAATCTCATGGATGGAAACTCCCTGTCCAGTGATCTCTGCTGTCCACTTTCAGCTGCCACTGCCTGGATGAAAAGGAAGGAGTCCTTCACCCAAACTTCTGAGATGTTGGAAATAGGGGACTCTGGATGATGACATCCTCACCTCCCATATTTAAAAACAAACTACCTTGCCTTGATGCCTTTGATAATTCCCTGGTCTCAGTTTAGGCTACATGTGTATTCTGCCCTGCTTGCTCAAAAATAGATTAAGAAGTAAATGGTGATTCTCTTCACACAGAACTGGCCCAGAAGACCCTGTTACAGATTTTTAGCAGACAACTTCTGGTCTCTTCCCAACAGGCCAGATCTTCTGTCTCATGACCCTGTGTTCCATCTTGCTGCTCAGCTGCTGGCTTTAACAGCATGGCTATTGAAGCCCAGGTCTTAAAAGATAGAGGGGTCTGTTATTCCTACCGTGCTAAAAACAAGAAAAGCCAAGGCCTACTATCAAACCCAAAAATACTTTTCCCCTGGTGTCAACATGGGTTGTCTTCTGGCCTTCCTACGACCAGGTCTTGACCAGAACTTGGCCTTAAGCACTCCGAGAAACATTTTCTGCCTTGTCCATTCTTATTCAAAGATTTCAGGCTTCACTCACCATTGAAAAAACATTTTTATCATGGTATAGCTAACATTAAGCCTCCGTTGCAGCATCCGTGCTTCCTTGGGATCTCAACTTGGTTCTCCCTATCTTGCAAAACTACCCTTAGGGATATTCCTTTTAGATGATCACTTTTGCCATATAGCCTATTATGGTTATCACATTTGTCAGAGTTGCCAGCTATCTCTCTTGTAAGGAGCCATTCCTCATTCTTCACAAAAGACAGGGTAGTCTTATGCTCAAGATCATCCTTTCATCCCAAGGTGGTATCAGTATTCTAACTCAATGAGGGCATAGTACTACCATCTTTATGCTCTGTTCCAAAGGAGGTCTCTTTTCATTACCTGGTCATAGCCAGAACCATTAGTCTACCTCAATGCTGCAGCTTCAATCAGACAGATTCTGTATTATTCTGTCCTCAAAACCTCTCAAGGGACACCATGGTTTCAAATCCACCATTGTGAGACGGACAAAAAATCTCATCACTAGAGCTGACACCTTGGAGAACAAACCTGTTCCTGCACTTTTGTGTCCATTGCACCAGATCAGTGGGCATTTTGGCACCAGGCTTCCACTAGGTCCTCTGTTCATACTTTTTCAAATTTCTACCAGGTGGATGTCCAATCTTCTGCAGATGCATCTCTTAGGCCACAATTTCTTGCAGTGGCACTCTGAAGTTGGGTCGTTTTGACTCTTGGGCCTATTGGCACAGTTCTGTTTGCCTAGTTTTCCCATCTATTGCTTAGGGACATCCCAGAATCTATGAATACTTTCCCTGCGATCCTACTGTATTAATATAAAAGTAAATTTTGGTTTATTTGTGAATTTCATATCTTAGAACACAGGCCACTCTCCCTAACCCAGTGGTTCTCAACTCCTATCCTCAGGACCCACTAACAGGCCAGGTTTGCAAGCTAACTTTAATACATCACAGGTGATATTTCGTTTGCTGCTCAGTGATTGCAGTATTCTAGTCTGCATCTCTCCAAGGTAATACTTAGTCTGGCCTGTTGGTGGGTCCTGAGGACAGGAGTTGAGAACCACTGCCCTAACCATTCCTTGGTTACTCTGCATTGCTTGCAACAAAACTGATGAAGTGGGGGAAGGGTTTTAGCAGTGGTGGTCCACCTTTTTAGTGATGTTGAGGGCCTCACTTGAGGCCTCCATATCAAATTCAGTAAATGCTCAGTGTCAGAAAAGGCAAACGCACAACAGTTTATAGTCAGACTATAGGCATGTTAAAAGATGTTCAGACTGTGAACTTGATGCAAGGGATGGTCCGAGGCTGTGGACATAATACAGGAAATGGTCAGACTACAGACCGGCTGCAGGAGACTGAGGACATGCTTTAGGAGACTTTTTACATGAGACTGCTAGAATCACTACAACTGGGTAAGAGGGGAAAAACAGATTGTCTACAAAGGCACAGGGGTCCACATGAAAAGTGCCAAGGGGCCTCATGCCACCCCCGGGCAGAAGGTTGGTGTCCAGAGTTGTGTCTTCAAAAGCTTTGCCTGTGTCCAATCACCTTTACAAGCTGATTACAAGCCTATGAATACTTTGCCCGTGTCCTGTATTGTACTTTAAGATGAAATTTACAGGAAAGTCAAAACTTTTTTTTATTGACCTGGAGTTCGGCTTATAGTATGTATAGCGACCATGAAACTGATACGTTTTTTTTTTTTTTTCTTTTATGTCTTGTTCCCAAAGTTTTTCAAATATAACTTGATTTAATTGTAAATTTTTTTTTTTTGTTTGTTTTCAATATGCTTCACAGAATGCTTTAAAGTCTCCTTGTGAGAAGAGTATAGCAGATCACCTTACTCCCCAGGACCGCTGCTTAGCATGGCTTTCTTACATTCACCTCATGGAGTACAATACTCTACCTGCTAATTTCTATGACCCAACAATTGCAAACCCTTCCAGGATAGTTAACAAGGAGCCATTTATAATGCACTGGCTGAATTCCCAAAGTATAAAGACTGATCCTACCATGCTGCTTGCTCTATTTGAAGGTGTGTCAGAGTTGTATTTTTGCATGCTTGTTGTTTTTTCTTCTTTTTAACTGTAACAATTCTTGTACTGTACAACAAAGGCATTACTAGAGGTTAAACCAGTGCAGGAAGGGAAAGTTAAAAGCAAAAAACAAAAAAAAAAAAAACATACTTGCCTATATGGCTGCAGCATCAGTTCCCCCATTGGCTCCAAGCCTTACAACTGTGACATCACTTGACTGCTGATTGTTCAAATTTCAAGTCCATTCTGAGCACACAGCAGTGACAGGGCTCTGTGCTTTGCCCCTCAATTGCTCGGCACGGTCAAGCACCTGGGTGGCTCTCAATGTTGGGATACATCCAGACACTAGAGCGGCTCTGTGATGTCACAGGAGTGCACGCACTTTTGCACTCCTATGACCCACATGCAAAGTATGTCCACAGAACCTTTGGCCATATTGCTTTTAAAAGTAGTGTCCTGTAATTTTTTTAATAAAAAATAAAATAAAAACTATTTAATTTTAGTTAAACAAGATGGTAGAAAACATCCGACATAGTTGTATGACAATCAGTTATAACAGCAGAAAAGCCACAGATAAAATTGAATCAACAAAGTAGGATTCCAGGCAACACTGTATAAGTACAAATATTATCTGATAAATAGCTAGGCCCCCTTTTTACCCCATTGGGAACAAACTGTAAACAGGTGCAAAGAACCATAGTAAACAGTAATAAGGTAAGGTAATTGGACAGAATTTAAAGATGAAGATCTTGGAGCAATAGTGTTACTCACTGGAGTAATGCTGGGTTAGGATATGTGAATTTCAATTCATTTCTTTTAAGGGATTTAGAAGCTCTAGGGTGATCAGTCCAGATTTGCCATAATTTTTTAAAGGTAGGTATGTTTTTGTATGCTAGCACTTTGTCCTGCAATATATATATATTTTTTTTAAGTTTTACATATTCATTGTTAAAGTTTTCAGACAAGAAAGTTAATACATTTGTAGTGGTATACATTTTCAGTAGCAAAATTATTGAAGATGTTGTTAGAGTAGTTTTTGCCTAAATATAAGACTGCACACTTGCAATATAACCCAGGAACACCGCTGGAGCGGTGAGAGGTACACAGGAGGGAGCCATCTTTGATACATTGTAGTATTCTTATAAATTGATGTCTACCAGATTGTTAAAGTGAATTAAATCAAGATTACCCTGAAAATCATACCCCTGGAACAATATCCCTTAAGTATTGCCAAATAGATTTATAGATGACTTGTTTAATGTTAGTAGGGTACATATTACCCTAATATAAAGCAGTTTTCAAAATCGCCCCCTGAGGGACACAGTCTGTTTATGCTGCTGCCTACAGGTTGACTGGGCACTCGAAACGAAAAAAAAAAAAATTGTAGGTCAGCCCGGGAATATACCACCTACTTCCAGCATACCTCGTCGTTGGTTTTTATTTTATTTTTTTATTTTCTAATGTATTTTCTTCAGCTCTGCTATGAAACACAATCTAATCTTCTTCTTTTTTTTTTGCCTATTTATTCTTCAATCAAGACTACTACATTACAGCTAAGCTGTTCTCTATATTCAGCTAGCCAGGTCAACCTTTCCCCAGCTTGACTTTGCAATGTTCATGTTTTACCAGGGAATGTTTTAGCTTAATCTAATGCTAGCTTTAAGAGGGGTGGTCTTTCAAGTGACTCTGAACTGCAGACAGTCCCCAATTCTGTTGTAGGCTTGTCAGCATTTTTCTCTTCCCTCATTTGAACTGATTTTGGATGTCCCAACTGTACAGGACTTCCTGTATCCTTCAATTGATGAGAATAGACATTTTTTACACATACTGTAAAATCCTTTTCTTGGCGTTCATTGAGGAATACAGGTCCCACCCCTCTGTGTTTGAATATGCTCTTGGTGCTGCTTTGCCACAGACATATGCTGGGAATAGGCGTTCTCCTGGGCTGACCTACAATTTTGTTTGTCAGTATCGAATCCTCCTGTAGGCAACCGTATATTCCAACTTTACAATACTTTTGTTTCCCTTGATGGATTCCAAGAAAAGGATTTTACAATAAGTACAACATTTTATTTTTCTGTTTAAAATTCAAACCAAAATCTCTAAATCCATCATGCCAAGACCAGCGTGAAATTTTGAATATTTACACCACATATTCACTGATTTTGTTTTCTTTCTTCCCTTAGCTGCTGTTTTTTCATGTTCTGATGAAAACTTAAATGCCAAGGAAAGAATAGAAGTTTGCCTTCCACTTTATAAAAATATGATCCTCGTCAATCTTATTCTAGATAGGTAAGAACTGTACACACTATTGTTTAAAAAGTCATTATTATACACTTGTTAACATTATGGGCATTTTTCCATAGGTCTTCTGCAGCAGTGGACATGTGTAAACAGCTGCTTGATGATTGGAGCGATAATTGTGACATCCTAGAGGCTTTATGTTCTGTATATCTTAAAATTGAACAACCAAATGATGGCATGGAAGTCTGGATGACTGCATTCAGAAATAGTCCTGGAAACGCACAAATATTATATAATGTCTGCAGATTTTTAGTAGAACAGGTAAATTTGTACTACTTAGGTGTGTATTGTGCAGACCTGTGGTCTTTTTGGTATATTCCAGTTGCCTTTTCCCCATACCAATATTTTCCATCAGAAATGTGTTTGGTGTTGAGTTACAATTTATCTTTTCTATGTTGTGTGACAATTATTTCCCTGTGTGAACAGTTTGCACCAACTATAGTATAGCCTTAAAAGGATTGACTTTGACGTGGCCATTTTTACCTGTATTTTTTTTTTCAACACACAAGGGTATGGCCTCACCATCACAATAGTACAGAGTAGGGCAACCCATAACTTTTACAGCATGGTTTATAAAAGTAAAAACTACAATTAAAAAAAAAAAAGTACCCTTTGTTGGTCAATGTCCACCTGTGTATTTTTACCTCAGCATGTGTTGGTACAAAGTTCATTTACATTGGCATACATTTAGGTTTACTTGGCCTCTTCCCCCCTCTTCTCTCTCCCTCCCCACAAAGCTCAGCAGTTTAGTGTCAGATTAATCAAGGCTTGAGAGAAGCATTGTTTTTCTGTTTTATGGTCCCAAGGAAATGTTTCCTCTTGCAGGGATGGTTTGATAATATACCAGTGTTAATGGAAGAATTCCTCAAGTCATTCTTTGAAACAGTCGATGATCAGTACAGTCCAGCAGATCTTCTGAGGTGAGTTATCTTTTTATATAATTGTAAGCAACTATAAGTGCCATATTTATCGGCGTATAACACGCACTCTTTTTCCCCTGAAAATAGAAGGCAAACAGTGCCTGTGTGTTATAAGCCGATCTTCTCTATTTGTTTTGTCAACAATGGGGTGGGTATCGGGCGGTCAGCCTTGGTTGCCACACATTGGGGGAGGGGGGTGTAAGGAATTATATTTTCCTTAACTTTAGAGTATGCTGTTCCAGGAGACTGGGGGTCTCTTGAGAGTGCAGGGGGGCTGTGAACTGTGCAGAGGTGGGGGACTGAATTATTTTTTTCCTGAAACTTCCCTCTTAAAATTAGGGTGTGTGTTTTACGCCGATACATACGGTAGTTCTCCAAAGCCAGGTTTTATGAACTTTTTTTGTATGCCGTTATCTTTTCTGTATGAAACAGGTAATGGGTACTTGACATGTTGTGGAAGGGTGCCCTGGCTGTGTGGCGAGTATAGTAACGTGCCAGTCTGACCTGGTTTAAGGCTGGGTTCACATGCATGCGGCTGCGGTTTCAGTGCGGCAGTTCTGTTCACTGGTGTGAATTTTTACCTGAAATCGCACCTGAACCGTATCGAAAACCACACTGCGGCCGTACTTGTTTGAACTTGTTGCTTTGAATAAGGCTGCTGGTTCACATGTTATGTGAATCAGATATTCAAAATGCATCCGATTTGAATATATGTGAACCAAGCCTAAAAAGAGTTCCCTGGAACTGGGCAACACAGGACATTTGTTCAGACATGAGAGAAACGCATAGGGGTTGATTTACTGAAACTGGAGAGTGCAAAATATGGTGCAGTTGTGCATGGTAGTCAATTGGCTTTAACTTCAGCTTGTTTTAAGCAGGCTGTCACTTCTCAATTATCTTTTGGGAAATGTTTCATGGCTTTTATATTGACCTCTGGTTTCAATATTTGTGTTACTGACCTAGAACAAGTCGTTCCCCCTTGTTCCCAGCGGCGCTGGCATTACTACTGTGGGCACCTGGCTGTGGCTTCACCTTTTTTTTTTTTTTTTTTTTCCCAATTTATTTTTTATTATTTTTAAGCAATTTATTTTTTTTTTTTTGGTGGCAACACCATTTTAAGGATGAGGAAGTGCAGATTTCCATGTCCATTTCATTATAAAAGCTCCTAAAGTCATTGTAAACCCCAGTCATGGAATTTGAGCAAAGCACATACTCACCGGCCACATTATTATTAGGTACACCTGTTCAATTGCCTGTTAACACAAATTGCTAATCAGCCAATTACATGGCAGCAACTCAATGCATTTAGGCATCTAGACATTGTGAAGACTTTCTGAAGTTCAAACTGAGCATAGGAAGAAAGGGATTTAGGTGTCTTTAAACGTGGCATGGTTGTTCCAGACGGGATGGTCTGAGTATTTCAAAAACTGCTGATCTACTGGGATTTCCACACACAACCATTTCTAGGGTTTACAGAGAATGGTCTGAAAAAGAGGAAATATCAAGTGAGCTGCTGTTATGTAGATAAAAATGCATTGATGTCAGGAGAATGTGCAGACTGGTTTGGGATGCATAATACCATCTCTGAACGCACAACACATGGAACCTTGAAGCAGATAAGCTACAGCAGCAGAAGACAATACCGGGTGCTACTTCTGTCTGCTAAGCACTGGAAACTGAGTCTACAATCTGCACAGGCTCACCAAAATTGGACAATAGAAGATTGGAAAAATGTTGCCTGGTCTGATGATTCTCTATTTCAGCTGTGACAGTGGAGGATTTGTTTCATCTGTGTATCACCTGAGGCTCTTCACTGGGTAATACAGTGCATCTGGAAAGTATTCACACAATGCTTCACTCTTTCCACATTTTGTTACATCCCTAGTCCAAAAATGTAATTTATTATTTTCCTCAAAACTCTACAAACCATAGTCCATAATTACAACGTGAAAGAAGTTTTTTTTTTTTTACAGCCTTTGCTCAATACTTTGTTGAAGCACCTTTGGCACCAATTACAGCCTCAAGTCTTTGAGTATGATACAAGCTTGGCACAACAATTTTTTTGTCAGTTTTTCTCCCATTCTTCTTTGCAAGACCTCTCAAGTTCCGTCAGGTTGGATGGGGCGCGTCAGTGCACAGCCATTTTCAGATCTCTCCAGAGATGTTCAATCGGGTTCAAGTCTGGGTTCTGGCTGGGCCACTCAAGGACATTTACAGTTGTCCCGTATTCATTCTGTTATCTTGGCTATGTGCTTAGGGTCATTGTCCTGTTGGAAGATGAACCTTCTCCCCAGTCTGAGATCCAAAGCACTCATCAAGGATGTTTCTCTACGTTGCTGCATTCATCTTTCCCTTGATCATTAATAGTCTCCCAGCTCCCGTCACTGAAAAACATCCCCACAACATAATGCTGCCACCACCATGCTTCACTGTAGAGATGGTATTGGCCAGGCGATGAGCGGAGCCTGGTTTCCTCCAGACATCATACTTGCCATTTGGGTCAGTTACATTTTTGTTTCATCAGACCAGAGAATTTTATTTCTCTATTATAATTTATTATTGTTCAGGATTTATATAGCGCCAACAGTTTACATAGTGCTTAACAAAATGAAGGCAGACCGTACAGTTGCATTACAATTTTGGTACAAGAGGAATCGGAAGACCCTGCTCGTTGGAGCTTACAATCCAAGATTTGGTTTGTGCTCTGACATGCACTGTAAACTGTGGTACCTTTATATAGACAGATGTGTGCCCGTCCAAATGTCCAATCAACTAAATTATAACCAGATCAAAAAGTTCTCCTGAAAGCTTTCAGGCAGCAAAAAGATCAAATTTAAACCCTTGATTTGGTATAAAAAGGTATTACAAAAGAAAATAAATAAATCGACTTTTAAAATTATGAGCTCTGGTATGCATAACCTCTACATCAAATCTTTTTTAACTGGCAACCGACCGTGTATATGAAAATTGTGACTCAATGTTGCCCAGAAGATCCCCCAACGTGTTTCGAGTTGTACTAATTCATATCTTCCTCAGGGGGATGAGGACCTCTAAATCATAGAGCATATATGGTTAAAGCCTTTGCATAACAAAATGTGTGTGTATGTGTGGATAGAGAGAGCGATAATCTCTGTATCTATATAGATCTCAAGAATCGTACATTGAAATAAGGGGGTTATATATGTAGCCAGGGCATTTTAAAAAGGCACCCAAGCAGAGTAGTTCAAAAAGGGTATCAACTGAATTTACCACAGGTGGACTCCAAGTTGTACAAACATCTCAAGGATGATCAGTGGAAACGGGATGCATCTGAGCCCAATTTTGAGTGTCATGGCAAAGGCTGTGAATACGTATGTACATGTTGTGTTTTTTTTTTTTTTTTTAATTTAACAATTTTAAAAAAAATAAATTTGCAAAGATTTCAAACTTCTTTCACGTTGTCATTCTTGGGTATTTGTATAATTTTGAGGAAAATAATTGTTAGAATTTTTGGAAAAATGCTGAAAAACAAAATGTCAAGGGTGAAGCGCTGGATGCACTGTGAGGGTTTATAACCACTTTAATGTTTGCTGCGACGGATACAAAATACACAGCTATGTCACTCATTCTGAATTCTGTGAATGAATGAGCTACATTTTCCATCTTCCACCATGATGGACTGCTTGTAGTTCTCTGTGAACTGTGAGGATACTGGTGAGTGCTTTTGTAATTCATAGATTCTTCCTGGACTTCAGCAATTGTCTGCCCGTATGGGTGGTACGGGAACACAGTCTCTGCAGAAGCCTGACATTACACCTGCAACGTGCTGATCACAGGTGCAATGCTCTGCAAGCTCCTAAGAAGAAAAAAATTATAGATGTATAAATCATGTGTATTTTTTATTTAAATTTAACCTCTTGCCTACCGGCGCACGACGATGTACGTCGACAGAATGACACGGACAGGCATAAGGGCGTACAGGTACGTCCCCTTTAAGATGCCGCCGCGCCATCGGGCGCGCGCCAGTCTGGACCCCCGTAATTTATTAATAAAAATGCTATAAAACTATCCCCTATCTTGTAAACGCTATAACTTCTGCGCAAACCAATCAATCGCTAATTGCGATTTTCTTTTTATTTATTTTTTTACCAAAAATATGTAGAATACGTATCGGCCTAAACTGAGGAAAAAATGTATTTTTATATATTTTTGGGGGATATTTATTATAGCAAAAAATAAAAAAGAGTGCGTTTTTTCAAAATTTTCGCTCTTTTTTTTGTTTATAGCGCAAAAAAATAAAAACCGCAGGGACGATCAAATACCACCAAAAGAAAGCTCTATTTGTTGGAAAAAAAGGACATCAATTTTGTTTGGGAGCTACGTCGCACGACCGCACTTATGTCAGTTAAAGCGACACAGTGCCGAATCGCAAAAAGGGGCCTGGTCCTTTGGCTGCAAATTGGTTCGGTCTGAAAGTGGTTAATCTTTCATACACTTGAGCTACTTATTAAAAATTTAGTTTTTACCCACAGTATTGTGAATGTCCTCACTTTCACGTCCCTGACCATTTTAACTGCAGTGATTATTTACCACTCGAGGGAGTCACTTCTATGTATTTTCACTGGAAGTGGAGAGCCTACCTTAATATGACCACGTGTAATCCTGAGATATGGGTGTCCAAAGCCTTCCAAATCACAGGAAGGAAATATTTTTATTTTTTAATGCATGCTTATCTAATTATGCAAGTTAATTTTCCTTCACAGGCATCTACTAAATCTCTCCGTGCCACTGGATTTCAAAGCACCTGTATGCAAAGTCGAAGGATGTTTTAATGCTTCAGATTTGCAAACGTCCTATCTATGGCTTGTTTTCTGGTGAGTTTTTTATTTTTTTTATTTTTTCTGCTGGTCTTAAATCATTGCTACTGGAGAAAACATGTTCACTAAGTGAGCTATTTTTGTGCGGTCAGCTGCATGCTTATCTGGTAAAGCGTTAAAGTGGTCCTAAGCGCAAAACGTGAAGATGTCATACGTTATAAGGCACTGTTAAAAAATGTATACTGCTTGAGCACAATTAACATTTCTATCTCTCTATCTTGAATTCCTTCTGAAAATAGCGCACCAACTGGTATGTGAGCGTGCCTAAGCACTCCTGTGCCTACAGCCTTATAGCTGTAGAACTGCATTATACAGTATAGATCAGAGCATGCCTCTGATATTTAGTTTTTGGAGATTTGGTGATGTAACGACCGTGCAGCTCACTTTTTCATTTGCTGGAACAAAATCCTGCGTCTCCGTCATCTCAATTTGGAGAGAGTCCAAAACAAGGCATGGTCAGACAGTAATGGGGAAAGATCAGCTGCAGGGAGACCACAAGATAATACAGGTCCTTTGCCCTGTGTCTGCCTTTTTTAGGGCACAACTTTCTTTCCTTTCCTTTCCTTTCTTTCCTTTCTTTCCTTCCTTCCTTCCTTCCTTCCTTCCTTCCTTCCTTCCTTCCTTCCTTCCTTCCTCTTTTCCCCTTCCTTCTTTTCCCCTTTTTTATTTATTTATTTTTTTTTCCCCCCTCCCTTCCCTTTTTTTTTTTTCCCCTCTCCTCCTTTCATCCTCCCCCCACTGGCATTGCGATCACATGAAAAATTGGAATAAGACACCTGTAGATGGAGACAATATACAACGTCGGGTCTAATGATCACAACCACAGCAGCATTAATACTACAACATCACAACTGCCTAATGACATGTAGTCGAGTGGAGAAAAAGCACTGAAATGAGCACTATGGCCAAAACCAAAAAAGAAATACAATAGAGAAAATGGCAAAGAGCAACCACCCACACCAGGCTCCCTCCCCAGGAGTCACCGTCCAAACGGGGCGCCAACAATTTAGGAAGACTTCAGGTTGAAGGGGTTTGTAACAGTTCCCAAACCCAGTTATTGGCATAGCACAGTTTTGAAGTGAAATTGGATGACTACTTTTAATTTAATTTTTACCTGGTTTTCCAGAGTATAAGGGTTTAAGTAATGTGCTGCATTTCCTGTATCGCCAACCAAAGTCACTGTGACATGCACTTTATTTGTATTTGCAGCCTATGGCAATCTCTATATGCCAGCACAGCTGAGTCAGCTGATGCATTTGAATCTGCATTGGGGGCTGTTGCTCAACAGAATATGCTGCAGAAGCTTTGGATGGAGTGAGTAAAAGTATTCTATGATTTTACATGAAACATTTCACACGTACAACTGTCGTAATATTTTTTTGTCTTTTTCGTTTCAGTTATCTTGTCTTTACTAACAGCAAACTTGTGGGATTCATAAATAAAGTCCAAGACTGTAAGCATTTTACAGATTTAGTTAACAGATGCCTACTGACTGTTCCTACACGGCACCCAACTCCTTTTAGCACAGCTGATTATTGGACCAACTATGAGTTTCACAATTCGGTAAGTTTTTTTATTTTATTTATTTTTTCTACTTTAATATTCCCATATTTTCATTTGAAGACACTCATTTGGGTTTTAAATATAGAAAGTTTTATGCCACCGTTCTGCTTACAACATTGAGCTGAACATCCAGGTTTAGAAAAGCTGTTAATTTCCAAACAAATTCTAAGGGCTCTTTCACACTGGCTGGCTCTTCCGGCAGATCCCCGCTGAGCAGGCAGATGACAATTCTACAGGTGATACTCGAAAAATTAGAATATCGTGCAAAAGTTAATTTATTTCATTAATGCAACTTAAAAGGTGAAACTAATGAGATAGACTCATTACATGCAAAGCAAGATAGTTCAAGCTGTGATTTGTCATAATTGTGAAGATTATGGCTTACAGCTCATGAAAACCCCAAATCCACAATCTCAGAAAATTTGAATATTGTGAAAAGGTGCAATGTTCTAGGCTCAGTGTTCAACTCTAATCAGCTAATAAAGCCATAACGCCTGCAAAGGGCCTTTAAATGGTCTGTCTGGTTCAGTAGGAATCGCAATCATGGGAAAGACTGCTGACCTGACAGTTGTGCAGAAAACCATCATTGAAAAAACCTAGCTCAAGGACCGTGGGATTACTGTGCTTGATTGGCCAGCAAACTCCCCTGACCTGAACCCCATAGAAAATCTATGGGGCATTGCCAAGAGAAAGATGAGACATGAGACCGAACAATGCTGAAGGCCGATATGGAAGACCGGGATGCTTCAATAACACCTCAGCAGTGCCCCAGGCTGATAGCTTCCATGCCACGCTGCATTAAGGCAGTAATTGCTGCAAAAGGGGCCCAAACCATGTACTGAGTACATGTGCATGCTTACGCTTTTCAGAGGTCCAATATTGTTCTATGTACAATTCTTGTTTTATTGATTGCATGTAATCTAATTTTCTGAGATTGTGGATTTGGGGTTTTCATGAGCTGTAAGCCATTATCACAATTATGACGAATCACAGCTTGAACTATCTCATATATTAGTTTCACCTTTTAAAGTTGCCATAGTAAAATAACTTTAACTTTTGCACAATTTTCTAATTTATCGAGTATCACCTGTTTATCTGCTCCACTTATATAGAGTGGACACAGACAATGCACGCTTTCCTCTATGGGTGGTCGATTTGTAAATGGGCAGGTCATACGATCGTCATAAATCTGCCAGACAGATGAGGAATGGATTCTCTATTAGTCTGTGTCGGCAGGTGTAAATTAACACGTCAGTTTACTCCTGCAGCTCCTTAGAGGGTAATAAATGGTCTGATCGTGTCCGCCTAAAAAACTGACAGGCACACTCAATCGGTCCGCCCGTGTGAAAGGGGCTTTGGCAGGTAACTTATAAAATGTTTATGCACAATCAGTTACTAAAGTGTTACCTGATTTATTCTACTCCACCTCAGTGCAGCATGACTGGGCTGGTGGAAAGTCAGATTCCCTCATGTATAATTCAGGAATGGGAATTGTTCAGTGTTGGTCCACAGCTGCCAATCCAATTCATATCTTTACAAATATGAATTGGTTGTTGGAGCAACATAGAATTGTTCTCATTAAAGACCACTAATAAGAGGCTGTAATCTTCAGCATGTGCCCACCCCCCAGGTTTCCATGTGTGTGTGATTGCTTTGTGTTGCAGACTTTCACTGTGTTTATAGACACAATTGCATTTTTACTGGGTTATGTTTTTTGCTTTCAGGTTATTTACTTCTATGTGAGCTGTGTTCCCAAGTCACAGCATTCTAAGATTTTGGAGCGCTTTTCCTCCATGATGCCTGCAAATCTTGGTCTTGCACTCAGGTGAGCTAATTGTTTTTAAAGTGTTTAAGAGTTCACTTGTTTGGATTCTGTTAGCAATACGGCAGCAGTTATTTTTAAATAGTATACTTGGCTAATTTTGATACTTAAACTGTAATTTCTTTTGCAACTTGCAAGCAGTTATTTTTTCTTGTTATAAAAGGGCATTCTAGAAAAATTTCCAAGACCCCCCCGACCTTTTAATATATTTTATAGTCATGGACACCTTTTTGGCTGGTTTTTTTTTTTTTTTCGCAGCAGCTGCATTTACAGAGCAACTCCCAGTTGTCTTTTGACAACCAGAATTTTCTGCCAAATGTAAGAGGATGGAGACAAAAATCCGTGTAGCAAACCCAGTTGCCCACAAGTACTAAAAAAAATATTTTTAGGCTCCATTCACACTTGTGCGTTTTGTCATGCAAAGTAGGACATCAAAGTTGCATAAGTCGTTCCCTACGTTTTCTAATGATGACCATTAATATGTGCGACTTAAAGTTGTAGCGACTTCAAAGTAGTTCATGCACTACTTTGGTCCGAGTTTCAGGCAACTTGAGAGTCATAGACTTCAATGTTAACCCTCAAAAGCTGCATGAAAGTAGTGCCTGAATGTAACTTGTGTGCAACAGTTTATTGTCACTGGTCAGTCTCAAGTTGCACCCATCCAAAGTTGCGTCAGTGTTGCGCTCCAAAGTCGTACAAGTGTGAATGGAGCCTTATAAGCAATATATGGAACTTTTATGCAAGCCTGGAAGAAGCAAATACTAATGGCAATCGTAATGATTCACAGAATTAAAGCGGTGTTCCGCCTGGGAAAAAAGTCAGCAGCTACAAATACTGCAGCGGCTGACCTAATATATAGACACTTACCTGTCCAGGGAGCCCGTGATGGCGGCACCCCAGCTGATTTTCGGATCGGCTGTCGGGTGCAGCCTCCGCCATTCGTCGTAAGGGAAACCGGCAGTGATGCCTTTCGGCTTCACAGCCGGTTCCCTACTGCACATGCACGAAGCTCACTGCGCTTACTAATTGGCCTGGCAGGGGAAGGAGGAGGGGGGCTGAAATTCCGAGGGGCGGCACAGTCTCCTGGAAGTGGGGAGGGGTACCTGTCCAAAACGGATACCCCTCAAAAGGTGGCACGGGGGGGGGGGGGGGGGGGGCTGGACAGATCAGTGTAAGTTCCATTTTTGTTTGGAACTCCACTTTAAATTGTTATACTGCTCAGCAATTACATTTTGTCTTTTAATTATTTACTTGTATTCTCCCAGGCAGAGCAGAAAAAATACAGCTGGCCATAGTTTTCAAACAAAATTTCTTGGGAAAAGAATGTTCTAAAGAAGTTTTGTTTTTTGAATCCTTAGTGGGTCAGTTCGACGTTCATTTTTTGACTGCAGTGACGAGATAATTTAAAGGAGCAGGATTTTTTTTTTTTTTTTTTTTGTTGAAGGAACAAATTTACAGTTTGTGGTTTTCGCTCGGTAAAGTCCATTTATTACAAAATCAAATGTTAAAAGCAAACAATCTTTCAAATGTTATAAGAATTTTAAACAAAAATTCTATCAATCTATGGCCAGCTTTAAAAGGCTTTCCAATCACCTGGCTGGTGTCTCTCATGACAAACATTAAAGGCTTTCTCCAGCCCCTTAGACCACGTGTCACTTATGAGCTCTAAGCTTATACATTAATCAGGTCATCCTTCTTTTAGAAATAATTTTCTTAAATATTTTTTCAAAAGCATAAGTACAGGTAAGGTGTGGTCAGTATAAATTGCGAGTTAACAATTGTTTTATAGAAAGACACATTATTTGTATAAATGCCAATGTGAGTACAAAGGGAAAACTCAGTAAGATTGTGACTGGCTGGTCTCAAATACCAAATAATTCCAAAAGTAGCTGAAGTGTAGGGAGAATAGAATACGGTTTCAATCTAGATGTAGGAAGCAAAGAAGAAATATGTTATGTGGTTATCTTGAATAGAGGACTGTATTGTCTGTCATAAAAATGATCTTGTTGGCACTAAGGTGAGTGGGGAACTGGGGGAAGGGAGGAAGTACAACAACATGGGCATTGGAAATGGTGATACTAGGGGCGCAGTAACTGGTGGAGAGGGAAGGAAAAGAAGAAGAGTGGAAAGGGTTTAATAGTACCCATAATCCTCTGCTTCACCTCCATAAAGTTTCGGGTTGGCTGCCACCAGGCTTTAGTAATAGTTTGTGTTTCTAAGAAAATTATATATGCAAATTTTAGTCTGCACCTAGTGAGATGGAAAAATAGGCTTGTGAAATAACACATACCATGGCTTGCGGGTTAAAGTGATTGTAAACCGTCACATATACCCAGTAAACTTACTGGCCTCAGGCGATGCACAGAGATGAAACAAATCAGTGTACATAAGTTTTACCTGTTTATCTGTAGCCATGTCTACAACCGTTCAAAGTGCTGACTTTTCAAAGCTTGTCTGAGTTCAGAAATAAAAAAAGGGGGGGGGTGGTGGGGAAGCTGAAGTTTTCTCTGCAGAGCTCAGTGAGCTGATTGGAGTGAAGTGACACGCCCCCCTTCCCACAGGAACAGAGCTGTGGCTGTCACTCTGCTGGAGGTCCCTCCCTTGTCACCATTTTTCTATTGGTGTCAGGGAAACTTATCAGGAGTGATTTATGCGAACGAAGGCACAAAGCAGTAGACAGAAATGACCCGACCCCCATACACAGGGCAAGAATGTCGGAAGAAAAAAAAAGTTCAAGAAAAGACATTCTGCCCATGTGTATGTCAGTCTGTCTGACAGAAGCTGGCTGTTTTTTTTCGGACATGCATGCTGGAAAACCTGTAGCCGACAGATTTCCGATGAGCCCTAAAAGTCTTGTGAGGTGCACTGTTCTGTGAGTAAATTACATCAAGCCTATTTTACAGTACTAAGTATTATAGAATTTCTGGAGAGCAGGGAAGGAGTGAGATTGAGCACTAATAGGTGCACTTATGCTTTATAGTTTATACTAGCAGCTTAACATTGTCTTACTATCACATGTACAGTCAGTGTGTGTGTTTTTTATAATTATCCACCTCTAGGGTACTTAAGCAAGAATTGGAAGACAACAATATGCAAACTGTGAAAATGCAGTCGAAGATGTTTACGTATAACTTCCCAATGTGCCTGCCCATCTGGAAAATGTAATGTACAAATATTTTTGCATTTTATGTAGTGTGCAGGTAACGATACATTTTATGATTTATGATGGGGATACCAGTTTTAGGCAGTCTAAAGACTTTTGTAATAAAAAAGTGGCCCTTGTGTGTCACCTTAATCAATTAATTTTATTTTCTGATTTTGAAGCAGTCTACTATGTATAACTATTCAAGCTGGTTATTTTGTACTAGTTAGTTGAGTTGCATGTCTTCATTCTCTGGTAGTATATTTTTAACATATAATATAATTAATCTTTCTTTTGTTTGCTACCCTTAGAGCCATTGCAGCAGAAACTTTACTAAAAGGACAGAAGGAGGTAAGTTAAACGTTCTATTGCTATAGAGAGCTGCAGTAACATTACTGGTATTAATGGGGTTTCATTATGACTTTGTATTATGTATTCTACAAATAGTACTTTTATATATTCATTCCAAAACGGGAATGCAAGCTAGCCAAATGTTGCAACCTCCAGAACATTGCTTGTATGAGCTTAAATACTTGGCCTCCCTCATTTAGTTTGTGTTCCATTTGGGCTGGGATCGAACTGCAGCAGAGTAGTGGATGCAGATGAAATGAAATGGGACCTGCCCTACTGTATTCCACAGTCTGAGTATTCAGTGCTCGCGCTACTATTACTGTTCTCTTTGGGATTCAGTGAACTCAACATGCAGTACTTGCTGAAGTCCTTTGACCCAACAGCAAAAAGAGCACATCTACCTTGCTCACTGACATGGAACAAGCAGGTGAATGTCAGGCGTCAGTAATGTCTCGCCATCTAGTAATGTATTAAAGAAAAAATAAAATGGTGTATACAAAATACTTGCAATCTGATCAGTTCCGCCTGAATGCTGTATGGCTGTGCATTAATGTCCTGGCCTCAGGCAACTTGAATTGAGATCGCAGTGCTGTTCCCAAACTAGATTTATATTTTTTCCTTAGGTGGTGGTTGATCACCACTGGGTTTTTGAATTTTTTTTTGTGATATAAGCGAAAGACCGAAAAGTTTGGGGGAAGCAAGCATGTTTTTTACTTTCTACTACAAAACATGCAATAAAAAAAATTACAAAATCAAATTTCTTAAGTTTTTTTTTTTTTTTTTGGCCAAAACTTAAAAAAAAAATTTCAATAAGTGTATAGATTGGATTGCATGAAAGTTATAGCTCCTACAAACTATGCTGGTTATATACTGGAATTATTTTTCTCTTTTATATTATGAATGGCTGTGGTCAGTCACGGGACTGTGATAGTGCTGCAGTCTGACACTAATTGCCAATGACCTCACTAGTGACGCTAATACAGTGATCAGTGTTAATCTACATGGTCACTGTACTAATGACATCTAGGGCGATCAAGTGGTGAAATGTGTGCCTAACAACAATGTGTAAAATGTGCTGCTTTTTACTACAGATCTTTTTGTTTCTTATCCCAGCTTTACAGAGATCATTCCCTCTGTACAGAGCCCTGTGTTGATTGTCAACACAGGGCTCTGGGCTGTGATTGGACACAACCGCACAGCAGGTCCTAGTCACAAATAATTTGCTGGGACTTGTATGGGTGCGTCACTTTGCCTTTTTGTCCGGCCACAGTATATTGCAAGTGGTCCACATGTTGGTTATACATATTACTCATAATGTGGTTATACTAAATCTGAATTTATATTTACAGCATAAAACTCATGTAGGGACATAAATTGCCTATTTTAAGAATCTGGTGAATGGGTCACGTAGTGCCCAAGAATGTAGCGTGGATGACTGTTTAAAATTAGAATGTTTATTTTTTACTCCTAGTGACCCATATGTATTTTTCTCTTCCCTCCTTTTCTCAAATGCACCTTGTTCTGCAGGTCCATCGGTTGTATGAAAGAGCACTTCAGAAGTTGCCTCTGTGTGCTGAACTCTGGAAAGATGTAATGTTTTCATCTGTTTTTATTTGTGGGGGTTATGCATATATATTTTTTTTGTTTACCATGTCTGTAGTTGTGTACACAGTACATCATCCTTACCAGTTGTGCTTCCCCATCTTTTGCAGCAACTCTTGTTTGAAGCATCAGGAGGAGGTAAAACTGATAACCTGAGAAAACTAGTTTTCAAGTGCCAAGAGGTTGGAGTCAGCCTAGATGAGCTCTTAAATTTAAAAACAGAAAGCAAGAATCACTGAACACTGGTTGGTTTGCATTCATGCCAAAGTCCTATACTAAATTGCCAAAACGGTCCTGAAAAGTCTGTTTCAGATTAGCATATGAAAGTCAGACCTCCTCTGAATCAACAATGCTTTCTTAAAGATGGGCAATAAATTTTGATTTCCCAGTTAAACGGAAGATTTGAATCCCAAACTCATGCCTACTTCTAGGCCCAACAAGATTCTCTCTTAACATCATGTCCGTAAGTATAGATAAATCGACTGCTGTTTTATTGTTTGTCTGTTTTTGTGTTCTCCTCTTACCCTTGATTTATTTTGCAATCCCCATTTGTTGTGCCGTTTTCTAACTTGCTTGACTCTCTCACTGATGCCTGTGAGACCTTGTGTTTAGCTATGGAGACTGCTGTTTACAATCCACTTAGGAACACTCAGTCTCTCTCTTCAGTCTTCTTAATCTTTACTTAATTTCTTCTCATTTTAAAGAGATCTCTGGGGAACCGACTAATTTTTTTATAGCTAAGGCAAAAAGCAGCAGGCCCTCAGCAGAAGCAAGGCCATCAGTCTGCTAAGTGCACTTGAGGGAAACCCCCTTTTTCTATTTCTGTTTTTCGTTTTTTATTTTATTTTTTCGTTTTTTTTTTTTTTTTTTTTTTTTTTTTTTTTTATGTCCCCTTTACATTACTGAGCTTTGGACTCTAAAATGGAGACTGTTAAACTTGAAGACATAAGATACTATTGCAAAAAGCCAGAGCATCAGAGCCGAAGAGTGGTCAAATGATATGTGCAATTTTTCTTTGTTAAGTTTAATTTATAATAAAGTTTAACAGTATATAATGGAAGACATATGTTTTGTATTCTGGTACTACCTTGTGTAGTATGAAAACTGTTTATAAAGATATTTTAAATATTAAATTTTTAAAAAAAAATTAAATCCGCCTTCTTTTTTTTTTTTTTTCTTCCATGTATTGGGGCTTTTACGTGTGTTTTTAATTTGGGGGGGGGGGGGCAGGCTTTGGAGAGAGAAACTTATGCTAGTACCTACAAATTAAAGCTGACTTTCTATGAAAAATGGAAGGTCTGGTAGGCCACCTGCCACCCAATCAATATTGGCTACAAAAAAAAGTACCTCTGTCTTGGCTTATGGAAGGTGCAGACAACATCGTCATGCCTCACCATTGCCTCCTAGAATAGCTGGGCACTTGAAATTCTGCAAGAATGTGCCACCAGCCCAGTACAGTGCCTGTAAGGTTTAGTGCATGGGTGCTCAACCTGTGGCCCTCCAGCTGTTGCGGAACTACAAGTCCCATGAGGCAAGATGAATTACAAGCATGATGGGACTTGTAGTTCCACTACAGCTGGAGTGCCATAGGTAGAGCATCCATGGTTTAGTGATATTCTCTCTGAGAAGCTGGGGTTAAAGTAAATCTTTGTTGTAGTTAACTTTGTGACCATGTTATTGCGGCTTCCGCCCACCCCAGACTTTCATACCTTTCCAAGACCCAGATAGATCTAAATAAAATAGTGGTGCTGTATGGTGTGATGGTGTGCCTTGAGATGAAAAGCCTTTTTTCCCTTTTTTTTTTTTTTTTTGTTGCTCATGCTACATCCATACAAAATAATTGGTTAAAGGCGAAGTTCACCTTTCAGAGCATTTTACACCCACATGTAACATGCTCCAGACCTGCTCCCTGCATCCAAGATCCCCCCCTCTCCATCCCTGTGACAGCGGATCATAATCTGCCCTCATACGGCTGCGTCATTCATTTACAGCAATCTAGGAATATGAGTACAAGTACTGTCAGCCATTGCAGCTGATGGCTTGTAATCCTGAATGAGCTGCGAGGATGCTGATGAGTGCTCTTGTAGTTCATTCACAAGCCCTGCAGCTTGTAAACAGCCCCTGAATGAAAAAAATAAATGCACATTCCCCCCCCCCCCCTCCCCGTGAGCTTGTCCTTTTTAATATTCTATAAAGGAAGTATAACTTAACTGAGTAATATTTAAAGAATCTCAGTTTATACATCTGAAAAATGTATCCAGGGTCTCAACCACATATAGTAAGTTGTCAGCATGATTGACTATTTAGATTTGTCATTCTGAATGGTTACAGTGGCACAGCAACCCAAATGTATATGGATTCTTTTTTTTGGGGGGGGGGTTCATGGTTGATGGGTTGCAACTTCTGTTGCTTTTCTTTTGTGGTCTGTGTTCCTGCTGGGGTCAATTCCTTACTTTTTTCTTTCACTGGAAAGTGATGTGAAATACTGCCTTTTTGCGGCTGGATTCACAATTTTGTATCTGGTTGCAGTTATTTAGCAGTTAGGCTGCCAATCGCCTCAATGGACATAAAACTGCATATGACTCCCAGATATGTGCATTGGACAGGTGACAGTCGGAATTTATCCTTTCTGGCTTTAGTTATTTTTTCACCTTGCGAAGATTGTCACTGGTCCAGACAGTAGTTTAAACCTGACAAGTTTTTAACCTTACCAACTTTATACAAACCTAAGGGCAAAAATTACATTCTGCTTTTTAGCGTGTCTTTTGACATCAAGATGTGTGGATAGATGGATATGGAGTATCTCACTAAAGTGTGTACACCCCTCACATTTTTGTAACTATTTTATTATCTTTTCATGTGACAACACTAAAGAAATTACACTTTGCTAAAATGTGAAGTAGTGAGTGTACAGCTTGTATAACTGTAAATTTGCAGTCCCCTTAAAAAAAAAATCAACACACAGCCATTAATGTCTAAACTGCTGGCAACAAAAGCGAGTAAACCCCTAAGTGAAAATTTTCAAATTGGGGTCATGTGACTTGTTAGTGTTACAAGGTCTCAGGTGTGAATGGGGAACAGGTGTGTTAAATTTGGTGTCATCACTCTCACTCGCTTATACTGGTCACTGGGAGTTCAACATGGCACCTTTTGGGTGGCGCTCTGCTTTAAGAATGAATAGCTTGTTCACCTATGAAGTCCAAGACATGTGCACATTTTACTCCATGAGCATTAACAGTTTATATCTCCAATGTCAGTCTGCTGTATCGTTGGATTCAATAGTGATAAGGGTTACTGGCCACATATACACAAATTGTGCTGACAATGTTCTGATGGTGTTTGGACAAACCAAGAAGGGGAAAACTTTTCCAATGGTCTAGAGGAGGCATGTCAAACAGGGCGGTTGTGTGTACACACAATGTAGAGCCATCAAAGACACTCAGTGGCATATCCACTCCTGTACGGCTTCCCTCGCATTGTAGCATATGGCTGCAAAAAGCAAACTGAGTCCTGATCCCCTAGGGACCATTTGTAATACAAAGGTTGTATATAAAATATTGCGTAGTTCCCAAGTTCTTGAGGTGTAAGGTATACTTATCAGATCCAGAAATGTGGCCAACTCCTTGATAGTGCAGAAATCAGTATTCCATTTCCGGGTGCATTCAAAAGCACTGATAAGTGGGTGCTGTCACAAGGTTAATAGGGTCACAAGGATAAGACTGGCAAGGCCTGACTGGTTTCAGAGGCTCAATCAAGTGCAGTACTAACCAGGTGTACCAAACTCTTCTCTTGCATATGCTGTAACATAAAGTAGGTTAGATATCTGACGTGGAGTTCTGATGTTAAAACAATTCAAACAGCTGCTTTCTTACATTATTTTGTGTCCAATTTCACTATGGCAGTGCACTGCAGATGCTGAATAAACCTGTGTTGGTTTGACATGTCTATTGGCTTCATCGTTGGCAAAATATTAAAATCTTTCCAGTGCCACAAATTACAAAAGTATTTCGATTATAGCAGTCTTTTCAAAGCTATAGCAAACTGTATGATTTTCTGAAATAGTCCAGTGTAAAATACATGAGTAGTCTGGTAACAAGCTCAAATACATGAACAGATGAAAACAAGTTACTACAAAATATTTGTAAAAGTTGTACTCCCAATAGCAAACATTTTGTGCACTTGCTCATGCCCAGCGTTAAGGTTTCCTGTGCCAGGCTGGCTTTAAAATGCCAACAAGAATATGCCTACTTTTTAGATTATGTCTCAATGTTTTGGGGGACCTCACCCTTTGTCGAGGGATGAGGTGCTCTTGTATTGGATACTGAGCATAGTGGTACAGCTAGAGCACTTGCCAACCAATACACGCAGGTGTGCTCTACTGCAGTGTATGTCTTTCAGGACTCTTGTTTATGGGGTTATGTTTGAGCTTCTTGGCTTACCCATACAAGCCAATGTGATGCAAAAGCAACTTGGAAGCATTTTTGAAGTAACCCAAAGGCAAAAAAAACACCATTCTGAAGTGAATTAAATGCATGTGTGAATGAGCCCTACACGATCAGCCTTTTCCTTAAGTGTTCATATATTGTGGAATTTAACGGTCCATTCAAGTGAATTGTCTAACTTATGCACAATGAGCAGAAAAGCTGCAAAACACCCCCCAAAAAACACGTACAGAAATGTAAATGGAGCCTGACAGCTGATTGTCTCCGTTCACTCCCTCCTATGTACATGTATAAAAGTGACCATACACTATACAATCTGATTTTCCTTTTAGATTTACCAAAGCTATGAAATAGGAGGACCCACCTATCTATCCATTCACTCTGTCTATTCAGACAGGCCCTTGCACTAAATCAGGGGGGTTTAGCCCATTGGCTACTTGCGGTCCGGGCCGGCCTTGAAGGGAGGCAAAATCATGCCAGAGATGCCGTGCAAACATAGTTGATGAGTTCCTGTGTCTTACTGGTTTTGACATCCCAAATCTACATACCAGGAAATCCTGAAAGTGGTTGTAAACCCCCTCAGAAAAAAAAAAACCTGCAAGACAAAGGCTTAATGAGCTAGTATGCGTAGCATACTATCTCATTATGAATTACCTTAGATTGAAGCCCCCACAGCAGTCCTCGTACACCGTTCCGGCCAGCGACATCGCTCCCGGAGTTATTTCCGGGCATCGCGGGCTCTGTGATTAGCCGGAGTCTCGATGACGTCACTCCCTGCATGTTGTCTGGATTCTGAATGCAGTCGATTTAGGAGAAAGTTGAGGAAGTTTTCTGCATCTAGTCCAGCTGCATAGCTTGCTAGAAAACATTAGCAATTCACCAACTGCATTCACTTGTTTCCTGGCATAACACTCGGGTCCAATACAATATAAAATGGTAAACTAAATAAAATCCTTTTAAAATAGTGTTTGTTGTGGCTGGAGCGAAAGGTTCTGCAAATGGACTTCTGCAAAATAAATCCATGTCTGCCCTTTTCTCATTATTATACAGGATTGGTTTAGCTACAAAGCCCAAGTGGAAGGCTATGTGGTTGATTTACTAAAACTGGAGAGTGCAAAATCTCGTGCAGCTGTGAATGGTAGCCAATCAGTGTAACATTTGCTTGTTCAATTAGGCTTTGACTATAAAATCTGGAAGCTGAGTGGTTTCTACGCAGAGCTGCACCAGATTTTGCTCTCCAGTTTTAGTAAATCAACCGCATTGGGTTTTTGGAGTTTGCTACCACATACTTTGTAAAAGAAAAATCATATTCTGTGGTTCTGAACTATTTTACAGCAGTGATTCTACATTTCAGTAACTCTAACCTTGTTAAAGTGACAAATATGGGATTGGCACTGAACAAAGCACATGATAATATTGGCTACTGCACCTGAGTCTGATAAAGTTGAAAGACATCTGGAGCTTGAAAACAGTAAGTTTAAGTGTAAAATCACTGGCAATTGTGCCTTGAGGCAATGAACCAAGAATTTTGATAGGGCTGTATAAAGCCATTATCTTCTGGCAGCTGACAGCAAACTTTCAAATGGAAAGTTACCCATTTCATCTGCTCTAACACATACTTTCTTTGCTCCAAGACACTGAACAGCTCTTTGGCCTATAAAAAGCCCAATTTAACAACCAAATTTCCACTTAAAATATCTTACTTTGCTGGCAAATCGGAGAAAGCAATGGGAAGTTTATAGCATCAAGCAAAGAAATCTATCCCTAAAAGATTTTATTTTTGTCCTTTTAGTCTCTGAATTACCAGTTCTGAAAATCTCTTGTTATATTACCTTATTTAAAGCGTATCGAAAAAATACAACAAAACAAAAAAATACCAGCCCTTTACCAGTCCTAAAGTGAGATGGCTGCTTTAGGTTTCTTTTTTTGGTTTTTTTTTTTAATTCCTTTTATTTTTACCTGGTAATGTGGTATATCACGTTTCCTTTCTCTTCGGTGTATACCATCACTTCTTTATTATACGTATGGAAGGAACCATAGTCGTTGCACAGGAAGTACTTCAACTGTGCTTGCCTTTATTCATCTCCATTATATGGTGGATTAGTAGTTTGCAAAGAAGATGTAACATTGTCTGTTTTTAATGAACAGATATTTTTGATGCTTGTTAAACTGAAACTAATACAACCACATTTAAGGACTGGTAGTCTACAATATATTACATTTTTGTTTTTGGGTTTAGATGTGCTTTAATTTCCCTGGCGGTAATCCCGAATGTGGCTTGGGGTTAATTTTCAGTACCAAAAGTGGTAACCCCGAGCCACACTCAGGATTACAACGCAGTATTAATGTACAGTTACATACCTTGTCCCTAGGATCCCGCTATTTCCTCCGCCTGATGCATCAGTGTTCCGGATTCTGTTTCCTGCGAACGTCACAATGCATGGGGCGGAACCGGTGGCAAATTCAAAAAAAGTACATAACATACACACTATACATTGTAATCTGTTAGGATTACATTACTGTATCCAATCATTTCAACTCAGTTTTGTCCAGTGCCCTGCCTGCACTTTTACCATTCTTTGTGCCTGAAACTTGAGAACATACATGGCATCCAAAAAGCATCCCTCTACGTCAAAAGCGGCTTTAGACCAGCTAGAAAACAGCAATAGTGAATTAGATTACACTTGCCGAATTAATTGATAGTGGTTCGTGGGGAAATTTGTCAGACACAAAGTAACAGCGACAATTCAGTGATGTGCGAACTTTGTGTTCTATTAACTGTGTTATGGATCACGCAGTGCTCCCAAGAATTCACCTTTACTGGCACATCGGGTATGAATGTAGATGTTGAAGACAGCCCCTTGGCATACTTACAGCTATTTCTGACCGATGAGGTTATTGAAAAAATAGTTACTGAGACAAACCAGTACCAAGAGCAACAATTGGCTACTATGCATCGGAAGTTTCCAAGAAGCAGAAAGTGGGAACCAGTGACTAAAGATGACATTTGTAACTTTCTTGGCCTAATAATACTTAGGGAAGTGGTGGGGAAACCCCTGCAGAAGTGGCAAGAACTAATAAACTACTTGCCGCTCTGTTCTTTGGCACGTCAGAGTACTGATCATGAACTATTTACACTTCGAAAACAACAAAGAATTTAATGTAACTTCGCATCCTGCACCAAACTAAAGTAAATTTGGGAAGTATCGCAAATGATTCTAAAGAATTTCCAATGGAGCTATGTGCCAGAGATATCGGCATAGATGAAAGTCTAATGACCTACAAGGGAAGGCTGGGTAAAAAACATTGCATCAAAGGGCATGATTTGGTGTAAAATCCTACATGCTATGTGAATCTGCAACTGGCTTCATTTTGGAATTCAGTCATATACACTGGAAAAGGAACACAATTCAATCCAAAATCAAGCAACTATGAAATGGCAACATCTTCTGTTTTCACTCCATGAGCCATTGCTAAATCAGAGCTATTGCATAACAACTGACAACTTTTATACATCGCCTAACCTTATGAGTTTCTTCTGCAAAACAAAACGGATGCCTATGGAACCGTTAGGCCTAACCGGTGCGACATGCCGCCAATGTTTGGCAATAAGAAGCTGAAGACTGGAGAAATGGTTGCCTGGCAGAAAGGCAAAATGATGGCACTGCGATGGCGTGACAAGAAAGATGTGTGCCTAATGAGTACAGTTCATAATACCTCCACTGTTGTACGTATAAAAGGTGGGAATGAAATCGTGAAGCCACAAGTAGTGATGGACTACAATAACACCGTGGGAGGTGTCAACAGAGCCGACCAAGCAATGACATTCTACCCAGCAATGAGGAAACCGCAAAAGAAGTACTACAAGAAGATCTTCAGGCATCTTCTTGAGCAATGCTTGTGGAATGCCTACATTCTGCTCAAAAAAGAATGACAAGCCTGTGATTCATTCTGACTTAATTTGGAAAGTTGCCGAATGTATCTTTGTGAACCACCAAACCCCATCAATGGCTGTGAATAGAGCTGGACGTTGTGCTGTTCACATTGTCAATGTGGAACGCCTGACTAGTCGTCACTTCATGGACCACATCCCACCAACCGAGAAAAAGTCAGCACCTACAAGGATGCGCATGGTTTGTTGCTCGAAGTGAGATGACAGTGGGAAAAAAAAAAATCAAAAGGAAACCAGATTCCATTGTCCCAAATGTGATATCGGACTTTTTGCAGTCCCATGTTTCAAAATTTATCATATTGTCATATTTATCATGTTTGCTAAACCAATATGCAGTGTCTAGTATTACAGTGACTAGTAATTATGCACTGTTATAGTAATAATTACATTGTTTTTTTTTTTATTGCATTTTTTTATACATTACAAACACATAACACAAGGAAAGGTGCAGGCAACATACCTACTCCGCCCAATGCCTCGCAGGGCCGATAACTTTGAACTAACAGTTCAACTGCCATGAAACATTTCCCCTCCCTCCCCCTAAATTCCGACCATCTGCTCAAGTCCTTAGAAATGAAAAACAAGAACACCTATAAATTCAACAAAGTGTTACCATGTCATTCACCAGGCATGATGCTTAGTACTACCTGAGGAGATAAATAGGCAAGTACATATTCAGGAATTTGCTGTGAGATCACATGATTAGCCACCCCATGTCATCCAATATTGGGGGCTATATCACCCAAACATCCATATGTATTTTAACCCACAGCAGAAGAAGAGTCAAGCCATGCCTGCCACACTTTATAAAAAAAAAAAAATGTGGCAACCCCTTGACTTGCTCTATAAGGATGGATGGCAGAGTTTACCAGTCCCTTCCAATATGACAAGGTAGGAGCACTTGGCTTTTTCCAGTGCAGTAGGATAGCTTTCATACCATAAAATAACCCTATATTGAGCAAGGTACCACCTCCTCCACCAATCCATGGAGACAAACCCTAGGTGTCATAGGGATTGGATCACTGAGATCCTCAGAGATACAGCAGGTGATCCCAGACCATAAACTCTGGATCTGTGATCAACTCCAGAAAATATGTTCCGCATTAGCTGGGGAGCATGAACATCTTCAACATTCCCTATTAGAGGAGATATAAATGTGTGTCAACCTAGTTGGTGTATAGTAAATTTGATGTAGGAATTTAAGCTGTATCAGATGGTCCCCGGCAGACACAAAGTGCTTGAAGGGGTGGTCCCACATGTCCCAATCTTCTCCCTGGATATCTGTGATTTCCCTCCCACCATTCCCGACATTGGGATACCACTGGCAGTATTTTTTTTAAAATGGAGATTTGTACGTTGCTGATAATGGTTTAGCCAAGTCCCCATCTGACAAGATCTTTGAGGGCTGAAGGGAGATACTCCACCTTTCGACTACAGGATTGCACCTGAAATGCGTGGCGCAGTTGCAGATAGCGAAAGAAGTATGAGTTGGGTAAGTTATGTATTCCTTTTAATTGATCGAAAGTTATGAGTTCCCACTCCCTGGTGATGTCTCCCAACACCTTAACACCTCTACTGGCCCAAGGGAGAGGGTGTAACTCCAACATAGCTAGTAGATGTCAGGTTTGTAGTAACTTCCCAAGCTTTTATAGTCGCTTTCATTGACTTAGTCAATGGTTGGCTGGATTTCGGGCCTCTATACAATGCCAGCCGTAGATTCTCGTAGCACTACAACTGTGCAGCTTCTAGGACTGTGGCAAAGTCCCCGTCATATCTATCAAAAAAAATGGTTTGTTCCTGTCTAGACAGGCAGGAACCAGAAGACCAAATAAGTGCCACAACGTGCAATTGAAGATAAGTAGTAAAAAATAATTTATTATGAATTATTACAAAAAGATACAAATCACTCCACAATGGGAGGTGAAAATGTGGACATGTGCAGCTAAATGACATCCAGAACTACCATGTCATGTATGTTCTGGATGTGGCAACAAGGGGACACTAAAAACACAAAACACTGAATACATACAACATGTAACAAAGCGTCCGGACACCAAGGGTCTGTGTGCGGGTGTCCCTGCCACATCTAATCGAAGTATATGTGCTATAGCTGATGGGCAGAGATATCCGCACATAGGTCCCTGGAAGGCTTGAGTCTTTAGTGTGCGGGGAGAGAAATGAGAGAGGGGGAAGAGGAGAGGGGCTGACTCTGATGGCTGGGAAGTCCTGTATGAATACTAAATGAAATAGCTGGTAAATAGTTCCCAGAGACACTGGTAGCCATATATGAGTAATGATTGACCATCTGACAATTGATACAGGTACACAGGACTCGTGAAGAGCGGAATTGGTTTTAAGTATATGGGGATCCGAGTTGGACCTATGAATAGGTCATGTCACCGTGGGTAACCTGGTGCAATTACCTGCTGAGATGTATGTTAGCTACCCTGAGAGCAGATTGTTTTCAGAATGTCATACCTATCGTGGTAGAGTTGCACTATAAGACAAGAGCAGTAAGGCACAACTGCCAAGCAGAGTCTGACTATGTACAGGGGGTCCCCTACTTACAAACATCTGACTTACAAACGACTCCTACTTACAAACGGAGGGAGACAACAGGAAGTGAGAGGAAATCCACCCCTAGGAAGGGAAATTCACTCCTGTAAGAGTTAATATGGGAAAAAGGTGTCTCCACTGATGCTTTAGTCCATGTTTCCCTAACAACCCAAAATTTTCAAAATCCAATTGTCATTGGGACAGAAGGTGAGGTGAAATCTTCTGAACAGGGGCACAGACAGCAAAACAAATGTTGCAGGGGTGATATGTTATCTAAAAAAAAAAACTTAAAAATAGGTTTTTGGGCTGGAACTACACTTAAAAAATGTACCTGTTCCGACTTACAAACAGATTCAACTTAAGAACAAACCAACAGTCCCTATCTTCTTTGTAACCCGGGGACCCCCTGTAATGAGCAAATACATCTGCCTCACATACAGATATAATTGCAAACTATGCAGAAAAGCTAGCTTATTAAAACCATAATGCATAATAGGCGTATTTACATGAAATCAGGACAATTTATATCATATGTATGGGTTACAGGCATGTACCTTCAGGTGATTGACAAAGCTTTAGATGGCATGCCCCTTTGTCATCTCCCCTATAACCCTACCCCACGCCGTGAGTGCTCTGTTTTGTGATCGTGTCTAAGGCTATGGACCTTTTCTCCTTCACAGAGAAAATCACCATAACCGTTCGCCATAACTAGTTTTTTATTTTTTTACAATTTTATCTATTCTGATGCTTCAGTCCAGCCCTCACTGTCTTCTAATGCCAGCATAGAAGTAGTGTATACAGAGCGGCGCAACCTTGATAAAGGCTTGCTAACCATACCCGGACCCTACGCTGTGAAGACAGCCTGTAATTACATAGTTGGGTTGAAAAAAGAAACAACTCCATCCAGTTCAACCACAAATAAAAAAAAAAAAAAAAAAATAAAATATATATATATATATATATATATATATATATATATATATATCTATATCTCATACAATCCCATATACTCCATTCTATACCCACAGTTGATCCAGAGGAAGGCAAAAAAAAGCAGCAGCGCATGCTCCAATTTGCTAATGCAAGGGAAAAAAAATCCTTCCTGATCCCCCGAGAGGCAATCGGATTTTCCCGGATCAACTTTACCTATAAATGTTAGTACCCAGTTATATTATGTACATTTAGGAAATAATTCAGGCCTTTCTTAAAGTGGAAGTAAACCCTCCTATCGTTTTCAGCCAAGGAAGCTGCCATCTTTGCCTCTGTTTAATCTTCAACTGCCACGGTGCTGCACATGTGATCCGTTATGACACCAGCCATTGGATGGTTTGACTGTTTGGTTGAAAGCACAGCCAATGTGCAGTTAGCATTCCTGGCATGCCTTTTTTGTTTAAACTGTTAAATCGATGGGTTTACTTCCGCTTTAAAGCAATCTACTGAGCTGGCCAAAACCACCTCTGCAGGGAGTCTACTCCACATTTTCACAGCTCTTACTGTGAAGAAACCTTTCCGTATTTGGAGATGAAATCTTTTTTCCTCTAGACCAGGGGTCTCCAAACTATGGCCCTCCCAGGTGTTCAGGAACTACAATTACCATCATACCTAGTCATGTCTGTGAATGTCAAAGTTTTACAATGCCTCATGGGACGTGTCGTTCCGCAACAGCTGGAGGGCCGTAGTTTGGAGATCCCTGCTCTAGACGTAAAGAGTGCCCCCTTGTCCTCTTTGTTGACTGTAAAGTGAATAACTCAACACCAAGTTCACTATATGGACCCCTTATATATTTATACATGTTGATCATATACCCCCTTAATCTCCTCTTATCAAGAGTGAATAAATTCAGTTCCTCTAATCTTTCCTCATAGCTGAGCTCCTCCATGCCTCTTATCAGTTTGGTTGTCCTTCTCTGCACTTTTTCCAGTTCCCCAATATCCTTTTTGAGAACTGGTGCCCAAAACTGAACTGCATATTCTAGATGAAGTCTTAGTGATGTATTATTTGGGCCATAAGGGAACAAAGGGAAATGCACAACTAGCACAGCAAGAAACTTTTTTAAACTGAAAAGATAAATGCAATCACCTTAACCAGAACAGCCTCTTTCACTGCAGGCTGTGCAGGCAGACAGAGGAAAGGATCCCATGCACTCCCAGTTGAGGTCTGCTCCATAGCAGAGCTCAGAGAGCACTGTCAGCACGTGTAGGAGTGCTGCCAACTCCCTAATCAAGCTTAGCTTTCTGCTTTTCCATGATGACGGTGGTTTTGGGGCCATGTCCCCCCTTTCTCAAGTCTACCATTACCATCATGCCTGCAGCTTAAGCCTTGTACACACTATTCGTTTTTTTTTCTGTTCAACCCAGTGGGCTGAACAAACAAAAAACCTGAAGAGCTCAGGAGGAGCCTCTGTACTAACTATGCAATATTAGTACAGCGATCTCCACTTGTGCATGATCCCAGGGAGAGGATATACTGTTTGTCTGTGTTCTGTGAAGCTGATTATAAGGATACTTCGCCGTGATAAATGGAAAAACTCTCTTCTTCTTGGTTCAATTTTTGGGCACAGGATCCAGCAGGGGCATTCACCTTGACACTTGGTGCAATGGGTTGTTAGCTGCAGGGTCCGATACAGGTTGTGGGCCAGGGTCTATCGCTGCAGAACCCTTGGAAGTCCCCTTTGGGGGTAGGTCAACTGTGATGGGCAAGGCCTGGACTTTATTTACAGTCCAGTGTTGTGGACAGGTAAAACAGGATCCCCCTGTATCTGACTGTTAATGTAAATATTGGGCTATGTTTGGAATGTATTCACTTCACAGTGTAAACTTATCCAACTTGGTGCTAAAATTCAATCACTCAGAGCTTAGTCCCAGGTGTATGACCAGGTGTTACATCTTGCCACTGGCCATACACTTTACTGGCACTTTTGCCTTATTTCCACCCTTTTACCACGAGGAATTGTTACAGGATGGTCTACACCAGGCTTACGGCATACTCCTTACAGACACACTTACCCCATACTCTACACCCTATTCCTTGAGTACCCCACAATGTAATACTCTCACTTGTAGCTATGGCAGAGACCAGGCAGAAGGGAGTCAATGCAAAATCACAAGCAAATATTCACTCTACTTAAGGCCCACACGACACTAAACCTCAGAGTGACGATGCTCTCATGGGCATTTCTGCACCAATCCTGTGTAGCCCAGTTGTGTAAGGCTGCCACTTGGTCTTCTGATCATATTTTTTCAAAGGTTTAACAGGTGAACCAGGTATTCTGCTTATTCCATTTTTGGCCAAAGGGTTTTCGCTTTTCGAGGTTGGGTCTTCTATTTGTCTTATTGTTGCCCACCTTTACTATTTGTTTGGGAAAATCCCTTGATGTATGAATACTCTGCCTTTATCTTTACTGCATGATTTAAGATAAAAGGAAATTTGACTTGCTTGTAAATTCCATAGGTTGGAGCACAGTATAGGACACAGGCTTCCCTCCCTTCCTTGGTTTACTCTTTGTTACTTTCTATAAAACTGAAGGAATCAGAGTGAAGTGAGGTTATAGGAGAGGGGCATATACTCCAAAGCTTTACCAGTGTCCAATCACCTAAAGGTAGATGCCTACTTTATAACCCATGGTCCTAGAATACTCTGCCTGTGTCCTGTACGGCAGTGGTTCTCAACCTCAGTCCTCCAATACCTCCAATGAGCCATGTTTTCAGGTTTTCCTTTACTTTGCACAGCTGCTTTAAATCCATACCAATGACATGGTTTTGAGAAGAGCTATTTTATCTAAGGGAAGTTCTTAAAACATGGCGCGTTGGGGGTACTTGAGAACTGAGGTTGAGAACCACTGCTGTACAGTACTTCGAGATATTGAATTTCACCTTTTATTATATAAAAATGTATATCAAAGCATCACAAATGGGTACAGACTAACTGTACAGCCACTGACTAGGGATGAGCCGAACACCCCTGGGTTCGGTTCGCACCAAAACCCGCAAACAGACCTAAAGTCCGTGCAAACATTAGAACCCTATTAATTACAATGGATGCGAACGTTCGAAATCAAAAGTGCTAATTTTAAAGGCTAATATGCATGTTATTGTCATAAAAAGTGTTTGGGGACCTGGGTCCTGCCCCAGGGGACATGTATCAATGCAAATTTTTTTTTTAAAAACAGACGTTTTTTCAGGAGCAGTGATTTTATTAATGCTTAAAGTGAAACAATAAAAGTGTAATATTCCTTTAAAATTTCATACCTGGGGGGTGTCTATAGTATGCCTGTGAAGGGGCGCATGTTTCCCGTGCTTAGAACTGTCCCTGCACAAAGTGTCATTTTTGCAGGAAAAAAAGCTATTTAAAATCACTTGCGGCTAATGAATTGTGCCTCCCGTAACACAGAGAACAGTCATTCATTGAAAGTCATTGATAAGAAAAAAAAATTTCATTGATCAAAAAATAAAAAAAGTGTGGGGTTCTCCCCCCAAATTCAATTACCAGGCCCTTCAGGTCTGCTATGGATATTAAGGGGAACCCCGGCCAAAAAATAAATAAAAATGGCATGGGGTCCCCCTCAAAATTCATACCAGACCCTTATCTGAGCACGCAACCTGGCAGGCCGCAGGAAAAGAGGGGGGGACGAGAGCGGCCCCCCCTCCCTCTTGAACCGTACCAGGCCACATGCCCTCAACATTGGAAGGGTGCTTTGGGGTCCCCCCCAAAGCACCTTGTCCCCATGTTGATGAGGACAAGGGCCTCATCCCCACAACCCTGGCCATTGGTTGTAGGGGTCTGCGGGCAGGGGGCTTATCAGAATCTGGAAGCCCCCTTTAACAAGGGGACCCCCAGATCCCGGCCCCCCCTGTGTGAAATGGTAAAGGGGTACCCCTACCATTTCACCAAAAAAGTGTCAAAAATGGTAAAAATGACAGGAGACAGTCTTTGACAATTCCTTTAATTAAATCTTCTTTCTTCTGGTCTTCCTTCTTCCTTTCTTCATCCTTCTGTTTCTTCATCTTCTCCTTCCGGCATCTTCTTCCATCTTCTTCTTCATCTTCTTCCTCCGATCCGCTTCTTCTTGCTCTGGTCTTCTCGTCCGACAACTTCTTCCATGGCGTCGGTGTCTCTTCTGGGCCGCTCCGCGCAATGGGAGTTTTTTTTTTTATCAATGACTTTTGTTTTTTATCAATGACTTTCAATGAATGACTGTTCTCTGTGCTACGGGAGCCGTCAATTCATTAGCCGCGAGTGATTTTAAATAGCTTTTTTTTCCTGCAAAAATTACACTTTGTGCAGGGACAGTTCTAAGCACAGGAAACATGCGCCCCTTCACAGGCATACTATAGACACCCCCCAGATGTGATACTGCAATGCTGTACTAACAGCACGCACACACTAATCCCCAGAATCACAGCACATAATGTCAGCAGTCAGCACACTGACACTGGAACACAATATACGAGGCCGCCGGCGTGGTGGCCTTTTATAATGTGGGGCGTGTACTAAACCCCCTGAGCTATAATTGGCCACAGACATCCTGCCTGTGGCCAATTATTGCTCTCCTCGCCGCTGGCTCTATGATTGGCCAAGCATGCGGGTCACAGTGCATGCTTGGACAATCATCAGCCAGCAATGCACTGCGACTGGCGCAGTGCATTGCAAGCCGCTCGCATCACACGAATTTGATGCGAACGGCCCAAATAGTTCTGGGCTTGCCAAACGGGCGAACGCCCGATGTTCGATTCGAACATGGGTTCGAATCGAACACCGGGCCCATCCCTACCACTGACATGTTTCACACCAGGCATGGTGCTTAGTCACACAGGTACGTCGAAATTACTCCTTTTTTGCATGCTCTGCAGCCTCATCGTCACCATCTTCAGTTATTTTAAAGCCTAGGTGCAGCCTAAATAAAAAAACTGGAAAATCAGCATAAGGGACATACAGTCAGTCCCTTGTGCTGATGCTTCTTTTAGGTGAAATCCTCCTCCATCCATGACTCCTTGCCACCGTAATCTTCTAATGTGGCAAGGGTTAATAACTAAGGGCTGTCCTCAAGAGAGCCTGACTATGCTTGTCCTTTCTGCCCAGCTCATAGATGTTAAGTTTGGCCTCTTTAAAGGGCGGGCATAGTGAGTATCTCTTGATGAGAGCCTGTGCCAGCCCCTTAGTTGTATCAAGCTCCACCACACCAGAAAATTACTGTTGCGAAAGTGTGTGTGGGTGTTTTCGGGGGGTGATGCCTAACAGAACAGGGATCAGCACAAGGGAAACATCCTACTGATTTAAGTTTTGTCCCTTGAGCTGATTTTTTATTTTTTATTTTTTTATTTAGACTGCACAGTAGCCTGCATTGGTTAAGAGGCCAGTTATATCTTTAAAAGCTATTCAATTTTCAATACAATCCTCTTACCAAGACTTACTTATACATCACCTGAATATTGGTAACCAGGTTAAGACCAGTAGCAGTAATGATTATAGAGGCATGTTAACCACTTCAGCCCTGGAAGATTTGGCTGCTCAAAGCCCAGGCCATTTTTTGCAATACGGCACTGCGTCACTTTAACTGACAATTGCACGGTCGTACCGACGACGCTGTATCCAAACAAAATTTTATATTCTTTTTTTTTTCCACAAATAGAGCTTTCTTTTGGTGGTATTTGATCACTTCTGTGGCTTTTATTTTAAACAAAAGAATGACAATTTTGAAAGAAACACTATCTTTTACTTTTTGCTATAAAAAGTATCCCACGTTTTTTTTATCAAAAAAACAAATTTTTTCCTCTGTTTAGGCCGATATGTATTCTTCTACATATTTTTGTTAAAAAGAAAATCACAATAAGCATATATTGATTGGTTTGCGCAAAATTTATAGCGTCTACAAAATAGGGGATAGATTTATGGCTTTTTTTTTTTTTATACTAGTAATGGCGGCAATCTGCAATTTTTATTGGGACTGCGATATTGCGGTGGACAAATTTGACACATTTTTGGGACCACTGACAATTACAGTGCCTTGCAAAAGTATTCACCCCCTTGGCATTTTTCGTGTTCTGTTGCCTCACAACCTAAAATTATCATGGATTGTTTGAGGATTTGCATCATTTAATTTACAGAACATGCACACAACTTTAAAGATCATTTTTTTTTTTTTTTTTTATTGTGAAGCTAATAAATAATTAGGACAAAATAACAGTAAAAGTCAATGTGCATAACAATTCACCCCCCCTAAAGTCAATACTTTGTAGAGCCACCTTTTGCGGCTATCACAGCTCCAAGTTGCTTTGGATAAGTCTCTATGAGATTGCCACATCTTACCACTGGGATTTTTGCCCATTCCTCTTTGCAAAACTGCTCCAGCTCCTTCAAGTTAGATGGTTTGCGCTTGTGAACAGCAATCTTTAAGTCTGACCACAAATTTTCTATTGTATTGAGATCTGGGCTTTGACTAGGCCATTCCGACACATTTACATGTTTCTTCTTAAACCACTCAAGTGTTGCTTTAGCAGTGTGTTTGGGGTCATTGTCCTGCTGGAAGGTGAACCTCTGTCCTAGCCTCAAATCACACACACACTGGTACAGGTTTTGTTCAAGAATATCCCTGTATTTAGCACCATCCATCTTTCCCTCAACTCTGACCAGTTTCCCAGTCTTAACTACTGAAAAACATCCCCACAGCATGATGCTGCCACCACCATGTTTCACTGTGGGGATGGTGTTCTTTGGGTGATGTGATGTGTTGGGTTTGCACCAGAAATAGCATTTTCTTTAATGGCCAAAAAGTTAAATTTTAGTCTCATCAGACCAGAGCACCTTCCGCCATACATTTTGGGAGTCTCCCACATGCCTTTTCGCAAACTCAAAACGTGCCATTTTGTTTTTTGCTGAAAGTAATTGCTTTCTTCTGGCCACTCTGCCATAAAGCCCAACTCTATGGAGCGTACGGCTTATTGTCGTCCTATGTACAAATACTCCAGTCTCTGCTGTGGAAATCTGCAGCTCCTCCAGGGTTACCTTTGGTCTCGGTGCTGCCTCTCTGAATGCCCTCCTTGCCCAGTCCGTGAGTTTTGGTGTGCGGTCATCTCTTGGCAGGTTTGCTGTTGTGCCATGTTCTTTCCATTTGGTTATGATAGATTTGATTGTGCTCCTAGGGATCATCAAAGATTTGGATATTTTTTTATAACCTAACCTGTTCTTTGGTCTTCATGGCAGTGTTTGGTTAGTGGTGCCTCTTGTTTCGGTGTTGCAGCCTCTGGGGCTTTTCAAAAATGCATGTATATGTAATGACAGATCATGTGACACTTAGATTGCACACAGGTGGACATCATTTCACAATGAAGGTAATTGGTTGCACCAGAGCTTTTTATGGGCTTCATAACAAAGGGGGTGAATACATATTTTTTTATTTATTATTATTTATTTTTTTAATTCATTTTTTATTTCTGAAAAAATAGTTTGATGTATATATTTTTCTAATTTTACTTTACCACCTTAGACTATTGTGTTCTGATCCATCACATGGAATGTAATGTAACAAAATATGTAAAAAGCCAAGGGGGTGAATACTTTTGCAAGGCACTGTATACAGCGATCGGTGCAATAAAAATGCACTGATTACTGTATAAATGTCACTGGCACTAGGGGCGATCGAGGGGTTAACAGTGTTCCCAAGGTGTGTTCTAACTGTAGGGGGGATGGGACGATCTAGGAGGAGAGAGAGAGATCGGTGTTCATACATAGTATGAACACAGCATCTGTCTCTACTCCCCTAAAAGAACCGGATCTGTGTGTTTACACACACAGATCCCGGTTCTCACTCTGTCACGAGCGATCGCGGGGGCCCGGCAGTCATCGCGCCTGCCGGGCACTCACATCGGCTCCGGGCACACGCTGCGGGTGCGCATGCGTGCCCCTAGTGGCCCAGCCATGCCATTCTGCTGCAGTAAAACTGAGGCGGCTGGTCGGCAAGCGGTTCATTTTGACTTCGGAGGTCTTGCGCTTACAAGTTCTGCTGACCTTGGTATTGTCATGTCTGAGGTGCATACACTGGTGTTTGGTTGGATATGGCTAAATATCAGTTCTCTAAGCCCTTTCAGCTGAGGTTGCTTTGGTAAGGTTCCTGAAGCATGTGGTTATTTAAGATGCACCAGGTATGAGTATACTGAGGCCATTGAATGGGGATGAGAGGTGTTCATAAAGCATATATTCACTTAAACATTCTGTTTTTTTTTGTACCAGTTATACACAGATGCAAATAGGTTCCATCTGCAGCGGCGATTTGATGACATGGACAGCTGTCAATTTAGAACTGAATCTCGACTAAAAAGAAATTCTTTAAAGATGACCAAATACCTTCCAGATGGTAATGATTTTTTATGTGTACAAAAAAAATAAATCGCTCTACTATTCCATTCTTACTTAATTAGGCTACTATGTAGACACCCAAATGTTGAATGCATCTAAATGTTATGACATGTAGATTGCAGGATATTACGGCTTAAAAATAAATGGCTTGAATTAGATTTTATAATTTTCAGTGGTGCTAAATGTTTGTGTTGATTTTTCTGTCAGTACATCTGAACTGACCATAAGAGCACATAAATGTAGTCAACCAAATAACAATTACACCAAGCAAAATGCTGGATTGTGAAAATATGCCAATGTCATTAAGGGGTGGAGTATGTTGCTTGATTGTGATGTCTGATTTTTCTACACTGCAAAACAGCAGAAGATTGTCGGATCTTAATTTCATCGTAGCCAAACTACCACTGCCTGGTGTCCATGCTGCAGCATCTGTGCCTCCATGGTAGGGATCTGGGGTTTTCAAGGTGCTCCCCCTCTAAAGAGGTTTCAATTCACCCCTTTGAGAGTATGGGGGTCACTCAATCTCAAAGATAATCTATAAAATACCTTAAAATAAGGAACATGCCCAGTATTACCACAAATTATCAATTGCTATTTTACATTCACATTTATAGACATGATCAGTCATGTGATGCAAGTTTATTGATGGATCAGACATTTGCAAAAGTTTATCTATATTCAGACTAAGGTGTCTATACCTAGAAGTCTAGGTTCACATCTATGCGGCTGCGCTTGATGCGTTTTTCAGGCACGTTTTTGTTTTTTTATGCTTATTTGCATGCAATTTTCAAGCATTTTGCGTTATTTTCTCTTTAAACACACTGTATATAGCTGGTTGCTAAACAGGGGACCAGAAAGACGGCCACCGCGTCCTTAACAACCGATGAGTCATCAGTTTCCCTGCTGACAGCTGAATGTAAAGTTGCCAGCAAAAAAAAATGCAGTGGGTTCCACCACCCAGGTCCATACCAGGCCCTTCGGGTCTAGTATAGACCCATAACACACCCTTATCTGAGCATGTAGCCCGGCAGGTCTGCCCACCAAAGCACCTTGCCCCCATGTTGATGAGGACAAGGGCCTCTTCCCAACAACCCTGGCTGGTGGTTGTCGGGGTCTGCGAGTGGAGGGCTAATCGAGAATCTGGAAGCCCCCCTTTTAAGAAGGAGGCCCCCAAATCCCGGCCCCCCTATATGAATGGGTATCGGGTAGCCAGTTTTTGACACGTCCTTTATTAAAAATCCTTTCTACCACTGCCGTCTTTCCTGGTGCCATCTACTCCCAGTGCTGTCTTCTCTCACTGCCGCCTCTCACGGTGCGGTCTTCTCCCGCTGCCATCTTCTTCCTCGTCACTGGTTACCTGCCAAAAATAATCTGCTCTTCTTCTGTAGCTGTCTTCCTCCATTGTTTTGTCGCACGCTGTCAAAACAATGGACGTCACAAGAGGCGGGCTCTCCAGGTGATGTCATCGGATGGCCACGCCCCATGGCTGTATAAGAGATGCCAGACAGTGGGCGGCAAAACAATGGAGGAAAACAGCCCCAGAAGAAGATCGGCGGGAGAAGACGGCTCAGAGCTAATTTTTTAATAAAGGACTTGTAAATCTCGCTGACCTCTGATGATTCAACGGTTGTTAAGTATGCGGCGGCCAGCTTCCCGGCCTCCTACTTAGCAACTGGCTATATACTGTGTTAAAATAAAAACTGCAAAACACTTTAAAAAAATTGCATCACAAACACAACACTTGCATTTCTGGTGCGGTTCCATTAAAGTCTATTACATGCAAAATGCGGAAAAATGTCCCTGACCCTTTCCAAAAATGCACCCGATGCAAAACGCATAGATGTGAACTTGTACCATAGGAAACCATGTTAAATGGACTGTAGTGCATTCTGCAAACTGCAAAATGCACTAAAAAACGCATAGGTGTGAACCTAGGTTAAGTGCACTGAGCCAGGCCATGTTATCAGTATATTCTTTTAATAATGACAAGCTAGTGAGTTGAGGAGAGTTTAAATTCCTTATTTAATCCATCAGTGAGTCCTGGAAACTTTTACATTGACTAGTCCTTGTCTGCTTATATCAGTGAACAGGCTAGCCTTTAGTTAAATTTCAGCCATGTTGGGCAACAGTAGCGGTGCATCCATTCAGAGCGCACAGGCGCTGCCCCCTCTCTCCAGCCACCCTCTCTGTGTACTATGGATAGATTCATGCATTGCATGAATCTATCCACGGCCGCTGTAGCCACCCCCTATTCAGGTGTCTGGCCCCCTTTTCAGGGGCTGGACGCCTGAATTACAGTGGCGGGTGGGGGGGGGGGTTGTTTTTGAAGCACCTTATTAGAGCCATAGGCTCTAATAGGCTTCAAAAAAGGTGCACTGCGAGCGCAAACCATTGCGCGCTCGCAGTGCACCCATGTGTGTTAGCAAAGCAAATTAACATTTGCTTTGCTAACACAGAACCGCCTCTCAGCCAATCAGGAGGCGCTGATGTAATACCGGGCACCTAATTGGCTGAAGGCAGAGGTGATCCCATTGGCCGCCTAGCAAAACAGGAAGAAGACACGCAGGGAGGACACAGCATCCATCGCTGCGCTACCTGTCCCACAGTTTACTGCCTGACCCACCACCACGATGGGGTAAGTGCTGGGCAGACAGTGGGTGGGTGGGGGGTCACAGTGGCTGCATATTATGGGCACAAAGGCTGCATTTGCTGGGCACAGAGTCTGCATATGATGGGCACATTTGGCTGCATTTGCTGGGCACAGAGTCTGGATATGATGGGCACGGTTGGCTGCATATGATGGGCACGGTTGGCTGCATATGATGGGCACGGTTGGCTGCATTTGCTGGGCAGAGTCTGCATATGATGGGCACAGTGGCTGCATATGATGGGCAGAGTGCCCGAATTTGCTGGGCACAGTTGGCTGCATATGATGGGCACAGTGGCTGCATTTGATGGCACAGTGGCTGCATATGATGATGGGCACAGTGAGGCTGCAATTGATGTTTTTTTTTCAGTATTTTTCAGAATTTTTCAGTTCGTTTGCGCCCCCTAAAAATTTTGAGCACCAGCTACCACTGTTGGGCAAACATCTCATGTGTATGTGCAGCTGCAGACATTGGCCGGTCAAGGGATCGTAGGAAACAGTTACAGGCAGCTTAAAAAAAAATCATATTTGACCATTTTTTTCTGCTACATAGGATGGCACTGAAAGTGTGTGTCCATATGCAACTCCCTACTTTCCACATCACAGCAAAGATATTAATGCTCAGGTGCGCTGAGAGTTCATGTCTCATGCTGAACCTAAAGTCATCCAGAGAAGGCATTTTTTAGTGTGTTTTGCAGTTTGCAAAAACAAACTACAGTCCATTTAACATGGTTTCATATGGTACAAGTTCATATATATGCGTTTTTCAGCTGGTGCATTTTTGGAAAGGGTAAGGGGCTTTTTTTCCAGCAGCAGATTGCATTTTGCATGTAATAGACTTCAATGGACCTCCACCAAACACGCAAGTTTTGCGTTTTTCATGCGTTTTTACATGAGTTTTGCGTTTTTCGTTTTTTTTTCTTCATAACAGTGTATAGCTGGTTGTTAAGGAGCGGCCTGAGAAGCCTGCCACCACGTCCTTAACTAATTAAATTCATTATTTTCTTCAAAATTCTACAAACGATACCCTATAATGACAACATAAAAGAAGCTTGTTTAAAATCTTTGCAAGTTTATTAAAAATAAAAAATGAAAAAAATCCCATGTACATAAGTATTCACAGCCTTTGCTCAGAACTTTGTTGAAGCACCTTTGGCACCAATGTCAGTCTCAAGTCTTTTTGAGTATGATGTTACAAGCTTGGCACACCTATTTTTTGTCAGTTTCTCCCATTCTTCTTTGCAGGACCTCTCAAGCTCCAACAGGTTGGATGGTCCAGAGCTCTCTAGAGCAGATTTCTATCAAGGATGTCTCTGTACATTGCTGCATTCATCTTTCCCTCAATCCTGACCAGTCTCCCAGTACCTGCTGCTGAAAACATCCCCACAGCATGATGCTGCCACCACCATGCTTCTCTGTAGGGATGGTATTGGCCAGGAGATGAGCGGTGCCTGGTTTCCTGCAGACATGATGCTTGCCATTCAGGCCAAAGAGTTCAATCTTTGTTTCATCAGACCAGCGAATTCTGTTTCTCATGGACTGAGAGTCCTTCAGGTACCTTTTGGCAAACTCCAGGTGGGCTGTCATATGCCTTTTACTGAGGAGTGGCTTTCGTCTGGCCACTATACCATACAGGCCTGATTGGTGGAGTGCTGCAGAGATGTTTGTTCTGGAAGGTTCTCCTCTCTCCACAGAGAAACGCTGGAGCTCTGTCACAGTGCCCATAGGGTTCCCTGACTAAGGCCCTTCTCCCCCTATCGCTCAGTTTGGCCGGATGGGCCCACTCTAGGAAGAGTCCTGGTGGTTCCAAACTTCTTCCATTTACAGATGATGGAGGCCACTGTGCTCATTGGGCCCTTCAATGCTGCAGACATTTTTCTGTACCCTTCCCCAGATCTATGCCTTGATACAATTCTGTCTTGGTGGTCTCCAGACAATTCTTTGGACTTCGTAACTTGAGTTGTGCTCTGGCATCTGGCACTTTTAACTGTGGGACCTTATATAGACAGGTGTGTCTTTCCAAATCATGTCCAATCAACTGAATTTACCCTAGATGGACTCCAATCAAGTTGTAGAAACATCTCAAGGATGATCAGTGGAAACAGGATGCACCTGAGCTCAATTTTGAGTGTCATGGCAAAGGCTGTGAATACTTATGTACATGTGATTTTTTTTAATTATACATTTTTTATGAATTTGCAAAGATCTCAAACTAATTTTTTTCACGTTATCATTATAAGGTATTGTGGAGTTTTGAGGAAAATAATTTAATCTTTTTTGGAATTAACATAACAAAATATGGCAAAAGCGAAGCGCTGTTAATACTTTCCGGATGGACTTTAATGTAAAAGTAGTATAGGTTGTTACTTAAAGATAAATCTATGAATAATTCCAAGTTATTTGCCTCACAAAACACCTATAAAGCTGAATCTTTAACATTTTTTTGGTAGTTTTTTTACCACCAATTTTTAAGGATAGGTGGCAGCTCCTTAATTGCACCACATTATACCTTTCGTTGTAGGTAGATAATTTAGCAAGTCAATAGCCCATGCAGGATCATCTGCACGACCATGCTTTAGGTACATTGGTTTGTCTTGTGTAGCTGGAATATGGGACCCACACCAACTATCTGGCAAGTCCAGCATTTTCCATTCAAGCAGTTTGGTTTCCTTGGGCTGTTTAACCTGAGTTCCTTACTAATAAAATACCAAGCTTCACCTTGGTGTAGAGCTATTGCACAGCAGGGACCGAAATAGTACTAAGCCAGGTGTGGTTCCAGTACATTAACAGTATTATTCTACTAGATATGGCAATGTTTGGTCATGTACACAAATGTGAGGTAATGTATATGCCAGAGCTTCTTTTTAATCCTAGTTTGGCACTGCAGGGATATTAATTATGAATGGAACCATGCCTAATCTAAAAATTACATTAAAATGCTGACTCCTATCACTTCTCAGTCACAGGAATGAACAGGAAGACACATTCCATAGCAAAGCATCCTTTGGTAAAAAAAAAAATGGATTGTCAATTGATGTATTTCCACACTTTCCATAAATGATATCATGTACACACTAGGACAGGGGTAGTCAACCTCGGCACTCCAGCTGTGGTGAAACTACAAATCCCATCATGCTGTTGTCTCTAGGAGTCATGCCTGTGATTGTCAGGATTGTCTTGCAATGTCTCATGGGACTTGTAGTTTCACCACAGCTGGAGGGCTGAGGTTGCCTAACCCTGCACTAGGACATATAGCTTTATACATGAATTTTGCCAAGGAAGGGCAAAACAAATGGAATTCCATGTGCCAAAAAGGCCATGCAAGTAACACTCTCCTTGTGTGGCCACTGCTGCTCATGATAATAAGTAACAAATTACAAGTATAAACCAGATATGTTGGTAAATACTGCTATGCATTACTTACATAAACTGTTAATAAAAGTTATATATAAATATATGTGTATGTGTACCAAAAGACGCACAGACATACACAGTGCAGCGCTACTACAGTGATAATTCAATGCTATACTTAGTGCTATGTATACATGCACTAAAATTCAAATTCCTAAAAAATTCATAATAAATGTCCCATAAATCAATATCAATCTTTATAGTAGTGGTCCAGTGTTATTATCATATCACCGTGCTTCTCAATTCTTATTGCTTGTGCAAACCATCACCAGCTATTTAATCTCCTCACCTCAAGGGCTCTTTCACATGGGGCGGATCCGTAATGATCCGCCCCGTAAAAGGGCGGTCCCTGCACACTGTGTAGTGTCAGATCTCCGCTCTCCTCTATGGGGGATCGGATGAACACGGACCGCCTGTCCGTGTTCATCCGATCCGCTCTGCAGACGGATGGAAAAATAGGGTTTTCCTCCATCTGCAGAATCAGACCACAGCGGAGACGGAGGATATCGGGTGTCAGCGGATATTCATCCGCTGACACCCGCTATCCCATAGGGATGCATGTATGTCCGTATTCATCCGAAAACGGATGGATGAAATACACACATACGGTCCGCCCGTGTGAAAGGGGCCTAAGGATGAGCCAGAAAGACTCAATGAACTCTTTATTTTCACTCCCCAAACCTCTTTTCTTTCTCTCAGGACTCAGATGTTCAATTTCTCCCTTTCACGATCTTCACTCCACCCAATGTATCCCTCACAGATAGGGGGTTGTTTGCCAAGATTATTCAGCTGTTCCTCCACTTCGAGGGACTCATTTATCATATAATCAAAAACACAGATCGTGAAAGGGAGAAATTGAACAGCTGAGTCCTGAGAGAAAGAAAAGACGTTTGGGGGGTGAAAATAAAGAGTTCATTTGAGTCTTTCTGACTTCTCCTTGAGGTGAGCAGAATAAATAGCTGGTGGTGGTTTGCACAAGCAATAAGAATTATTGATAAGCACGGTGATATGATAACAGTGGAGCACTACTATCAAGTTTGATATTGATTTATGGGACATTTATTATGAATTTGAATTTTATTGCATGTATACATAGCACGAAGTATAGCATTGAATTATGACTGTAGTAGCACTGTGTGTGTGTATGTGTGTCTTTTGGTACACATACATTTATACTGTATGTGTGTGTGTGTGTGTGTGTGTATGTGTGTGTATATATATATATATATATATATATATATATATATATATATTTAAAGTGTAGTGATTCCACTTAAAGTGTATAGTGGCTGCAACTTTGCACTTGATTAATTTAGGTTGGTGCTGATTTTTTCACACATTTGTATAAACTGTATTTACGCGCCCTTCCCACAGGTTGGTTGGTTCAGTTCTCTTTTAGAAATGATTTGGTTTTATATAACTGAGCTAGATAAAAAGCTTTACAAAGATTTTATTTCATATTGGAGTGACTAGCAGTACGTCCGAATGTGGTCCAGACTTTTATACCTTACTCTTCAGTGATCACTGCTTTTGTGCAAGTTGATGTTTGGAAAATTAAGATCTGCATTGCTAAAGTCTGAGGCAACCCCCTCCATGTACATGCTTGTGAAAAATGTTCTATATCCTGACAAGCTCCATTCTTCCACTTCCTTTTCAAATTCCAAATTGTGCTCGAGGCAAGAATCACTGACAACAGGAACATCTAGATTACAATCTTTGTGAAATTACATCAAAACAAGGAAAATTGTTATTTATGTTTTTACAGTGGATTCTTTTTCCTGTTTGGGTAAAGTCTTAGTGAAAAGGCTTTGTGTACATCACGAGCATGTTTTATAATGTCAAGTAAATGTCATGTTCTTGGTTCATACAAAATGTATCTATCAAATATTCTTCAGTATCTAACAATATTTTAAATAGGAAAATGCACATAAACCTGACGGCATTTTTGTTTGTCCTCATCGGAGTTAAATGACTTTACCAGTGGGCATTTCTTTGTGGCCAAGGGATGGTGACAACAACTCTCTCTGGATGTGGTTTCATTACATTCCAACTGAGATCACCAGTGTTCCACCAAGTATTGGCATTTTGCCCCATTTTAAGATGGTGGTTTTCGTGCAAGGGACGTGTATAGTTGTTGTAGACTATATTTGGCGGTGAGTCAGCACACCACTCGTGCCCAGGACGACGTCATCTGTGACAGAACGGCATAGGGAGGAGCGGTGTGCTGAAGCCACCAAGTTGAACGCTTAGTCCCAGAAAGGAACGAGCAGTTATCGAGAGCCGGCTGGCTCGACTATTTTGTCACGCGCTATTTTATCTACGGCATATTGTAAGTGCAATTTTGTCTTTTAAATAAACATTTTAAGGATTTACACTATGGAGGCATTTTTTCCTTACATGGGGGCCAATTGACTGTTGGTACACACGGGGGAGATCCAGCAAAGAGGAACTTGGGATACTAGCTGCCAAGCAGAGAGACCCGGGGCTGGGGAATTAGCCACAGGCGTCTTTGATCTCCTTAAACAAGATATCAAATCAGCTGGTAAACGGCAGTGATTCTACAGGTGGCAGACCTTTCCTATCCTACCCTCTCACTTCTTCTTGGGTGCATTGATTTTATGTCACCACGGATGAAACTGTTGAAAGAACCCCCTAAAGATTGTTGTTTGGATTGGCTACACTAGAGAGCTTTCTTTCATCAGAGACTTAATAGATTTAATTGGACACTGGGGGCCTTTATGTATATATTTAATATTCATTTATGTTTTCTAAGGTTACAGATCACTTAATTTATTTCATTTATGTAACTATGCGCAACTTATTTTTTAGTCTTAATTCAATAATATCAGCCTTTGACAAAAAAATATATGTCTGAAAGCAGCTCTAAGCCATGTCAGATCATATAATGGGATTTTTTTTATAGTTGTCCGCCATTATATTTTGCAAAGTCAAAAAACGGCTATTTGTCCCAGGACCAGACCTTCACCCGTCACAGAAATAAAAATATGACATTGGTTATAGCCTTATTCCAATGTACTAAAATTTGAATTCATTGTCCCTTTAGCTCTCCCTGTAAAACAGGAAATAAGAGGAAATCTCTCCAACATGGCCACAAATGGCAAAATAACATGAGGGAAGATCTAACCCTTCGCCGCTCTATATGCATTTCCACTTTAATGAAGGGGCAACAGTACGCCCATCCAGAATATGATTTACAATTCGTATTCAAAGGAGGCTGAAATACCAAAGAGGAAACATTATTCTGTGCCACTTATTAATCTGCTGTTTAGACTTCCATATTGTTAGTGTGCAAGGGTAAGTATTTGTAAACCAACCAAGCAGTGACCATACAAAAAAAGCCTACGTAAAAACAATACAAGCCACAAAATAACATTATGATTTAGCTCAACATCTAGTCTGATGTCTACATGCTCGATTGGGACCTGTAGCTGTTTAAAATCAACTCTGGTGAAAAATCTGAAAATCTGATAACATAAACAAGAACGAGACTGAAGTAATTAAGCAATGAATTTAATCATAATGTGTCAATCATTTTGTTAACCCACCACAGCAATTCATAATTTTGAATGGTGTGCTGTCATCCAGATGTCTGTGATGTCAGTCGGTAATATCATCAATGCTTTGCAGCTGTGTGGTGAAGACTAATGTAGATTGCCCCCCCCCCCCCCGCAATAAAGAAATTCATTTTAATAAGTGTATTCATTATTAGCTTTCAATGGTATTCATTAACTTAATTCCTAAACATATGTTGTGGCACAAACACAAACTCTCTGGGCAAGTCATAAAAAGGCTTGACCAGTTATGCAGACTCATGATGAAGAGCTCTTGCTTTAGTTAATACAAATCCCGCACTAGTTATTTTTTTTCCTGTAATACTTGTGATTCAAAGCCCCAAACTCCCACACTTTTGGTATTTTGTAAAAACACCTTCCCAGCGATAACAGTCATACGCTTTCCATAGATTACTCTTTTTTTTTATCAGCCAGTGTGCTGAACGAAGAAAAAAAAAAAAAAAAAAACATTGAACGCATAACTCCACTAACACAAGCATGGTGGATAGAGCAATGGCCCCCACTGGGACATTTTATTGAATATACCGATCAGCGGCTGCAGCACAATTTTTCAACAAGCACGCTCAACAAAAGTTGGTCTAACAATCGACTTCTGTCAAACAGACATAAACACACATGAATTGAAATTCGAACTGATATATGGCCAGCTTTAAAGAAAACCTTCTGTGGAAAGAGCACAACTTTGCACACTGGAGTCAGGAGTGACTCTGGGCTATTCTTCCTTGCAGATGGTACTCCTGGGCACAAGACCTGTGTAGGCAGAGCCACGGCTGAAACTAGGGGGGAGGCCTGTGCCCCAGGCGCCACATAAAGAGGGATGCCGCCGCTGACGGGAATAGTGATAGCAACATCACTACTGTCAGCCTAGCGATGGGAGCGAGTAGGAGGAGAAAGCTGGGAGGAGGTGCGGGCTGTGTTCTTTCTCCCTCTTCTCCTTCCTGCCAGTGCAGTGCTCCTGCTGCCTGTACTGTTCTCCCATTTAGTGGCAGTCTGGAACTTCATCTCCCAGCAGCCCCTGGGATCTTCATTTCTTGCAGCCATGCTGAATGGTTAGTGTGAGCGGCGGAGTATATAGCCTCAGTGTGCATTGTGCAGCCTTCCTGGGGATGTTTGTGTGTGCATGAGGAAGGAGCAAACCAGGTAAGCCCTTTCTCAGACGGGCACAGCTCGTCTTCTTCTAGGACCAGGAGCAGTAGAGTGGAGAATGGTTGATCCTTCACTGAGCTCTCACTACACAGAACTGATCTTTCAGCAGCAGCGGACAATGACAAGAGCAGCTGCAGGTGAAAGATCTCCTCTGTGTTCTTACTACTGCACCGCCTAGGAGAGGGCTCTAAAACTCTGCACAACTTCCTACCTTCAGTTTTTGGTTGCTGGCGAGCTACAAAACCAATGACATCACTTGTTTGTGCCACCCCCCAGCAGGACAGGACAGAACTTCCCTGTTCACACTTGCTCGCCTCTCAGCTCCCGCTGTGTTGCTATAACCATGCTTGTTAAGGTAGGGGACTACATTGATGTAAAGGGGGAACACTGATGTAAGGGGGAGATTCAATGTAAAGGGGGACTCTTATGTAAGGGGACACTAATGTAAGGGGGAAGCTCTGATGCAAGGAATGCAATATTGTAAAGGGGACACTGATGTAAGGGGGCGGGGCACTGATGTAAGATTGGTAATTGATATAAGTGTGAACTAAAGTGAGAGGGAACACTGATGTAAGGGGGGACTCTGATGCAGAGAAGACACTATTGTAAAGGAGAGCATTGATGTAAAGAGGAATTGATGTAGGAGAGGAGCAAGTGATGTAAGGGGTGCGCCGAAGTGGAGGGGGGGGCAGTGATGTAATGGGGCACACTGATATAAGGAAGAACTCTGATGTAAAGGGGGTAGATATACAAATGATAACGATATACAACTACTTCAATGGGGATCCCAGCATAGGAAAAAAAAACTATTCAGTCTCAGGGATTGTAAGAGGACATGGGGCCTCTGATGCAAGGAAGACACCATTGTAAGGGGGGGGGGGGCACTGATGTAAGTGGGCATTGATGTAAGAGGGGACAAAGTTGTGGCGAAGGAGATCATTAATCAGAGAAGCAGCCAAGAGGCCCATGGTAACTCTGAAGGAGCTGCAGAGATCCACAGCTCAGGTGGGAGAATCTGTCCACAGGACAAGTATTAGTCATGCACTCCACAAATCTGGCCTTTATGGAAGAGTGGCAAGAAGAAAGCCATTGGTATAAGAAAGAGGAGAAGCAGTTTAACCTTAAGCTGTATTGGGGTTTTTTCATTGCCAGGACAATAAGGATGTGGGACCCTCTTCCACATTTGGTGGTGTCAGCGGGGAGTATTGATATTTTTTAAAAGACTCTTGGACATGCATCTTAAAGAACACAGCATACAGGGATATGGGAAATGATTATAAACACGTACATCTACACAGGTTAAACTGGATGGACTATTGTCTTTATTCAACCTTACCTACTATGTTACTATGTATATATGTAAGTGATGTAAGGGGGAGCTCTGATATAAGGGGGCATACTATTGTAAGGGTGGACACTGATGTAAGGGGGCATTGATGTAAGAGGGGACAAAGTTGTGGCGAAGGAGATCATTAATCAGAGAAGCAGCCAAGAGGCCCATGGTAACTCTGAAGGAGCTGCAGAGATCCACTGCTCAGGTGGGAGAATCTGTCCACAGGACAACTATTAGTCATGCACTCCACAAATCTGGCCTTTATGGAAGAGTGGCAAGAAGAAAGCCATAAGATGTCCCGTTTGCAGTTTGCGAGAAGCCATGTGGGGGACACAGCAAACGTGTGGAAGAAGGTGCTCTGGTTAAATGAGACCAAAATTGAACTTTTTGGCCTAAAAGCAAAACACTATGTGTCGCCGAAAACTAACACTGCACATCACCATGAACACCACCCCCACCGTGAAACATGTGGTGGCAGCATCATGTTGTGGGGATGCTTTTCTTCAGCAGGGACAGGGAAGCTGGTCAGAGTTGATGGGAAGATGGATGGAGCCAAATACAGGGCAATCTTAGAAGAAAACCTGTTGGAGTCTGCAAAAGACTTGAGGCTGGGGCGAAGGTTCACTTTCCAGCAGGACAATGACGCTAAACATACAGCCAGAGCTACAATGGAATGGTTTAGATCAAAGCATATTCATGTGTTAGAATGCCCCAGTCAAAGTCCAGACCTAAATCCAATTGAGAATCTGTAGCAAGACTTATAAATTGTTGTTCACAGATGCTCTACATCCAATCTGACAGAGCTTGAGCTATTTTGCAAAAATGAATGGGCAAAAATTTCACTCTCCTAGATGTGCAAAGCTGGCAGAGACATCCCCAAAAAGACTTGCAGCTGTAATTGCAGTGAAAGGTGCTTCTACAAAGTATTGACTCAGAGGGGCTAAATACAAATGCACGTCACACTTTTCACATATTTATTTGTAAAAAATGTTGAAAACCATTTATAATTTTCCTTCCACTTCACAATTATGTGTCACTTTGTGTTGGTTTATCATATAAAATCCCAATAAAATACATCTACGTTTTTGGTTGACCAAATGTGGAAGTCTTCAAGGGGTATGAATACTTTTTCAAAGCACTGTAAAAAAGGATTCTGATGATAGGAGTAAAACTGATGTTAGGGAGATTCTAAAGTAATGGGGGATGCTGAAGCAAGAGGGACACTGGTGTAAGGGGGGAGGGCATTGATGTTAGGGGGACCCTGATGTAAGGGGGGCATTGATGTAAAGGGGACACTGATGTAAGGGGGGCATTGATGCATGGGGGACATTAATGCAAGAGAGGATACTGATGTAATATATTAACTACTTCCCACCCGGCCACTGCACATAAACGGCCGGGTGGTCCTTTCCTTGTTCTGAGTGGACGTTCAGGAACGTCCCTCAGAACAGATCATTCTGATCACAGGATCCAGCTGAGCAGAGATCGGGATATGGGCGCTGTGATTGGCCCTCCCGATCACCTGACGGCTGTGTCCAATAACAGCCGTCACAATGTAAACAGAGACACGTGTCTCTGTGACAGGTCTCCCCGCCAAACTCAGTGAGAGCTCAGTGTGGGGGAGGTGGAATCTGCAGATCTGTGACAGCTCTCTGTGTGAAGATGATTTTACCAAGAGAAGTGTTACCGATCACCATACAAAAGTACACCAAGCACCACTCATATAACCCTGCCCCTATACACATTTATTGTCCCAATAAAAAATCTGTCAGTCCCCCATCACTGCCAACACCAAATAAACACTGATTTGAGATATTTTTACCAAAGAAATGTAGCAGCATCATTTTTGGTCCAAATTTATCAAGAGAAATTACTTATTTGTAAAATTTTATAAACTAAGAAAAATGCATTTTTTTGGAAAAATTTTCGTTCTTTTTTTATTTGTAGTGCAAAAAATGAAAACCCCAGCGCTGATTAAATACCACCAAAAAAAAAGCTATATTTGTGTGAAAAAAAGATACAAATTTAATTTGAGCACAGTGTTACATGACCGCACAATTGTGTGACAAAGTGTGACAGCGCTGAAAGCTGAAAATTGGTCTGGAAAGGAAGTGCCCAGTATTGATGTGGTTAATATTGTAAAAAATATTTCAAATGGAAAATAAATAAATTAGATCATAAAAATCAAAAAACGACTGACACGATCCAGTGCCCTACTGACACCGTCCTCTTCTGGGGGAGGAGCACTTCACATATTGTACATTCACATCAGTCCCCGCCCTCAAGGAGCTTATCATCTAAGGCACATGCATACACATACTAGGGCCAATTTACCCAACAGCATGTCTTTGGGGTGTGGGAGGAAACCTGCACATGCTCAAGGAGAACATGCAAACTCCATGCAGGTGGTGTCCTGGTTGGGATTGGAACCAAGGAGCCTAGGAGTGCTAACCATTAAGGCACGGTGTTGCATCAGGTGCCCATCTGTACATAACCCAGCCCATGCATTATTTATTGTAATCAGAAAATGGACATCTGTTTCATTGCAAATTTTATTACAAATTGTATATATTTGTTACACCAATAAAAAAAGCAGGCAGGCATCACCTATATACAGGCACTAGATTTTATGTACAGTATATACACATATTCTCAGAATGAGTGAGCAGAATACATATTTTGAAGCATTTCAACTTGTCATTTGTTGTTATTGTATTTTTACTGACATAATAAATACAGCTCTATATTTACAAATCTCATAAAAAATTATGCATTTTATTTAAATGTTACAAACATCTAATCACAATATTTCAAACATGCTTATAAAAATAAAACCTTGTGTCTATTTATATAGAGCTTGCAAATAGTTATTTTATACAATGTACTACTAGTACAGAATTGTCCTAATGTTAAAGAATCGAATATCTGCTTTGAATTTAGGACGGGATTATAGAAACTATTATTATTATCATTATTAGGTCTGTGGTCACTATCCTTTCTATACGTATTTTGTTGTGTGCTTGAATTTCAGTATCGAGTATTGTCTATGCAATGGCATCTAATGCCGCGTACACACAAACGGATTTTCCGTTGGAGAAATCTTGGATGTTTTTTCCGACGGAATTCCGCTCAAGCTTGTCTTGCATACACACGGTCACACAAAGGTTCGCTGAACTTTCCACCGCCAAGAACGCGGTGATGTACAACACTACGACGAGCCGAGAAAATGAAGTTAAATGCTTCCGAGCATGCGTCGGATTGTTTCCGAGCATGCGTAGGAATTTTGCGCGTCGGAATTGGTACAGACGATCGGAATTTCCGATCTAAACTTTTTCCGACTGAAAAATTGAGAACATGCAAATTGGCGGAATTCCAGCCAGCAAAAGTCAGATGGAGCATACACACGGTCACATTTTCTGACCAAAAGCTCTCATCTGACTTTTGCTGGTGGGATTTCTGATCGTGTGTACACGGCATAAGACAACATGTGGGGGGGGGATAAAACTACTATACAACAGACATGCTGCACATAGAAGCAATCATTTCACAGTTTCCAGTGAGCTACAATGAAATGAGATTTTCAACTATGTACAGAATAGCCAAGTTGTGAATTGAGAATTAGTTATGACAGTTCCTTTTATACACACCATGTAGGAAAGGTGAAATATTTTCTGATTCCATAATTCAAATAACAAGTTTTATTGCAATACTTGTGTCTGCCTTCACTGAACTATATACTAAATGTTAAAGGGAATAATACAGCCAGGAAATGTATTAATTACAAAATAGCATAGGTTTGTAACAGTTTTCTTAAAGGTCTCAAGACATTTAAAGTAGAATTCCAAGTTTACTTTGATTTGAAATAGTTAATTTGGGCCAAGCTGGCGCAAACAAACAATTTAAAGTCAAAGTAAACCTGGAATTCTCCTTTAAAAAGCATTTTTTGTGAATGCACCTGTGTAATGGATTTCCATTTACCTTCCTGGACCAGTATGATGGTGAAGTCGTGTAAATGTATAACTTATTACTACAGAAACAGGAACAAATTTACTCCTAAATTTAGTAGGTTGTGAAATACTTCAGTGAGAATAAATATATTGCTTCATGTTTCTCTATATATTGCCATATGGGGTTAGTTTACTAAAACTGGAGAGTAGTGTGGTGCAGTTCTGCATATAAACCAATCAGCTTCCAGGTTTTATTGCCAAAGCTTAATTGACCAAGATGAGGTTAGAAACGGATTGGCTACCATGCACAGCTGCACCAGATTCTGAGTGCTCCAGTTTTAGTAAATCTCCCCCTCTCGTGTCATAATTTGTTTTGCCATTGTGCTTCCCTTTCATTTAAATGGAGTGATTACTCCATTTAAATGCATGAACACACAGGCAACTGGGAAATGATAAAACAAACTACATATTGTATAGCAGTGCTCGACGAATACCGGGCGCCAGGTCGCATTGACGACTAGAATTAGCGACCTGGCGCCTGGGGCAGCACAGCTGGGGGGTATCCTGTCTCCATAGTGCACCCCCCCCGCCGCACGCGCGATCGCGAAGGGCCGCGCCAGCCGGTAATTGAGGCCCCGGCTTTGCGGCCTTGTGCAGTCCTATGGTACCTTGTAGAATCTGGCGCCCTCTTGTGGTGGCCGTTGGTATGACACCCAGCAATGCTAATGGAGATTTTTGTTTTCACTGCCTGCCTATCTCCTTCACTTAGAACCCCCAAACATTATATATATTTATTTTTCTAACACCCTAGAGAATAAAATGGCGGTCGTTGCAATACTTTCTGTCACACCGTATTTGCGCAGCAGACTTACAAGCGCACTTTTTTGGGAAAAATACTTTTTTTAATTAAAAAATAACACAACCGTAAAGTTTGCCCAATTTTTTTTATATTGTGAAAGATAATGTTACGGCAAGTAAATTGATACCAAACATGTCTCGCTTCAAAATTTTGCCCGCTCGTGGAATGGCGACAAACTTTTACCCTTTAAAATCTCCATAGGTGACGTTTAAAAAATTCTACAGGTTGCATGTTTTGAGTTACAGAGGATGTCTGGGGCTAGAATTATTGCTCTCGCTCTACCGATCACGGCAATACCTCACATGTGTGGTTTGAACACCGCTTTCATATGCGGGCGCTACTCTTCTGCAAACAAGCTCGGCGGGACGGGCACGTTTAAAATTATTTTTTTTTTTCTTATTTATTTTAACTTTTAATTTTTTCACTGTTCTTTTGAAAATAAAAATTGTGTAACTTTTATTCCTATTACAAGGAATGTAAACATACCTTGTAATAGAAAAAAGCATGACAGGACCTCATATGAGATCTGGGGGTCAAAAAGACCTCGGATCTCATATTTACACTAAAATGCAAAAAAAAAAATTGCCATTTGAAAAAAAATAATAAAATGTTCCTTTTTTTAAAGAGCTATGGGCAGAAGTGACGATTTAAAGTCGCTTCTGCCCTGCAATGACTTGGAGACAGGCGGGGGCATCTTCCCCTCACTCGTCTCCATGTCGTTAAAAAAAAAAAAAAGAGAACCTGGCTCCTAACTTTTTTAGCTGGCTCCTAGATTCCAAGCAAATTTGTCAAGCCCTGTTGTATTGTATATAATCCCAAGTCCTTAACTTATATGTATTCACATATACAAGTGCTATATCAATTGATTATTAGCCAGGGAAGGTAATTTTACATCTTTTTTCTTTTTTTATTAAAATCAACTTTATATATATATATATATATATATATATATATATATATATATATATATATATATATAATGTGGGCCCTTGAGGAGAAAAATGTGGTCACACAAGGGCTGCAATAATATCTTTATGGTTCTCCTACATGTCCTATAGACGTTTTTTAAGTCTGGTCTTATCTGTGCACCAGCATGAACTGTTGCAGCTCTGACTATTTAAAGCCACAAATAAGAAATGTCAGAAAGGCCAACCTAATATATATATGTTTGCCCAGAGAGACACTTTTGTGGTTGAACTGGATGGACTTGTGTCTTTTTTCAACCTAACTATGTAACTATCTGGCCACAGTCTAGTAGTAAATTTGTAAGTAATCCCCCTAAAGCCTTGTACTCATGATGAGATTATCGGACAAATGGTTGTCGTTTTTTTTTTTTTAATGCTAGTCCCATTTCAAAAATGAAGAGGTTACTAAAGTACGAAAATTCTCATGCGACAGAATAAAAATTTGGAAGTTATGTAATGTACTGCAAATTTCGGACAAAAGCTGTGTACTAACGATTAGATTATCGTACGATCGCTTTGAAAGTGGTATTTTTTGTAGGATTTTCTGATCATGTGTACGGGCTGTAAAGCATAGATAAGTCCTGTTTAGTTTAGTGTGAATAAACAAGGTCATGGATATGTATGTCTGTGTATACATTTGGTGTACAGTATAGTCTCTTCCTTACTGGCATTTAGGGCTTTGATCACAAATGTGTGACCAAACCTGTTTAAGAGCCACCTGTATGACTGCTTAAAATAGCAATTCAATTTTATTCTATAAAGTGATATTTTTGCCAAAGTAATACATTTGCCTAACACATAGAACCTCGGAGCACATACTGTACGTTGGTGCCAAAATTAAATACTCTTTAAAATGATTGCAATCATTCAAAGGAAATGTTGCACGGTTTTCAAATTAGTGAAAATAATTTCTCTAATGGCTAAAATTGTTTATTTTGCCTCATATCTCAGTTAATAAAACATGATATCCCAATGCAGTGTGTAAAATTGCATTTGTCTTTGCCAGCATTGACTTAGTAAATACCATTCTCTGTTATGCCTTAGCTGCTGCTGGAAAGGTTGTGTTACAACTTAATAGTCCTAATCCAGTATTTCAGTAAAACTTGTTTTTCTATCTGTGGCTTTCTCTAAAAGTGTCTTGGCCAGTCTTGACAAAGTCTAGGGCTTCATGTGTTAACCATTAATTGACGGATGGTTTTCCGCTGCAAAACTAATTATATATCTCTGAGGTTCAGTGAAAATTCCTGGATAAATAAAGGACTGCTGAAACCTGTTTCTAAATATTTTACAGATTCTATGGAACTTGAAATTAGATTTGTGTGGTTCTGGAAGATCAGGCTCTTGCAGGATAAATGATACCTTTTAAATTCCAAATTAAGTTTTCACATGGACAGTAGCAGTTGTAAAAAAAAAAAGGTGAAAAGCAATGCTGCAGTCTCAATTATATATAAATATATATAATTGAATCACTTGAAATGTTTAACTGAAACAGGAACTTATATTGAAGATTACAGCACACACCAAGCCAGTTAAAATCAACCTAAATAAACACAGTAATACATTTGTGCAATGGTCTACTGAGCCTTTACTTAATCCAAACTTGTTTATGGAATCCTGCTTGGAAGGCATGCTACCCTAGTTGAGGGAGCTGCAATAGATACAGGATTAAGATAACCACTGAGCTGGCTTTATATAACCCTTTTATCTCTGTGTTCATACTGTGAGGTCATCCAGGTGAGCCAAAACAAATGAAAAGGAATCAGCTTACTCTCACACAATTAGAATATGCTCATTCAAGTCTAAGGGGATATACTAAAGCAATAAATGAATGTATGAAATTATTTTTGTAATCTCCAGTTCAGAAATTCCTGACCTCCCACAAATCAGCAGAGCAGTGATAATAAAACTGTAAGGATATTTTCACAGCCAGTTTACAAACCAAATTAGATGCCCTATTTCTTGCTTGGCTTACATGTAAGTGGTAGCAATTTACAGGCCAAAAATTTGTGGGCTCCGGCGGACTTTTTCTTCCCAAAAGTCCGGCGGAGAAGTCTTGACTCAAAATTAACTCGGCAGTCCGGCGGACAATCCGACAGTCTGTGTGCTAGTCCGTGGGACTTTTTGTCCCCACCCCCTTTCCTGACCGGCTGGGTTGCGTGCTCGGATAAGGGTCTTATATGGACTTGGGGGGGACCCCCGCGCCGTTATTTAGGTGCAGGGATTCCCCTTTAAATCCATACAAGGTGACAGGGCTAGCAAGGTGTCAATCTCGCCGATCGAGGCGGCGGCGGCATTGACTTCCTTTGCTAGTCCCGTCTACCTGGAGTCACGTTCAAAATGATCTGACTTTACTCCGTGTGTGGGCAAGTCCGTTCATTTCAAAAGTCCGGCGGACCTCCGCCAAAATTCCTGTGGATTGTCCGCCGGAAAAGTCCGGGCGTGTGTGGGCAAGTCCGCTCGTTCGGAAAGTCCGGCGTACGCCGGATAGTCCGATCGTGTGTACGCGGCATTACATTTTTGGAGCAAGCCAGGCAAAAAAGTCAAACTAGAAATAAACCAGCAAATTCATACAAAGGAAGAGGGTGGTATTACATGTAGTTATGTATACCACCATTACAGAGCTGTACTAATGCTAAAAAACTGCTTTAGAAACTTCCTGCACCTCCACTTTAAAAAGGCCCCAGAATGGTGAAAAACTGTGAAATCTAAAATTGGAGAACTAATAAACTGATTCAGGGTACTGAAAAAATCATTTATAAATATGTCAAGGTTTAAAAAGGAAAAAAAAAAAAAAAAAAAATCACAAAACAGTTACATAATAGTTTTTATCTTTTAGAATTGGGGCCTCAGTGTGGAGTTCATTTTTGGTAATGGTGCAGTCATCTTAGCAGGAAATTTAGCCAACGGGATTTTAACTGGCTTTGTAGCATTGTTTTTTTTTCTTCCTGATATTTGTCCTAACTGCCTATCAAAATGTTTAAAGCTGTACTCCAGGCAGGTATAATACAATGTGTTAACAAGAAACATGCTGATAGAATGAAAGAGTAGATTGATAGAAATCAAATATCAGTCTGCTGCTTCCACTTTCACAGTCCAATGACATGAAGAACAAGGCCTAGTTAAATTACTTAAAATCAGGTCCCCTGCGCTGCTATACAGGGCTGTGTTGTGTGGCAGAGCTCTGTAAATCTCATAACTGGATGGACAGAAATACGAATCCTTTGTCAGGTAAAACAGCTCCATATACAGTATGTATTTTATCTATGTACCTGAGCTGTATGCCTGGAGTCTCCATTATGTCTACATAATTTAACATACATGAAACATTTCTCGCTAATATACAGTATACATAATTAAAACACAGTAGTGTTTTATTTTTTTGTGGTTGAACTGGATGGAACCAGACTAACTATGTAACTATGTAACTATGTAGTTTTGATGGGCAACAATATACTAGATATTGAGACTTCTGTCCAGCATAGAATCACTGGACAGAATCTATGAAACCTTGGCGATAAGAGCAGGCAAAATCCCTTAATGTAAGAAATGTTCTACATATTCTGGAGGATACAGAGTTATAGATATTACTGTTAAATTTTACATTTACACTTTTGGAGGGCACACTAGGAACAATACTAGATCACTTGGAAGCTGACGGTGTGTTTCCTAGGCATTCAGTCAGGGCTCTTTTGGATCAATTAAAAGAGATAATTTGTGATGGGAATACAAGAAAACTCTGAAATATTATAACCAATTCCAGAGCTTCATCCTTTAAAGAATGTCCAGCTAAAACAGCACTGTTTGTTATGGTTCAAGGAAAAAAGATACTCAACTGTTTTTAATAAGTGTGACGAGGAATGTGCAAACTGTACCCAAACCAACCAATTATAAACAGTCTTTCCTTAAATTTCAGTACAATAAACTGCAGACAATTCATTTGCAATTGGTTGGCACATGTTACTGCCCATTACTGCTTTTTGTACCACATTATTAAATAGATACAACTGCAACAAAGAACATACTGTTCATAAGGCTATCTTTCAAACAGATTTTAACAATTGTTGTTTTATATAGACAGGATAATGAAAGATAATGTTTGATTGGTTGCTATAGCTTACTGCGCTTTATGGTTTGCCTTATTAAATAAAGGCATTTGACATTCCCCCAATGACAGCCAATATTAAGAGACTTGTGGTCATTGTAAATACAGAATCATACCAAAAATAAGTATTGGTAGGACTGCCTCATCAGTGACAAGGCACATATGCTGCAGATGATAATGTGCAGTTTTCAGTCACTCGATACGATGAGGAGGAACTGACTGGTAACTCGTATGATATACTGGAACTTGCAAAGGTTACCAGGGCTTGAGTGGAATCGCAAGACTGTTTTTCTGCATCCTCAGAGTTGATAGAAGCCAGACTTGTTTGACGAGATCTGGTCCACAGCATGTCTGTATTCTTTAAAGTGCCAATGTCTTCCTTGAAGTGAGGATTGAAGAGGATGTAGAGGAGAGGATTTAAGCAGGCAGGTAAAGGAATAATTAGCAACAGTATCGACTTTATCACTTCTGGACTAATGAAGGTGAGATTTAGAAGTGAGGAAAATGACAAGAAGGCCACTGGGCAGTACAATATGCAGTTAGTGAACAGCAGTAGAGCTATATGCTTCACCATTGAACAGTCCCACACATTTTCTAGTTCACCTTTCTCTAGAGTGCAGTACAGCTTGGTATAGGCAACGGTCATTACAAGAAAGCAGAGTGAGTTCAGGAGGACTAAAGCAACCATGAAACCCATAGAGGAGGGGTCACCAAACAGTAAAGGGAAACACAATGGAGATGTCCCATAAGCACTGCCACTTAGCAGAGGTGACACTGCAATAATCAGTGAAAGAATGAAGCACAAGACGATAGACAGTTTAACACTTATAAAAGAGGATTTTGATTCAAATTTAGTAGAACATTTTACTGACAATCCTCTCTCAAGAGCAGCCACTGTTAAAAGAAAGATGGAAGATTCAGCAGCAAAAACTGACAGGAAGCCAGTTATTTGACAGCCTACCCCACTTTCCCACCAAGCCCCATAATGAGCAAAGTTTCCAAAGGTCAAAGCATCAACTGTGGCCAGAACACCACTGGAGAGGCCCATTAGGGTGTTCATGATGGCAATAAAACCAATCAAAAGTTTTATGGATGGAATGTATGAGAGATGTCTGAAGACTGTTGTAATAACTAAACCGTTGCAGATAAAAGCTAGGAAAACTATAAGCCACACGCCAATTCGGATGAGCCAGCTTCCAAATAAATGATCACAAGGTTTGAAGGGTCCTAAAAGAAAGATGCAGTGCATTAGTAATATGTCAATTTAACTTTGCAAGAGCACATATACTGTAATTGAATGTGTAAAAGATCCAACAACTAAAAAAAAAAATACTATCTGTAAGTAAATATTCCATTTTTCAAATGGTATACATAGTTTATAGAAAAAACTGTAATACCTTATCTATAATAGCAATAGACACCAGATCTAAAGATTACATTTTATGTTATATACCGGTACTTTATTACTATTATTGCATTTAAAAATTCACTATTTACCTGGAGATGGTGTACACTGTACAGTGTGAAGAACTTTAAGATCTTCTTCAAAGTCCAGAAGGAAATCTTCAAAGTCACGGTCATCTGTAGTGTAAAAATGTTTTCTCATTAAATTATTATTAAAACCCTTATGAGGTTATAACTGCAATCAATCATGTAATTGATCTTTGTGCCGCTTCTTCTCCTCCCCCCAGCTATTATGTAACTGAGAACAGAGGGAATGTGATCCCTTCTAAAAAAGGGAAAAAAGGTATTTATATATTTTTTTATATCTGTACAAATATGTTTTGCCTTTTATTTCTATTTTATACAGAATGAGTGGTTTTACAAGTGATCGTTTACAATCACTATTACTCCTATGTCTGGTGAAAAAATTCTTTAATACAGTGGCACAATATACAGTTTCCAGTCACTGTTACTACTGTTATATTGGACTTAAAAATTTTTTTGGGTTCTGCACATGGGCCCACAGGTCTGTCCACAAGAGGGATTGTCCGCTATATATATATATATATATATATATATATATATATATATATATATATACAGTGCCTTGAAAAAGTATTCATATCCCTTGAAATTTTCCACATTTTGTCATATTGCAACCAAAAACGTAAATGTATTTTATGGGAAATTTTATGTGATAGACCAACACAAAGTGCCACATAATTGTGACGTTGAAGGAAAATAATAAATGGTTTTCAATTTTTTTTACAAATAAACATGTGAAAAGTGTAGTGTGCATTTTTATTCAGCCCCCCTGAGTAAATACGTTCTAGAACCACCTTTGGCTGCAATTATAGCTGCAAGTTTTTTTGGGGATGTCACTACCAGCTTTGTACATCTAGAGAGTGAAATTTTTGCCCATTCTTCTTTGCAAAATAGCTCATGCTCTGTCATATTGGATGGAGAGCTTCACTTTTCAAGTCTTGCCACAGATTCTCAATTGGATTTAGGTCTGGACTTTGACTGGGCCATTCTACCAGATGAATATGTTTTGATCTAAATCATTCCTTTTTAGCTGTATGTTTAGGGTCGTTGTCCTGCTGGAAGGTGAACCTCCGCCCCATTCTCAAGTCTTTTGCAGACTCTAACAGGTTTGATTCTAAGATTGCCCTGTATTTGGCTCCATCCATCTTCCCATTAACTCTGACCAGCTTCCCTGTCCCTGCTGAAGAAAAGATCCCCACACCATGATGCTGCCACCACCATGTTTTATGGTGGGGATGGTGTGTTCAGGGTGATGTGCAGTGTTAGTTTTCACCCACACATAGCGTTTTGTTTTTAGGCCAAAAAGTTAAATTGGTCTCATTTGACCAGAGCACTTTCTTCCACGTTTGCGGTGTCCCTCAAATAGCTTCTCGCAAACTCCAAATGGGACTTCTTATGGCTTTCTTTCAACAATGGCTTTCTTCTTTCCACTCTTTCATAAAGGCCACAGTTGTGGAGTGCACAACTAATAGTTCTCCCACCTGAGCTGTGGATCTCTGCAGCTCCTCCAGAATTACCATGGTCCTCTTGGCTGCTTATCTGATTAATGCGCTCCTTGCCTGGCCTGTCAGTTTAGGTGGACGGCCATGTCTTGGTAGGTTTGCAGTTGTACCATACTCTCTCCATTTTTGGATGACGGATTGAACAGTGCTCTGTGAGATGTTCAAAGCTTGGGATATTTTTTTTATAACCTAACCCCCCTTTAAATTTCTCCACAACGTTATCCCTGTTTGTTCACTACGGTTCTCTAACAAACCTCTGAAGGCTTCACAAAACAGCCGTATTTATACTGAGATAAAATTACACACAGGCGGACTCTATTTACTAATTAGGAGGCTTCTGAAGGCAATTGGTTCCACTAGATTCTAGTTAGGGGTATCAGAGTAAAGGTGGCTGAATACAAATGCACACCGCACTTTTCAAATATTTATTTGTAAAAAAATTGTGAAACCCATCTATCATTTTCCTTCCACTTCACAATTATGTGCCACTTTGTGTTTGTCTGTCACAGAAAATCCCAATTAAATACATTTACGTTTTTGGTTGTAACATGACCAAATGTGGAAAATGTCAAGGGGTATAAATACTTTTTAAAGGCACTGTGTATGTATATGTATGTGTATATATATATATATATATATATATATATATATATATATATATAAACATTCTAATATCAGTTATTTGCATGAATGTGAATACCAGTTACCCATAATATAATATACATAATAGATATTCACCTTTTAACAATAATTAGCACATAGTTGGTATCATTTCACAACGTATTTCCTAATTTACCTCAATGAACATATTCACAAGAGAAAATGCACAATGGAAAAACAACCAAAAACACACATGGGTAATGTCTGTGTAAAACAGTTGATTCTCACCTTGTATATGTAGCATGCCTGCTTCCTTTCGGAAAAACTCATCAGTGCTGCTGTTGTCCTCCTTGCCCCATTGGTTTGATTGTTTAACAGCATTTTCACAAATAGCAAAAGCACAGCACTGGTAGGAGTAAGGCATTTCCATGACCCTAAGATTATCACAAACATAATGGATGTTACTTTACAACTTATTTCATCTGTAAGATCTGTAGCAAAGCAGTAACTGCTATTCCAAATTACACACAGGTTGTTTAAATCATTTTTCCTATTACCGTATATACTCGAGTATAAGCCGAGTTTTTCAGCACTTTTTTTGTGCTGAAAGTGCCCCCCTTGGCTTATACTTGAGTCAAGCACTTTTCTGCAGCAAAAAAAAAAAATTTCCGACCCGACTTTGGGGCCCCGTATCTCGGGGCCACTTGGGTCTAGGAATAGCACCACAACATATCCAAAGATGGGGTTCCTAGCACTAAGTGGCCCCGAGATACAGGGCCCCAAAGTCGGTTCAGAAAATGTCATTCTCTGCTGCAGAAAAGTGCTTGAGATTTTCTGACCCGAATTTGGGGCCCCATATCTCGGGGACACTTGGTGCTAGGAACCCCAAATGTTGTATTCCAACCCAGTGGAATTAGCACTACAACATATCCAAAGATGGGGTTCCTAGCACTAAGTGACCCCGAGATACAGGGCCCCAAATCGGTCAACTGTGTCCATCTGTATGGGCACAGTGAGGCTGCAAATGGGCATCGTTGACCCTCTTTTCCACTTACAGTAGCTGCGCATTTCTCACCCTAGGCTTATACTCGAGTCAATAAGTTTTCCCAGTTGTTTGTGGTAAAATTAGGTGCCTCGGCTTATATTCGGGTCGGCCTATACTCGAGTATATACGGTAAGTTGTTGCACAACACTTTACAAAGTACATAGAATCATTCACATCAGTTGGTGTTTCGTGAAAAAGCAGACAATCAAATACAACACAGTTTTATATATGATAAGGCCAACACTGGATTGAAATCCATAACCAACCAGTATGTTTTTGAATTTCCTCTTAAACTGATGTAAATAAGATTGATGAAATTTAAAGCATTTAGGTTGCACATTTTACAAATTATAAGTCTATAAATTCCATTAAAGTGCAAAAGAAAGTAGAAAAAAAAACGTTAAAATGCCCTCTCTGACCCATCTAGCTGTACTGTGAACACATTTATCCTTAAAGGCTAATTCCACCTTTCCATGCCAGATTTTGCCTAATAAATAAAATTTTTAGCAATTGTTCTAAATTCTGTTTTACCTTTTTGAGTTGATCAGAAATAAATGTACTCAGAGCTTGCTAATGTTATCCACTTGCCAACCGCTACACGCCAATATATACGTTGGCACAATGGCAGCGGTAGGCAAATGGGCGTACCTGTACTGATATGGGCTGCTATTGCCTGTATGTGTCCTCTCTGTGGTTTCCAAATACTGGCTGTGTGTGAATGTCATTGACACACTGCACAGCCCGCTGCATACAGTGTGACTGTGTCTGCGGGACCGGTGGACTTGATGTCCGCCGGTCTCACGGCGATTGTGTCACGGAGCCGCAGAACAGGGAAGTGCCTATGTAAACAAGGGATCACTGCTCTCTGTCATCGAGAGCAGTGATCGCTGTCATGTGAGTTGAAGCCCATCCCCCCCACCTTTAGAATTACTCCCTAGGACACACTTAACCCCTTCATCGCCCCCCAGTGGTTAACCCCTTCACTGTCATTTACACAGTAATCAGTGCATTTTTATAGCACTGATTTGCTGTATCAATGACAATGGTCCCAAAATAGTGTCAAAAGTGTACGATGTGTCCGTCATAATGTCGTAGTCCCGATAAAAATCACAGATCGCCGCCATTACTAATAAAAAAAAATCCATAATAAAAATGCCATAAAACTATCCCCTATTTTGTAGATGCTATAACGTTTGCGCAAACCAATCAATATACACTTATTGCAATTTCTTTTACCAAAAATATGTAGAAGAATACATATCGGCCTAAACTGACGAAAAAAAAAGTTTTTTTATATATTTTTGGGGGATATTTCTTATAGCAAAAAGTAAAAACATTGCGTTTTTTTCAAAAGTGTCGCTCTTTTTTGTTTATAGCACAAAAAATAAAAACTGCAGAGGTGATCAAATACCACCAAAAGAAAGCTCTATATGTGGGAAAAAAGGACATCAATTTTGTTTGGGTGCAGCGTCGCACGACTGTGCAATTGTCAGTTAACCTCCTTAGCGGTATTCCCGAGTCTGGCTCGGGTTGAGTTTTTCCTGCCAGGAGCGGTAACCCCGAGGCCTGACTCGGGCTAGCGTTGCAGGATACAGGGGGGAAGTTACTTACCTTTTCCCCTGGATCCTGCGATGTCTCCCCCGCTGTGTGAGCGAGCCGTCCGCTCGCTCGATTCACACAGTACCCGAGTGCCGCTGATCTCCATTCCCTGCGACGTTTCGACGCACAGGAGCGGAGATCGGCGCCAAATTCAAAAAAAGTTTAAAAACACAGTACACATACAGTACTGTAATCTTACAGATTACAGTACTGTATACAAAAAATACACATCCCCTTTGTCCCTAGTGGTCTGTCCAGTGCCCTGCATGTCATTTTATATAATAAAAAGATTTTTTTTCTGCCTGGAAACTGGAGATTGTCCATAGCAACCAAAAAGTGTCCCTTTATGTCAAAAGTGGTTTTAGACCAGCTAGAAAACACTGATAAAAAATTAGAATCACAATTTATCATCAAACAATAAATTTAATGACCGCGACAATTCTGCAACTGAGCAAATTTCAGTGTTTTTGATTTGATTACATTATTGAATCATTTTTATATATATTTTTATTATATTATAATTTATGATTTTGTGTTTCAAACTTTATCATACCCAGGATGTATACTAGACTCTGGTTCAGACAGAATTAGGTGAGTTATTCATAAGAATTGCATGCCGACAATATAAAAACGCCAAATTTCCATGCAAAATAATTGTACCGCTTTCAGCACAAAATTCCATACAGAATCATACCGCCAGGGAGGTTAAAGCGATGCAGTGCCGAATCGCAAAAAGTGCTCTGGTCAGCTAGGGGGTAAAATCTTCTGGGGCTGAAGCGGTTAAAATGTTAGGAAATCAGTGGGTATAATGAGACATTAGAAATTCCCAATCAATTTCCAAGGGAGAAATCTACACAATTGCCATTTAGTGTCTATGATCATCCTAAATCTTAAAAGGTTTAATCTACCTATATTTACCTATGCTAAAGGTACAGTTGCCGTTCAACCCCATGTTACATAGTAGGTGAGGTTGAAAAAAGACACAAGTCCAAACTATGTGTGTGATTATATGTCAGTATTACATTGTATATCCCTGTATGTTGTGGTTGTTCAGGTGCTTATAGTAATAGTCTAATAGTTTCTTGAAACTATCTATGCTCCACGCTGATACCACTGCCTGTGGATGGGAATTCCACATCCTTGCCACCCTTACAGTAAAAAAACCCTCTACGTAGTTTAAGGTTAAACCTCTTTTCTTCAAATTTTAATGAGTGGCCACGTGTCTTGGTAAACTCACTACAACAAAAAAGTTTTATCCCTATTGTGGGGTCACCAGTGTAGTATTTATAAATGGAAATCATATCCCCTCTCAAGCGTCTCTTCTCCAGAGAGAATAAGTTCAGTGCTCACAACCTTTCCTCATAACTAACATCCTCCAGACCCTTTATTAGCTTTGTTGCCCTTCTTTGTACTCGCTCCATTTCCAGTACATCCTTCCTGAGGACTAGTGTCCAGAGCTGGACAGCATACTCTAGGTGCGGCCGGACCAGAGTCTAGTAGAACGGGAGAATTATCATTTTATCTCTGGAGTTGATGCCCTTTTTAATGCATGCCAATATTCTGTTTGCTTTGTTAGCAGCAGCTTGGTATTGCATGCCATTGCTGAGCCTATCATCTACTAGGACCCTTGGGTCCTTTTCCATCCTAGACTCCCCCAGAGGTTCTCCCCCCAGTGTATAGATTGCATTCATATTTTTGCCACTCAAATGCATTATTTTCCATTTTCTACATTAAATTAATTTGCCGTGTAGTTGCCCACCCAATTAATTTGTTTAGATCTTTTTGAAATGTTTACACATCCGCGGAGAAGTTATTGCCCTGTTTAGCTTAGTATTGTCCGCAAATACAGAGATCGAACTGTTTCCTTCACCCCCCAGGTTGTTTATGAACAAATGATATAGGATTGGTCCCAGCACAGAACCCTGGGGGACCCCACTACCCACCCCTGACCATTCCGAGTACTCCCCATTTATCACCACCCTTTGAACTCACCCTTGTAGCCAGTTTTCAATCCATGTACTCAACCTATGGTCCATGCCAACTGACCTTATTTTGTACAGAAAATGTTTATGGGAAACTGTGTCAAATGTTTTTGCAAAATCCTGCCATGTCTACAGGCCTTCCTTTAGATGGCAACTCACCTCCTCATATAAGGTTAGTAGATTGGTTTGACAAGAACGATTCTTCATGAATCCATGCTGATTACTGCTAATGATACCGTTCTCATTACTAAAATCTTGTATATCATGTCATCACTATTTTCCCCAAAAAGCCAAGTAAGATAAATAACTATGCTGCGAACAGGCTCTTCATGGTGCTACCCTGACAAGACACATCACATGTTTGTGCTATCCAAAGCAGATTACAAATCTCTATCGTCCCCAAATTCATGGAACAAATAGGATGACCTTTGCCACAGTGTACTCATCAGATGCAGTATGTGCAGACATTTTATGAAACCAGAGAATACAAACAAGTCATAAACACCTTCTGAAATGCAAGAAAAATAATGGCTTTCTGAAAGAATGAGGAATGTGTTAGGTGCTGGACCAAATTCCATTGTCTATGCTCTGGAAGATTGTCAGGGTCCATTAAATGTAACCAGTCCTTTTTAGTATGGACTGTATTCAACATCTGACAATAAAATTAATCCAGACACAAAGCAATTTATTGAGCAAAAGTAAACATATTAAGTATGAAATGTTAAATCTACACAAAGAAATACACCTAAATTGGGTTAAATAACACGAACAAACAACGCTTTAGGTGAAAGCAAGCCAACAGTATAAGATGCAGAATTTCCATATAAATCTGCGTTATGCCTTTCACTGTAGATACAAGAAAACTCTTTTGCAGGAGTCCATCAGTATATGATGTAAATAGTTTAAGTCCATTTGTTTAAAAGTGAGACAAAGCACACAGTACAATTGAACATAGCACTTCATTTTAGGATGCTACGGTGAAAAGAAAAATAGATTGGGCCTAGATTGGGCATTGTATGTTGTGGTGAACAACCACAACATACAGGGATATACAATGTAATACTGACATAATACTGACTTGATGGACTTGTGTCTTTTTTTTCAACCTCACCTACTATGTAACTATATAAATGTTGGACTTATTTTCCAATTTTTTTTTTCAATGACATAAATACCATCATTCTCTGCCTGCTGTGCTGATTCTTCAAAGTCCTGGTTAGTACCAAATTAACAATCAGTAACCATCACTTACTGGCAGTATAACTTGCAGCTGAATAGTAGGTCATCTTGCACTTCTATGCTGGCCCGTCAGTGCATGTGATGAGTTCACTTGCACCCAGGCCATGGATGTTTTAACCCCAGTCGGCATTCTCGGGATAACAACCGATGCGGCTAAGAAGTCGGTCGGCTGTTATCCCCAGCAGCGGGAGGGGACGTCCCCCCTCCCGCCGCCTTCTGCAGCTCGAATGGTCTCCCCCGTCCCACCGGGAGGCTCGATCGACTAGCCGGCAAGTCCGAGACCCGAAGGAAGCCGCAATCAGCTTTGATCGGGTCTCGGATCTTGTAACTTGGAAGCGATGTCATGACATCACTTCCAGTTTACAGAAGACTTAAAGGTGGCAAATAAAAAAAAATGACAGTATTCAAAACAGCCAAACTTGGTGTTTTGAATTCTTTTAAGTGAAAAGGAGGGATTTGGGGTCTTATAGACCCCAGATCCCTCCAGAAAGAGTACCTGTCACTGCCTATTACTGTCACAAGGGATTTTTACATTGGTTGTGACAGCAATAAAAGTGATCAGAATTAATTTTCTTAAAGGGATAGTGTGAAAAAAAATTAAATAAAAAAGAAAAGTAAAGCGCCCCATCCCTCCATGCTCGCGCGCAGAAGCGATCGCATATGGAAGTTGCGACCACAAATGTAAACAGTGTTCAAACCACACATGTGAGGTATCGTCGCAATCGTTAGAGCGAGAGCAATATTTAGAGTGCAAGACCTCATCTGTAACTCTAAACTGGTAACCTGTAAAAATGTTAACGCATAACATGGGGGGGGGGGCTGTGTGATGTGCAGGGGGGGCTGTGTGATGTGTAGGGGGGGCTGTGTAATTTAAGGTGGTCCAGAGGTACAGGGGATGTGTAATGTAAAGGGTTCCATAGGTGTGGGGCTGTGTAATGCAAATAGGTCCAGAAGTGCGAGGGCTGTGTAATGTAAAGGGGTCCAGATTATTATCTTTATTTATTAGGAGGTGAATGCGGCCCTCCATGCATTCACATACATTGAATCTGGCCTTTAAGTGGAAAAAGGTTGCTGACTCCTGCTCTAGTTCATAGGATGCATATTTGTTCTTCCTGCAAGGTGAACTTATGTACAGTATTTCACTGTCTTGAATTTAGTATGCAGCGCAGGAGTAAAAAAATGTCTACTTTGTCTGCGGTTTCTGACTACTTATTTTGGTTTGTGACATATTCCCTTTAAAGCAGGGGTCTCAAAGTACTGGCCTGCGGGCCATTTACGGGCCCGCAGACCGATTACAAATGGCCCGCAGGACTGATCCACCAGGTTACTGATACATTTCCTGGTGAGACATGGAATGCAGGCCGGATGAAAGCCAGCGCACCAGCAGTTTCTTTTTTTTAAATTTAATCCAGGGGTCTGAAAACTTTTTAAGTAAAGGGCCAGTTTACTGTCCTCCAGATTTTGGGCAGCCCAAACTGTGGTCAGTGGAAGCAAGCAATGCCCCATCATTAGTTTTCTCTGGGAATAATATTGCCCCTTGTTGGTATCAGTGGGAGGAATAGTGTCCCATCATTGGTTTTAATTGGAGAAATATTGCCCCTTGTTGGTATCAGTGGGAAAAATAGTGCCCTATTGGTGCTGTCAGTGAGAGGAATGGTGTCCCATCCTTGGTGTCAGCTGGAGAAGTAGTGCCCCAAGGGCCAGACAGAGGTAAGCAAAGAGCCACATCCAGTCCCTGGGCCGCAGTTTGGAGACCACTGTTTTAATCTGTTGCTGAACCAGCAATAGATTAAATAAAATATGTCTCTGGGGATCCAGTGAGGACTAACCTTTAAGTCCTGGTAGTCTGATGCAGGAGCATTGTGGTCTGCACCTCTGGTGGCAGATGCAGACCACGTAACTGTCCCTCATGGTGCCGGCGCTTAGTGTCAGAGTCAGAGCGCAGTTGCATAGGTGCATAAATCGCTCATCTGCTGGTCCACCAGGGTGTTAAACTGTTTTAACCCCTCAGGTAAGAAGGAGGGGCAAACTGTTTATGAATATCAATATATTAAAATGTTAAATAATAACAAAAATATTATTTATTTTATTTTAATTAAATATGTATGCATGTGGCCCCCCATGGGATATGAAAACTTGTCCAGTGGCCCTCAGGTAATTTAAGTTTGAGACCCCTGCTTTAAAGAAAAGCAAAATCACTATGGCATAAGTAGATGAGTTACAATACTGGTACAAATAAACAAGTATCTTTGGTTGCTAAATGCTTTTCTTTTATGTGTATACATGTAGAAAAATGTATTCTTTATATTGTTATACTTGTTAGCCATTGAAACCCAAATGGCATTATGTGATTATAAGTAGTATGATGTAATAACATAAAAAACGACAGAGCTGATATAAAGGATCTAGTTTGTCGCAGTTACCTGTGTGCAGAAGTTCACACAGCGGTTAGACACAGTTTGCCAATGCTAAAGAGCTGAAAACAATATTTACTTACTTCACCACTGGGAAATTGAAGTAAATGGCTATGTGGAATGTATTAAGCATTCTATCATTTGGCTTCGAGTGTCTGTCTCTTCACAACACATTCTTTACTGCCTTCTCTTTGATTCTTCTGTAGCTATGTGACTTTTATTTGCCCTTCTTAATTGCGGTTATTTTATGTAATCTTTTCTTTTAAGAACTCTTGCAATTATGGTTCCACACTCATATAAATCTACTGGCTTATCTTTTACATGTTTTCAGCAAGTGGCTGATTTAGTGTCCTATTATTTATTTAAATGTACAAAGGCACAGAAGGGATGTGTCACAAGCATTGCATTCCCATTCTGAATTATGGGGGGCATCAGATAATTGCAATGAATGAACACAGGAAACAATTATTCTGCTTGTACAACCACTCCCCTCTCCCTGTACAGTCAGCCTTACCATTATAACATTATTTATACATGGAACTTGGTGCAGGATCATGGGCAATGTGAACAGAAGTTGTTTGCTAGGTTAAACTTATCATTAGATATGTTGTTGTTCCTAATTCAAGCAAAGAAGAAAAAAGGAAGCCAATAGCTTTGATTGTAGTGAAATATTTAGGGTTTTTAAAATAACACTCTACTCAAGCTTAGTATGGGTGAATAAATAATTTTATTTTGCAGAATTTTAATTTTACAAGTCCATTCAATTTGCAAAGCTCAAACCACAGCGGTGGCTTAAAACAAACATATTTTCATCTTTACTTTAGTTTGCGTGTTACTAAAGAAAATATAAAACTAACCAGCAATTTCATTTTCTTTACAGTATTCTTCCCAAGGCATTATCAAAGGTCCGTCTAACGTTTTTCATTACTAGATTGACAGCTGAATCTTATTTCCTATATTTTTTAAGTAATTTCCTGTTCTGTTTTATACTACCTCATCCTTCTTATGGCTGTACGGTTCTCTAGAGAAAATCTGTCCCTTTTAAGTATCTGTTTGGTCGTTAAGGCTACAAACCTTCCACCCTATTAAACAGCATTTTACTTTATGTGATATACAGGCCGAGGTACTTGTACATGTCTATGAATCTATTATCTTTGGAAATATTCTCAAAGCTCTACCTGGTCACATCCTAAATGTCTTAACACTACTCAAGCACAGCATTTCAGTTTTTGATTGACTTAACTGAACAAAAATCATTAACCACTTTTGTTCACTTTGGTATGCAAAAATTAGAACTTAAGCACCGTGAGTAATTTTACAAAGCATATGTAATATGTGCTCTGAAGTTCTTTTCAAACAAGCCTGTTTCTTTGCCTTGCATGGGACAAAGCACAGGTTCACTTTATCCTTAACTCTCAGAACAAAATCTTTGAGAAGTTTCTAATGGAAGCTGATAAAAGTTGAATCATTTCATCTACACTGTTAATGACATCACTTCATGGATTTTACATGTAGTCTGTACTCTGAAAATGGCTGCTCTCACCGTAGCAGTGGTTGTCAACTTATGAGATATGGGGGGAGGGGGGCCTCGACTGTGGCCCTGTAACATCACCAAAGGGCCACACATAATACTCAGTACATGAAATGCCACAGAAGACTGTCTGTGGACATACAACAGGAGATAGTCAGAGACTGTTGCTATGCTTCAGGTGTCGGAGATTGGAGACATGCTGTAGGACAAACACATAGACTGGTAACATGTTACAAGAGACTGCTAGAGATCTGCAATCTGCAACTGCAATCCATTTACAAATCAGTGTTTCCAGTACTGACTGGAAATTTTGGGGGCCACCCAACAAGTACTAAAAGGCCTCATAGGGCCCTTGGGCACCTAAGACTGCTATTTTCTGATAATAAGCTAAAGTCTAAAACTCAACAGCTGTAATGCTATATTTAGGTAGCAGTATAACTGTATAACACAGCAGTAACAGGGTGAAATGTATTTTTTAATGATAATTTCTATCTATAACAAGGAAGAAAAAAAAAAAAAAAAAAAGTATCTAAAGCCCAAATTTTTATTTTTAGGCATGAGTGGTCAAGGCATAACAACCACGTGAAAGGCTTCATTGAAAAGACAAGTTTAGAAATCATCCGTGTTAACCCCCACACCCCAGACAAGCAAATTACACCACTTTCTGTAATATTACCCAAAAATTCATTACACACAGTTAACCCAATACCAACTTAATATAAAAATGACATAAAAATCTGGATGGATCATAAACTAGATTAAATCCACACATCCAGCACTCAGGCGTCACACAAGAATTATACAGTATCTCACAAAAGTGAGTACACCCCTCACATTTTTGTAAATATTTTATTATATCTTTTCATGTGACAATACTGAAGAAATACTTTGCTACAATGTAAAGTAGTGAGTGTACAGCTTGTATAACAGTGTAAATTTGCTGTCCCCTCAAAAATAACTCAACCCACAGCCATTAATGTCTAAACCGCTGGCATTAAAAGTGAGTACACCCCTAAGTGAAAATGTCCAAATTGGGCCCAAACTGTCAATATTTTGTGTGACATTTTGTGTGACATCATTATTTTCCAGCACTGCCTTAACCCTCCTGGGTATGGAGTTCACCAGAGCTTCATAGGTTGCCACTGGAGTCCTCTTCCACTCCTCCATGATGACATCACTGAGCTGGTGGATGTTAGAGACCTTGTGCTCCTCCACCTTCCGTTTGAGGATGTTCCAAAGATGCTCAATAGGGTTAAGGTCTGGAGACATGCCAGTCCATCACCTTTACCCTCAGCTTCTTTAGCAAGGCAGTGGTCATCTTGGAGGTGTGTTTGGGGTCGTTATCATGTTGGAATACTGCTCTGCGGCCCAATCCCTGAAGGGAAGGGATCATGCTCTACTTCAGTATGTCACAGTACATGTTGGCATTCATGGTTCCCTCAATGAACTGTAGTGACGGCAGCACTCATTTAGCCCCAGACCATGACACTCCCACCACCATGCTTGACTGTAGCAAGACACACTTGTCTTTGTGCTCCTCACCTGGTTGCCGTGACACATGCTTGACACCATTTGAACAAAATAAGTTTATCTTGGTCTCAGACCACAGGACATGGTTCCAGTATTCCACGTCCTTAGTCTGCTTGTCTTCAGCAAACTGTTTGCAGGCTTTTTTGTGCATCATCTTTAGAAGAGGCTTTCTTCTGGGACAGCCATGCAGACCACGTTGATGCAGTGTGCGGCGTATGGTCTGAGCACTGACAGGCTGACCCCCACCCTTTCCACCTCTGCAGGAATCACTCATACGTCTATTTCCCAAAGACAACCTCTGGATATGACGCTAAGCACGTACACTCAACTTCTTTGGTCAACCATGGCGAGGCCTGTTCTGAGTGGAACCTGTCCTGTTAAACCGCTGTATGGTCCTGGCCACCGTGCTGCAGCTCAGTTTCAGGGTCTTGGCAATCGTCTTATAGCCTATGCCATCTTTATGTGGAGCAACAATTCTTTTTTTCAGATGCTCAGAGAGTTCTTTGCCATGAGGTGCCATGTTGAACTTCCAGTGACCAGTATGAGAGAGTGAGAGCGATAAAACCAAATTTAACACACCTGCTCCCCATTCATACATCTGAGACCTTGTAACACTAACGAGTCACATGACACCGCGGAGGGAAAATGGCATAATTTTGCCCAATGGACATTTTTACTTAGGGGTGTACTCACTTTTGTTGCCAGCGGTTTAGACATTAATGGCTGTGTGTTGAGTTATTTTGAGGGGACAGCAAATTTACACTGTTATACAAGCTGTACACTCAATACTTTAAATTGTAGCAAAGTGTAATTTCTTCAGTGTTATCACATGAAAATATATATTAAAATATTTACAAAAATGTGAGGGGTGTACTCACTTTTGTGAGATACTGTATAATTTAATGGCCTTAGTCTGCTTCCCCAGCATGAAACCACATAGAGCAGATCCCTGGCCACCATAGACTAATACAACATCATTCAGCAGATATCTACAACTAGCTCCCTTTTCATAGTCACATTTAAGTGCAGATGATTATCCTCACAACATGTGACAAAGTTCTCCACCACAGTCCTATACGCAGTCTCTTCCCCATCCCTGATACATCCCACTACCATAGAGTGGTCAGAAACTTCTGAAGATAGCAAGACTGTCTTGTAGCTGAAATCAGTGGTATAGACAGTAAAGAGGAATGGAGAGAACTGCCCCCTGTGGAACCCACATTAGCTCCTGTCTAAATTGGCCCAAGTTTGTGTATGTATGAATGTGAAGTTAGGGACGTTAGACTGTAAGATCCTTGAAGGCGGCAGGGACTGATGTGAATGTATATGTAAAGTGCTGCGTAAATTGATTGTGCTATGTAAATACCTGTAATAAATAAATAACAGAAAATAAATACTAGACTGCCTGCATGATAAATGTTATAGATGACACTAAGGGGCTGGTGTAAAAGAATTGTGCAGCCACACATACATTTTCATGTTTTTGTATTTTGCTGTTAGCAGTCAAATGTTTACCTTGGTTTAGTCTGGAACTAAGCTCAGGTAACCCATTAAAAAGCATAATTTTTTTTGTATTCTGTGAAACCCTTATTGCTATCTGTGCCTCTACTGGGGAGAATGACCCTCTGGTCACCATTGTTCCTAAGATCAACTGTAACTGTAAGGGAAAATGCAAAATTTGGAATTTCCTCAGAATGGGAAAAGAGGGGAATTTTTCCAAAAGGGACACTTGTTGCTGTGAAAACTGTCTAAGAAAGCATTTCTCCCACTTTAGAGAGATTTTTTTCTTACTTCCTGTTGTGTCTTTGGGTCAGGAAGTGATGAGAAATCTCCTCATTGGGACACGGGCAACTAAAAACCCTAATGAGCTTTAACCCTTCTTAACACTATCCAAAAGTAAAAAAAAAATCCAATCTCCTGGATTCCCTGATTTGGAAAAGAGTCGGTATTTATACTCTTAGGTATTGAGAATTGAACTCTTATGACTTACTAAAAGAAGAATTTGCCCTTCTTACCTAGTATTTTTTCAGATACCTACAATTGCAGCATGCCATTAGGACCCAATTCCCCCAAACACCTCTCCTCCAACAGAACTCATTAGAATTTCTTCTAAAGTCTTCCGATCTTGACAAACCCCTTTCTTACATTTATGCCTCATAACTTATTACAAAGCTAGGACCTCGCTACTGTTCCAGAAGGGGAAAACTGATATCTCTACCCTCTCTGAAGAGGAGTGGAAAGATGTGGTAGCTCAGTATACTAAATTGATGATATCTGCTAATGCCCTGTACACACAAGCAGATTTTCTGTCGGAAAAAAACTTGGATGATTTTTCCAACGGAATTCCGCTCAGGCTTGGCTTGCATACACACGGTCACACAAAAGTTCTCTAAACTTTCGACCATCAAGAACGCTGTGACGTACAACACAACAATGAGCCGAGAAAATGAAGTTCAATGCTTCACAGCATGCGTCAAATTGTTTCCGAGCATGCGTAAGAATTTTGCGCCTCAGGAATTGGTACAGACGATCGGAATTTCCGATCGGATCTTTATTGATTCTGAAACAGTGAATGTCACTGGCACTTTTTATCATACGGTGTGGAGCTGCTCTTTGATTTTCGATTATTGGAAGCAAGTTACATCCAGGTTGGCTAAGCCCCTGAAACTATCACTGGCTCTAGATCACCCACCCTCCTACAATGTTTGGTGCTCAGCTATTAGATCTGCGCTCCCCTTATACCAACTGACATATATGAGCAGAGGCCACCCAGCCAAATATGATAAAATCTGGTCTGCACGGTTAGATTACACTTGGCCTCCCCTTTTTTTTTTACTCCCCCTCCCCTCCATTTGTGTTTCTGATTTTTGTCACTGAACTGTACTATTTGTGAGGTTCATACAGATTATATTTCTCTGCTTGTATTGCACTAATGTATGATATTTGATCTGTGGCACTTTTATTGACAGCTATTGCTGTACTGAATTTTTAAAATTATCAATAAAGTTTTTTGCTGCTTAAAAATAAAAAATACATTTTTTTTATTGTATTTAATACAGGGCACTTATACACCTTCCTGCCCAGGACAATTTTGAGCTTTCAGCACTGTCGCACTTTGAATGACAATTGCGTGGTCATGCTACACTGTACCCAAACTAAATTTTTATAATTTTGTTCCCACAAATAGAGCTTTCTTTTGGTGGTATTTGATCACCTCTGCGGTTTTTATTTTTTGCTAAACAAATAAAAAAATACTGAAAATTTTGAAAAAAATAAAAGTTTTGGTTTTGTTTCTGTTATAAAATGTAAATAAGTACGTTTTCTCTTTCACTGATGGGCACTGATAAGGCGGCACTGATAAGGCGGCACCGATATGGTGGCATCAATAAGAGGGCACTGACGGGCACAGACGATGGGCACTGATAGTCGGCACTGATGGGTGGCACAGATATGCAGCATTGATGGGCATTGACAGGTGGCAATGGTGGGCACTCATGGGTGGCACAGGTGGGCACTGATAGGTGACACTGATGGGCACTGAAAGGATGAAAAGATGGGTACTTATGGGTGGCACTGATAGGCGGCACTGCTGGGCACTGATAGGTGGCACTGCTGGGCAATGATGGGCATTGATACGTGTCACTGATACACAGCACTAATATGAGGCACTGATGGGCATCCCTGGTGGCACTGGCAGTGGTAGGTATTGTCAGTGGGCACTGATTGGCAGCTGCCTGGGCATTGATTGGCAGCTGCCTGGGCACAGATGTGCATCTCCCTGGGGGTCTAGGGGGGCATACCTGGTGGTCCAGTGTGGTGGCGTCCCTGATGGTCCTGGGTGGGATCCGAGGGGGGGCTGCGCTGATAAACAATCAGCGCAGACCCCCCCTGTCAGGAGAGCCGCAGATCGGCTCTCCTCTACTCGTGTCTTTCAGACGCGAGTGAGGAAAAGCCGATCACCGGCTCTTCCTATTTACATCGTGATCAGCCGTGATTGGACACGGCTGATCACGACTGATCCGTCAGAGACTCTTTACCTAGATCGGTGTTGCGGGGTGTCAGACTGACACACCGCAACAACGATCACCCCCGGGGGCGTGGAGCGGCTTAATATCCTGGCCATGTCATATGACGTCCGGTTAGGATATTGAAACCACTTTGCCGCCGTCATTCTGCTATATGGTGGGCGTCAAGGGTGTTAATGATAGACAGCCTTAACAAAAACACGGTGTAAAATTTGAAAGAAACATGCCTCCAATCATCACACACAGTAGAGTATAAAAGGAACTGCTTACTAAGGCAACATGAAATAAATCTGGCAAGACATCACAAAAGGTAAGGCCAATAAAATATGTGGCATACTTCTCTGGCAATATAGTAAAATCTAATTAAAGCCTTAATTGTCGGCTATTCTTTGTCTGTTGTGAGGTTTTGTGTTTGTTTTGTTGAAAACCTACCAATAAAGTATAATTACTCTGTTACATTAGTCTATACTTTACAAATGAATAGAAACACTAACCAAGGCAAAGAATTCTGAGAACTGTATATTAGTAACACACAGTGTGATGACTCTGCTCTAGAACATAAAGTCAACTTAAATGTTGAATACAATAAAGTATAAAAAAATAATGCAATGTAAAAAAATAAAAGATATGTGATAAAATGATGCTACACGTTTTTTTTATATACCAAGGTCTACAAGCAGTGTTTATAGTGTGGCAGTGTGGTACACCACCAGGGTAATGATGCCTCAAACCGGCAGGTTGAGGGGCTCCAGGGGATTTTCTTATTTGGGAGGAAACTGGCTTTTCAGTTTTCTCATTTCTTAGAAAAGTCCACTTTGGGACCTGGAGCTCGGGGATTTCTTAGAAATCCAGGTGGGATGAAATTCCCAGTCCTGGGTCCTGATTTTTAGAATCACAAGCACACTGTCTTGTCAGGTGTGTGCTGGGAAATTTGGAGACACCTGATCATGGTTCTTGGCTCCACCCTCCCAAGGAGTCCAGGCTTGCAAGGGAGTAGTCAGAGAGTGCATTGTGCACGGGGAAAAGCCAGAGACCCAAGCCTGAGGGTCAGAGCAGTGAGAGGCTGTTGCCTATATGGGCTGACAAGGGAATGATCTGTGGGAGACAGACCAGTGTCTAAAGTGGAAGGCCTGAGCAGCAATGCAGTGTGTGTAAGCCAGGAGGCTCTATTTCCCTACTAAAGTGAGGCATGAGGCTGGATATTTAATCTTTGTGTTAAGATTGAAAACCCCTGCGTGGCTAAACCTGGATGAACATTTTCTTTTTCTTTAATAAAAGTGGGCCAACAAGCCCTGAAACTGAACTATTTTGTGTGGACTTTTCTCGCTAGCAGGCGCTACACTTGAGCTAAACAACCCCCAACTTTACAGTAGCTTGCTATTTTTAACGTGAGCTAAGTCACAGATTAGATGTATAAGGTAACAAAAGAACACCCAGTGCTTTTTTCTATTAGAAGTTCTGCATGATACCAAGATAAGGGCCTATCATGGTGTCTAACCACACAAAGTATATTTGCAAAATCCATTCATGATTTAAATGGCCTCTCCCTCTATTTTTAAAAGTGATTTTGTGCAATAAGATTTATTTAAGTGGTTAATGAGCATGACAGCTGAACAAAATTCATCTTTAAAAGGCTTACTATACCCCACAAAGACTGGGCTCTATTTACCCAAGGGTAGGGGCACTGTGTCACAGATGTAATTCTGAAATAGGTTATTTCATTCATGTGCTATGGGCTTGTCCTTAAATCCAGAACTTCTGACAGATCAATGTAAAGTATCATCGACACTCTGGGTTTGAAACTGGGAACAAACCATTTGCTCATGCTCATAGGAATAACTGACAACATTAACCAATATTTTTGTGTTCTTTATTTTATGCAAGCCAAGGATCATCCTTAGATAAAAGCTGCCCATCCCATTCACTATGGACATATGACCATCATCCATTAACAATACTTTACCTTTATACAAACGTACTTACCTGGGAGAGGACTGTCCTAGAGAAATTGGCTTAGGTGCTTACATTATAACTGCTTGACTGATTATCTTGCCCTGCCTGGAAGGGCACTCTTCAGGAGCAACAGAGAAGCAGATGACTGCAGTACCCTCTGAGGTATATGTACCTTCATGGGTGACCCTCCCTCCTTTACTTCCCTCAACCTTCCTTGCTCTTCCCGTTCAGACAACTTGCTCAATTTTCCATATCATTACATCCCTTAGTGGATATGGAATGACTGGTCGGGCCTAACATATGAGTCCACATATCAGTAACATATGAGGCACAGATAATTAATGTTGCTGTTGATCAGGTATAATACATACATTTTTTACTCTGTCAACCTCTATCTGGCTGTATGACATACCATGTGACAAATATGTGCTGCGTTTTGTATTTTTTTACTTACAAATTAATAAACCTTTACCTGTTAAAAAGATCTTTCAGCTGCCTTAGTGCAGTTTTCTAATATCTGATTAGATGCTATGGGTTAAGCCACATACAACTATCACTGACCTTTGCACTGCCTTATGCAACACTCTGCACCTTCCCATCTCTGGTTATTCTATACATTATTTTTTCTAAACTTTACCTTATTTATTCTGGTCAGTGCTGCGTTTTAGAAATAAAAAGCAATCAAACTAATGACAATTTTAACATTAGTCCATTCTTGTAGTAACCAAGATGAAACAGAAGATGAATTGTTCAATGCTTTAAACGTTTGATATGTTTATTTAATCATGCTCTCAATTCAAGGTTGTATTAGCCTCTGCCAAATAAGTCTACAGAATTGCCCATGGTTATGTCTCGGTACTTGACTGTTTTGCTGGACATCATTTCTTGGATTACTGCTTTAGCCTTTTTTCACTAGAGATTGTATTAATGCCATAATTGCATGTATTTGGTTAATATTTGTATTTTACTTGACCTTTTACAAAATAAATGAATTACAAAAAAGAAACAGAAGATTATTATCTCTTCTTGGTCATCCTTCTTGTATAATTAACAAAAAAATGAAAGTACTCACCTAAGTTTTGGAAAATGCTCTGCAGGGATCAGTTCTTGTAAGGCGGAATTTCCTGTCAGTTTTAAATGAGTCAAACCATGCAGCCCAGTGACGGGAAACGACATCAACTGGTTGGATGAGAGATCTCTGAGGAGACAATTAAGTAGACCATGTCACCAACATATTTCTATAGTACCGTGTTTTCCAAGTCAACCCTTAGGACCATCAAAAGTCCAAATCTTCTCCCAAACACATAGGGGTTTATTTACTAAAGGCAAAGCCACTTTGCACTGCAAGTGCACTTGAAAGTAAAGTCTCTGTAGATCCGAGGGGGATATGCAAGGCAAATAAAAAACAGCATTTTAGCTTGCACATGATTGGATGATAAAATCAGCAGAGCTTTCACTCATTTCAGATCTGCCCCTTAGATTTAGAGCGACTGCACTTCCAAGTGCACTTTCAGTGCAAAGTGGATTTACCTTTCGTAAATAGCCCCCATAGTGTGGCTTTAATAATTAAAGTCACACTAATACTACACTTGTGCTACTACCTAAAAGCATGTCAAGAAAAACCTGTTAGTCCCAGAGGAATGTTGATTAAAAACTCTGCTACAGCAATACTACAACACAACCTGGACATTCACAATAAATTTATTTAAGCACGTAAGACTTTTTTGTTTATTTTAGGCTTATTTACTTAAAAAAAAACTGCAACAATGGGTCTAGATATTAAAACCACATTTAAGGTGAACCCCCTAGCTGGAATGCAACAAATGTTTTAGTTTTCCATCCTAATTTCTGCTCTTGTAAAAACTATTTAAACAATTTATAGTGATTGTAAAAATATGAAAGTTACTTTTCAGTAACAAACACCAACTACGTGTTGTTCTGATGTTCTGTTTTATTAGGAGATTATGCTGGGTTGTAGCTGAAATATGCACAAAATATAAGCGTGAGAAAAATATTGTTGCCAGAAGTCACTGAGCTACAGATGTAATTTCTCTTTCATAGCACCTCCAATGCTCATTTACAGAAAACGTTTTGTATATTTTGCACAAAAAAAAAGTTAGCAACCTAAGTAAAGGCTGCCAGTGGGCAGCTAATGTCTGTAACAAAGTAGTACTGAATGCTACTAGTAAACAGTCCCTCTTGGCCAGGCTAAAATTATGCTGTGTAAGTTTTTTATTTACTTCCTTTATGCACAAGCTGTCTGTATGAACAGAGACAAAAGTAAAATCAGGATTTGCAGCATAGATGCACTCTATACATGACTTATTGAACACAGCAGTGTACATCTCAGCTCATTCTCAGCATGTCAGGAATAGAGCTGGGTGCTGAGGACAACACAACCCCTGGCACTCTTTGACCATACCCAAAAGAAGAAGAGAGGAAGATGACAGTGGATGGAGCAGTGACTGGACCCTTGACCTGTCATTGCTGGATGACTGCACACTAGGAAGCATGTGTGCCATGGTGTGGATACTTGCACATTATAGCAAGAGTCCACCTCTACAAAAGTGTAACTTAGTTCTGCTTTAAATAAAAAACATACAAGGTCCTCATTCCACTGCAATTTTACAAAATGCAGATACAACTTGTTCTTGTTTATTTCATCAAGTAAAATAATGTGTGGCAGGCCAGCTCCCAAGAAATAAATGGTTGTCTAGCACTTGTCAATAGGTTTCTTTACCAAAACAACTCTTTCTGTTCGGATAATGAATGTGGTTGGCATACCTTGCTTTTGTCTTTATGACTGACAGCTTTTTGATACATGTACCTAGACTGTACTCTTTTACATCTCTGTACGCCAAACAAAAATGGCATGATTACAGCAGTGAGCTTGGGTGAATTTTAAGCATGACTGGAGTCAATTTACTTTGTGAATTATTGCCTATAGAAACTGACTACGCTGAATGGACTTTCACATTTCTGCAAACCATTTCAGCAAACCAGTGCCAAATAGCTAGCCTTGCATGACCCTCTTGAAAAAGGCACTACTTTGGGAAAGGGTTTCTGTTATATATTGCTGTTTATTGTAAAATGGTGTAGTTAGGGACTGGTGAACATGCATCAGAGATATGAAAAAGCATACAGTGACCTTAACCCCTTCACGCCGACGTAACACATATATGCGGCCTCGCTGCATTGGCCTTTTTTACGGGGGGCCGCATATATGTGTTTATTCCTTTGTGCTGGTGAGCGTGCCGCACAGCGCGCTCCCAGCACAGAAACTGGGGTCTCATTAAGAGCCCGGGCCCCATACTAACGATCGGGAATGAAATCTCCCTCCTTCCAGGTCACCTGATCTCTGAGGTAGCCTCTGATTGGCTACCACAGTGATCAGTCACTGTGAAGCCTGTCCCTGTGTTTTTTTATTTATGTTAATGGCGCAGAAGGATACAATGTATCTTTCTTGTTCCTTGCAGAAAAAAAAAAAAATTGTACATATGACGCCCACAAGGTGGATCTCCCATCCTGGGTGGGCGTCATATGACGTCCTCCCATTCCCGGCCGCCTAGGTTAATCTTAACAGATTCCTGGCAGAGGGCTTGATTGCCTCAAAAGCCAATGGTACCAGCATAGGACAGCCCAACTTCTGTCTTGTAATAGAAGAAGACAATTATTATGTAAGAGTTCATGAGACTAATCTGGACTATGTTGTGCATACTGTATTTCCTATTTAGTAGTTGTACACTGGCTCTGATTGAGCAGCAATGAGGTGTTGGTAGCATGGGCAATCTGCAGTATAAGTGCAACCTTTAGTGTCCTTTATATAAATACAGGAGGTCCCCGACTTACAAACGCCTGACCTATGAACATCTCCTACTTACGAACCGGGCGCTGCGGGGAACCTCTGCCATTTTCCGTGGACCTTCGGCCGTTCTGCGCATGCGCGGCCAGACGGAGCATCGGAAAATGACGGCAAACATCGGAAATGTCCGTAATTTGCCGTGCGTGCGCAGAACGGCATTCGACGGAACATCGGAAATGTCCGTAATTGTCGGTCTGCGCATGCGCGGCCGACTTACGAACATTTCCCACTTAAGAACAGGAGGACAGTCCCTAACGAGTTCGTAACTCGGGGACCCCCTGTACTTTACAATTACAAGTGAAAATGCAGAAGACAGAATAACAAAATGCTTTAAAAATTACTTACAATTTGATGAGAGCTGGTAATGAGGAAAATGATGTTGGGTGTATGTACGTTATTTTGTTCCATGCCAAGTCACTGGTTGCAAAAAAAAAAAAAAGAAAATGCTTATACATGTGACATGTATTAGGACCATGAACTGTTTTGCTTAGCGTTTACAGCTAATAGTGAGAGTTAGGATGAGTTTTCTAAAAAGTTTACTGAAATGTAACATTGATATGGTCCATAAACCACTGGCAGATTGTGATTTGATAATGCATCAGATAATCAACATCTACCATAACAAAGTGGATTATCCATCTTGAACCTCACAACAATCTTTACTGGAACAGTAATCCAAAGTGACAGTATAATAGAATATGCTATGTGTATGTAATAGATACAGTACCTGACGCAATGTGCCCCGTTAAATCCAATCATTCCGTTCATTGCATTAAAAGTTAAATTCCAAATTTAGTGAAGTGAATGAGCTGTGTTATTGTGAGTGTGTATGTGTGTAGGATGAAGGAGAAATACTTGTTGTCTTGGAAGTTTTTCCTTTAACTTTCTATGTATATGTATGATGTTTTGTGGCATCTCCTCCATGAAAAATAGTAAACTAATCTAAATAGAATAAGTGTAAGTTGCGTGGTTTCCTTTTCCCTCAATTTACACAGTGCAAGCTACACAAAATTGAATTGGTCTCTTGAACTGCATAGAAAGAGATTTCACTGTACATTGCTTTGTGTTTACTTCTTAATTATAGTTATTTAAACAGCACAGTAAAATGGGATCAAACAAGCAGGGGATTTGCAGAGCACTTACAGGGATCGCAAGACAATCAGCTGCTGAAAGGTAATGGATCTGATTTCATTGATTTCATTATGACGAAGATCACTGAAATGACAGAGAATGGATAAGTGGATTGTAGAAGCATGAAATTCCATAACAAACTTTTCTCTACCATCAGATCACCTTTAACCCAAACACTGTAGTATTAATAGGGTTAAATATGTTATGTTTGAAGTGATATGGTGTAGAAGGCTTAAGTAAAAAACACCTGCATATGTAATACATACTCACATCTTCTGAAGTCTCTGACAGCCAGAGAAGCTTGGCAAGTCCTTGATACGATTATACGACAAGTCTCTGAAATAATAAACAGTGTGTTGAAGTACAAAGAGGAAAGCATTACTAGTTAATTGTAAAACTGAAAGCATAGCTAAAACATGCCAATAGTTCAGAAGCTTTGAACATCAACATGAGCATGAAGTGTTGTCAATTTATGAAACAGATCAATGACATTCTCCTGATCTAAAGTGGAATTATGCCTTTTAACCAAGAAACAAATCAGGGCCATGTAGAAGCTCTAGGCCAAAATACATAGCAGGATTTTATCTGTAAAAATAACCTCAAATAATATGGTAGTATTATGACTGATAACTGAACTAACTGCACTTCCATTACAAACAGAGAAAAGTTTGTAGATGTGACTAGTAAACCATAGCCAAAGACTAAATCCCCGTACACACAGGCTGAATGTCGGTTAAAAAAAAAACATACATTCTGCCAATGTGTATGTCGGTCTGTCTGCCGTACGGCCATCCTCTGTCGGACATGCATGCTGGAAAACCAGCAGCTGACCAATTTCCGATCAACGCTCTCAGCCAATGGCCGATCGAAGTGTTCTGGCACAGGTGGGTGGGAGGGTAGTGGGCGTCCCCCTGTCAGAACACAACAGCTCAGCGGGAGAGATTGCTGAACTAACCTTGCATGGTTAGTACAGCGGCTCCGACCGGAGTGGACAGTGTGTACCCAGCTTTAGGCAGACCATATTTTAACCAATGTTCTTTCCTTCAACCCACGGTTGCTCTATTTCCCCATCAACACTGAATCCCTCCTGTAGAGCTATTGTATTTTGATAGCGGGAGGTTGGCCAGCTGTCAGAAAAAAATGATCAATGCTTGCAACTATAGCAACCAACAGGGATCGCATGAAAAAAATCCAACAGTTTGGTTTTATTGAAGTCAATCGATAGATCAACTTTAGTACAACCAGCCTGCTCACACATCAAAATTCTATTTCTGCTGGGCTGGCTGAATTTTGTTCCATCTATGTCTGGCTTAAGGTAGCCCATAGACATCAATGGGCACTGGGAAGCACAGGCATGATTCTAAAGACATCAGGCTCTGAGTCTACAGGGCCCCACCGAATGCTTTATGGCTTGGCTGAGCTTACAGGCTGAGCTTACACTCCTGTCTCTGGAGACAGGAGTGGTGCAGAGTCCAGGATCTGGCGTTGGTTTATAAGATTTTTGTCCTTGTGTTAAAGCTTTCTGAATTAAAGCTAATGCATTAAGGGGTGGTAAAAGCCCTGCCCATAATACAAGTGGATTCCTATTGTCATCCAATTGACAATGCAAGCTGTGGGAGTAAATACTATAACAAACTGGAGTGCAGGGAGCCCTTTGAATATATGATGTGCACAGTATTGGCTATATTATCTGAAAATGACATATTAAAATAATATAAATATATTATAAATACTGTATATTTTACAATTCTAACACTCTAAATGTAAAAATGTAATGCCTTACTTATCTGAAAGTGTATGCACACTACTTTCTCAAATAATAATCTTGCAACGCTTAACAACCTTAATAACCACCTGTCTTAATTGTACTGTTCTGTTTAAGCATGAATATTTGGTGATATTTAACTTGTGCTTACTTATACAAACTCACACATAACTAAGCATTTTGGGTTAAAATGTTTGTATATTTTTAAAATATAGCACATTTATGCATATATTAGGATGTATAAACAGTTATTAAAATGTAATATGTAATATAAAAAAGTGTATCTTGGTATGCTAATCTATGAAGAAGTGAAATTCAAGTTGGTAATTCAATACAGAGAAATGAAAAGCAGCCAATGAAATCCCATCCTGCAGAAACTCCCACTGACTTGGGTGAAAAGCATTCTGTGCTTCATCGGCATCTTCAAAGAGTATTACATTTCCCCTTAAGTGCTCTAATGCTACCTTGCATCACAGAAAATTTACTATAGCAAATAAATAAATATGAGTATTCCCAATTAATCATAGTTTTAGGAGACTGGACATGAGCCAGGTAACAATTTAACACACATCTGGACTGCGTTTACATTGGACATGCTCAATAACCACACTCAGTTGTCATATCAGTGAATAGTTTCAGGTGAATAATGTGAACTTTATTATATTGCTTCTTGGTTACCTGTTTTTTGTTTTAAATTCAAACACAGATCTACATTTTTTATAATGTAATATGTACATGAAATCTTAACGCATGTAGGAAAAGATAATATACAAAGACAAATAAACCTTATGTATGCCTTAGTTAAAAAGCATGAGTGGTAGAACATCATTGTGCCTGTGTAGTTTCCATTGGTGGCTGGAGACTTTCTATGAACACTGCTCTTGGTAAGTTTTTTTGCAGCCTCTGCAAGCACAATAATAATAATTCAGGCCCCATATTAATAGGGGTCACAGCTTGAGCCTTAGCCAGTGATTAGACTACAGCAATAGCACCTCTTGCTTTTTTCATTTGAACCCTAGGCCATTTTTTTAGGATAGCGCCAATAAATATGCCACTGTTTCAAAGTTCTTACAAGCTATTGTATTGTCTATTTCTGAGTGAGTGACATTGAGCCATTAGGCCATGTTTCCCATGGTTTGGCCTTTTTTTGAGCTTCTCCACTCACCAGTCATCGTTTATGAATTTTGAAATCAACATAACTGGTCACATTTTAACAAGTTCTTTACTTTATATTGTCTTTCGTTGGCTATCCACTAGGCAATAATCACTATATAACCAATAATCACTATATAACCAATATGAGACTTTTTAGAGTTAACCAGGTACCTTGAATAGACTTTCTGCACAACTTAAATTCGTACTTTCCAATCATTTAATCAATACTTTTTGTACAAGAAATGGAAAAAAAATATTGTGTCAAATAAAAAAAAAAATTACTGGTGCTTATTGATCATTTTAATAAAATGATTCTATTGTAATTTTCTAGTAGATCTGCCTGTCTATGGTCAGCTTTAGCCCTGTTTTGTACGCTACTCACATGTTTCATTGCTAAATACAATACTTTTTGGAAGGGTTTGAATTTTCCTTCTCCAATGCTATAAAATGGATGATTAGGGAATAACAAGGTATGTTCATAAAACATGACATCTGGACAATAGACAAACAATGGAAAGAGAAAAATCTTGTGATATAGTTATTCTGCCTGTATTTTACTAATCTTCCTAAGTGTTTATGGAGATAGACAAACTTCTATCAACAGCGTGACGGTAAAAGTCCAAACACTAATAACAGAGTGAAATAATGAATATAATAAATATAATCAGAATCTGCACCTAATAATTTTCTCCTTGTAAATACTCCACATTGTTGGCTCAAGTAGTATCATAATGTGCCCAACATTTTAGTGTGAAGCTTTGTTTCATATTTAGAACATCGACTTGGATACTGCCCATTGCAGACTAAACAACAAGAAGAGTCTATAACTACCACTGTTTTTCCCTTCAAACAAACACTAAATATGTACCTAGAATATTTGTGGATGGTTTACAGCACTCACAGTGGTAATAAAGCAATAAATTGCAATCAGTGTTAATACACCAAATTTCAAATGGAAAACATCAGATATATTCACCATGATCTAATAGCTGCCATCATAAATTATTATTTTTTTCCCCTGGAGCATTTTAAAAGAAAATAAACCAGTGCACAGACTTAAAGTTTCCAGCTAACTCATGCATGTCTCATTCTTATCAAATGCCGTTTGCAATAATATATGCACATACTGTACTCTCTTTCTTCTTTCCAGTCCCAGAGTATAAAGTGACTTATCTACAGGTCGTAGTTTATACTACTAGTAACAGGATAAACTATAATCTCAGAAAATAGTTTCATTGTTTTTGTTGGTTAACTGAACAACTAATGTAGTACCAAATAGTAAGTTTGGCCAGACAATTATTGCATACGGACTCCCACTGTAGTATCACAAGAAGGCAGGTTCATGCACCCAGTGGCTTCTTTTTCTGCTGTGCTGAGCAATGTTTCACATTGCCCTTGCTATTTTCTGTGCTCAGAATAATACTGTAAACTGTAACTGAACCTGCCCTCTCCAAATAGATTTTTTATTCTTGTGTAGACGTGCCCTTCAAGCATATACATACAGTAACTACAATAAGTACTGCAGGAGAAATTATGTCAAAACAGGGGCATGCAGCATGTTACTCCTGAGGATGCTTAGTAGACAGAGTAAAAAACAAGCCAAGGCACACTCGGGTGGTAGCTTTTAGTATGAACTACCTTATCTAAGCACTAGCATGCAAGGGTCAAACCTATCCTATTCACGATTAGGAGTGCAAATAGTGCTTTCATTACATGAAAAAAAAAAAAATTGCATTTACTGTAAATTATTTTTCTCAACGTTCACCTATGGACACAGGAAGATATTATTCCTTTAGACATATGGGCCAAACTGTCACCTTCAGGTGGCCTAGACACTAGCAACAAACAACGTTAAGCCCATTTAACCCTACCTTCAGCTGCCATGCCTCAGTTTGTAGGAAACAGTACTCATGTCAGGAACATTGTGCAGCAACTACTAATTTTCATGCAACAAGTGCTCATTTTCGTGTGTATGCACATGGAAATGCATATACTCGTGAGCACAGGGGTGTACCAAGATGTGCAAAGACAAGAATGCGAGTGCGCTCACTTATGCATACACCACGGTGCACGTGTGCACTCCTACAGATCCTGGCACCTGCTGGCCTATTTAAACCTAAGGTCTGCCTAGCCTCATTGCTGGATTGTCTTCAGATCTGATCCCTTCATCCTGTATTCCTGAAAACTTGCTGATTTGCCACTGACCCGGCTACATCTGACGCTTCTCTTTGGATTTCCTTTACCTGTTATATCTGTTACTGATTCGTGTTACCAACTCTGGACTTTTGACTAAGGTTCTGCCTACTGATTCTGTACCTCACTACCAGCACGTCGCCGACCCCTGCCTGTCTCTGACCTATATTCTGGTTGTGATTATGTTACGGAACTCCGCTTGTGACTTTACTGCTTGCTTCTACTCATCCAACCTCAGCATTTCCAATTTCAAATATGCTGAACCAACTTCTTGGCACCTGTACACTTCCATTGCCCTAGCAGTGCCTGTCTCCACCGACAGGGGTGCTTGGACAGGAATTATGCAAGAGGCCACCCTCGTCATTCCGGGCTCCAGTCAGGTATGTGACAACTCAATAAACTTAAAAAAAAAAAAGCTTTTATAGTAATTCCAAAAATCCTATTTTCTTTAGCATCAATTGAAGGACACAGAAAAATAGTATTTCTTTAGACATTTGGGATTTCCCACAACAGTCTAACTGAGGGGTGGACAACAACCACTAAAATACTCAACGAATGTGAAATCTTGCTAAAGGAGATTTGAAGGAACCAATAACCTAGCAAAGGCCAAATTAAAAAGTGGGCCAAGACAAATATGGAAATTGCCATGATTAAAGAAAGGAGGCAAAGGACCAAACTCGTGTTCCAGACCAGGACAGGTTATCACCACTTAATGGAAACTGCTACCTGAAAAATGATGGACCTCAACTGACAATGCAGAGGACCACCAAACATCCACCATGAAGACAGAAGGTGGCATGGTAACAAACTATCTAAACAAAAGAAAACATTAAGCCATCCGCTAAGATGGTCAAAAAAAAAATGGAGTTTGACTTTAGGGAGGTAGAATAGACAAGGAATAACTAAACAAAACAACTAAACAGGTAAGGGCCAGTGGATTACACGGACACTTCTTTCAGGAAGCTAGGGGTTGATAATATGAGCAATTTACCTGATACAAAATCTCTCAAGAGATATATAAGGGGATGACAGTCCTCTAAATGGAGTGATGGAAGAAACCACAAATTTGAAAAGAGAGGGGTAGAAATCCTAATTCCCTTCAAAAAGAGAGGGCAAGGGGATCCTATTCTCTTTGTATTGCTTCCTTTGTGTGAAATCCCTGGTGTTCCTGCCAGTCCCTCTGCTTTCCTATTAAAAACTGACCAAACTAGACCATGTGGTCACTTCTGTAGCTATGCTGGGAACTCAGTGTGCTCTCCTCCAATGATCAAACTTGTCCTGACACCCCCCCCCCCCACACACACACTTTGCCATTCATTGGGAAGCTCAGTGTACTGTTGCTTCTTCTCCCCTAGCTCTTATGCAGCTGAGATCAGAGGGAATGTGATCACTTATAAAAAAGGGAATAAAGGTATTTATAATGTATAATTGTTTTGATTTATATTTATAATTATCTATACACAAATGTTTTGCCTTTCATTTCTATTTTAAACTGAATGGGTTATTTAACAATGTGGTAGTTTACAATCACTTTAACATGTCACTAGTCATATTTCTATGTAAATCCATCCTTCTGGATGGTCAGTGTGCAGCGTCTCTATATTAAAAGTGAAAAACATGTAGAAAGCACTATTTAGGAGAAACAGCATAAGTTTATATGAAGACATTGATATTAAAAAGAAAGTTTAGTTAGTGTAGAGCAGTGTTTGGTCTTGGGAAAAATTGTACACACTGAATTGCATATTTTATCTTGTTTTTATTTTTGGGATTTTTGTACACAGATTGCATTCAACTATATGTTACTAAGATACAAATATATGTGCCTGCTTTTTTGCCAGTTACTGGACTTCTTGCTTTTGTTTGCCATGCATTGGACTATATTATATTACTCCACTGGTAATTCATGGAAGCCAAAATGGGGCATCCAATACTGGAAAGAATAGAATTTAAACGCAATGCAAATCTAATCACTGACATACTGTAGATTAATATGTGTGAGATATGTTTGAGGATGCAGGAAAGGTAGAGGAACACCATCTCAGTATTGCAAAGCCAGCTAAGCATGGGAACATACTGAGTGACTGCGTGCCCAGATTCCTGGGCAGTCTTCACCAGTAAATCTTTGTCCTTAGTGAATGCTAATTGGAAATGTGAATAGAAGACAACATGACTGCACTGTGTACAGAAAAAAAAAATGTCATGGTATGTAGAAAACACTTTTGCAGTCAATGATTTTCATAAACAATGAGCTGCAGACAAACAATATGCCTCCAGCAAATGAGCAGTAATTCAGTGCTCTGCCTCCTGTGCTGCTGCCTTTCCCTCTTCTAATTAATTGGAAGATAGAGCAAACTTTGTCCTTTCATGGCTGCACTCAGTATTCCTTGGACCATTCACTACCTTTGAACCGTAACTTAACAAGCTCAGACAGATTCCATAAAAAGATCTCCCTCCCTCTGCTAAAACATTGCATGCTCTGAGCTGGGTGAAGGATTTAATGTAGGGCAGATATGCCAGCAAAATGAAAACTGTTAAATTCCTTTCTAAAGTGTACAGATAATGTGTACTGAAATCGGACCCTCTCCTTCTCCCATAAGACTCTGTGCTCACAACACGAACGGCAAGCAAACAATGAGATCAAACCAAGTGTCAGTTTCGTGGCAAGCTCTGCTCTGGTTCACATGATTTATTTTTTTATTGGTAGCAAATACTTTTCCTTTAATAATGATTTTCTGAATGTATTTTAATATTCATATATACTAATTATTCAACCTTTTTTATTTTTTCTTTAGGCAAAAATGTTTGAATGTTATAAGCAGCACGTGGGAAGGGATATGTGTAGTTTTGTAATGACTGACATTAGAGAATTCTTTGGAAAGATTGAAAATACAGTAAAACCTTGGATTGCGAGCATACTTTGTTCCGGACACTATTTAGTCATAAGTCCTTCAGTTTATAGTCCATATAAAAACATTATAGCAATGTGTGTGGTTGTGTAACCATAAAATGTCCATCCACAAATGGCAGCCTCCACTAGGGGATAAGAAACAAAATCCAGAAGGAGCTACAGATTATAATAGAGAAGAGAGGCGCCTCTAAGTGTAGCAATATGGTTATATTTAATGACTGTACAACATTTAGCAACTCACATGGTTTAAGAGGCACATCTAAGTATGTAGAAACTCAGGGTAAAGTTGTCCACATAGACCATCCTCCGCACCGCCGGCTCTCACCACTGTCAGTCTACTATCATGACCGGGAAGACTACTCTGCAGTAGAGCGATCTGAAAGCGAGGCTTGAATCGCTTGTGGAGCGCAGCATGGAAGGGATGATGTCGATGGTGGTGCGAAGGATGGTCTATGTGGACAGCTTTACCACAGATTCCTGCATACTTAGATGTGCCTGTTTTAATCATCAACCATGTGAGTTGCTAAATGTTGTACCTTGATTAAATGTAACCATATTGCTACACTTAGAGGTACCTCTCTTCTTTTTTATACTCAGTTGTGACATGATGCTACTCATATATCAAGATATCACTCGTTTATCAAGTCAAAATGTATAAAAAAAAATGAGCTTGTCTTGCAAAACACTCTCAGACCAAGTTACTCTCAATCCAAGGTTTTAGTGTACTGTATATTGAAAGATTTACAAATACATTATAATTTGTAAATATGCATATGCCTAATCACCTTGTAAAACAACCCATCAGATCATCTGTTTTTATCGTGCCCCGGTCGCCCTTCTGAAATAGCCCTAGAGTCCCAGGACAGATGATATTTACATCTTATTAACTTGCACTTTTTACTTTTAGAAGTCAAGGTCAGCTGCCCTCTGGTTAGTGAATTTTATGTTGTTTCTGGTAGAAATATTTATCTCTCCATTGAAAATTGTCAATTCTTTACGTTTAAAAAGGTATACTATATAATATTTATATACAGGCCATTTTCACCAGACAGGCCTATCATCATAAAATGGTATGCTTGAAATAGAATTAAGTATAAACATCCACGCTCTTTCAAATATCACCTATTAATTATGTTTATCCTCATCTAAAACCATAAATCTATACCTCCACATAAGCTTAACAACCCAAACTACCCCCTAAAATCTATTTCTAATACTAAACACCAACATCTCTCAATATTTAAATTTAAACCGTAAACCAAACAAAATAAAATAATAATAATAATAATAATGGATAAAAACTTGTCCTCTAAACGATTGGCCTGATAGATTTCTTGAGATGAGAGTTTTAGTGCCCAAATCTAAATGCTGCACAGAAAGTACTTGTGGCCAAAGGGCAGTGCTGAAAAATAATGATCTGTCATAGCTGGACATATTGGTTGCCAAGTAAACACTGAATGAGCAAAACAAATGTTGGATGATGGCAGGCATAAAACAATCTAATCTGCTAGAAAATCAGGTAAGTGATACAACAGTACATAGCAACACTTACAGCACTTGAAGGTTAGGCAATTGATCACAGATAACATTGGGAAGACTGACCAGTTGCGCTCCTGTCAAAGTTCTGTAAAATAAAAAAAAGTTAATCTATTTTAATCACATCATATCGACAGTAGAGTGGCACTAATATTGAACACAATTGCTAAGCACTTACAGACTTTCCAGGCTTGTGGTTCCAGTAAGATCAGGAAACTCAGTGATTTGAGAGGCTCCATTAAGAATTCTACAAGCAAGAGAACAGTATATCAATTCAAGTGCTAATTCTTTAACAAAATGCAGGCAAATCATGCAAAAAATTTTTACATTAAATATTTTAATGAAAATGGCTGTATTATGTTGGAAGGTTTTCTCACAAACATAAACTCTTATGAACAAGACGGTTAAAGCTGAGAAGTGAGCTGAATAAAGCTTAGAATATTTTGCGGCCATTAACAAAACTATCATTTTTTTAAAATGTTAAAAAAATTGATATTCTTGTTAGATGACGATAGCAGTCTATCTAACAAGTCTAGTCTAACAAGTCTAGTCTATTCTACAGATTGCATCTAGCCTCTTAGTAATGTCTAAAAACCCAGAGCTCTTACAAGATGCGTTGGATCGTTCTTCAGAGAGCATTTGACAGGTGGTGAGGAGGCATTATATTGCCTCCTCGCTGCCCGTTTTAATCCACTAAATTCGCCACTAGCTGCAATGAATGTGGTTGCGGGATTCCCCCATTCAGCTGAAACGGATTTGTTTGGTGGGCAGCACTGCCTGCTGAATATGACAGCAGGGAAAATGTCTACCGTTCCGCGATGCAAAGCATCACCGCTGCAGCATATGTACATCTGCTGCTTTTGGTCTCCTTTTAGAAAAAAAAAAAAAAGAAAAGGTAAACCAACACCGTACACCATAACCCCCCCCCCCCCGGTCCCCACTGTACTTACTCTGTAATGGGCTGTCAGTGCCCATGCAGCTGGTGTAGTGGTCCCTGATTTAAGGATTTAAAAATCCTTGCTCTTTGCGATCTTCTTTCTGCAGGGCTTTTGAGACAGATTAGAGTGATTCTGATCGGTCAGCACCGTCACAGAGCATTGCTCTGATTTATGCCAGAAGTGTTGCAGAAAGAAAAGGTAGAAGAACGGGGATTTCAAATTCCTGGACCACTACACCGGCTGTGTGAGCTCTGACAGCTTATCACCCATAGAGGTAAGTACAACAGGGACTAAGGGATTGGAAATGGTGTATTGTGTTAGTTCACCTTTTAATTTTTTTCGAAAAAGGGGAACTAACCCTTCAACCGCACATTTTTACCGTGTCCCAACCTTAAAGTGGAGTTCCACCCACTTTTACAACTCTTCAGCATCCCTCACTAAACTGTGCACTGTAAACAAATTGGATATTTTTTTTATTTTTTTTTCAGCACAGACTGTATATCTGCTGTATTCATTTTTCACTTCCTCCTCCCTGGCCGCGGCCCATCGCATCATTTCCTGTTTGCAATGCCTCCTGGGAAGGGGCAGCAACTTCCTCTCAAACTGCCGTTGCTATGGAAACCTGACCTGAAACCTATTACATTGCTTATGCTGCACTGAGCATGTACGAGATCTGCAAGGATGAGATCCAAGAAGAAATACAATCTGGCTTCAGATGCCCACACTTAAGATGGCCACGGCCTGCTGCAAGTTTATAAAATAACAAACTACTGCTAAAAACTAACAAAACAGACCTTAGTTTACAGACTAACTTTACTAGAATACATTAAGCTTGTGTATTATAGGGGTATTTTTATTTAAAAAGTATAATTTCGGCCGGAACACCGCTTTAAGTGTAAACTAAGCCTTAAGACATAGAGAGCAAAGCTATTAATATCAATGGCAATGTATTATTTGCGGGAAATAAGACATTTAAATAAAGTGAAAAAAATTGTATATTTAAAAAAAGGGAGAATTAGGCAATAAGTGGACATTCAGACAAAGTGTGCTTGGCCTTTTAGCCCCTAAACATAAGGATCCCATCCCACTCTTCCCATTCCCTGATGTAAACAGTGGAACAATAAGTATTTGAATCACTTGGAATTTACTGCTTTTCTACAGTAATTTGCCATAAAATGTGATCTGATCCTCATCCTCATCTATGTCAAAACAATAGAAAAACACAATATGCTTAAGCTGATGGCACACAAACAATTCTAATATATTGTGTCTTTATTGAACAGTCAAAAGGCTGAATGAAAAGTTAAGTAAATTCTTTGAGTTTATAGTTGACTAAACCTCCTTTGTCAACATGACTTCAAGCAAGCTGTTTTGGCAGCTCTGGATCAGACCTGCACAACAATCAGGACAAATTTTTGTCCGTTCCTCCTTCCAAAACTGCTTCAGCCCAGACACATTTGTAGGATGTCTGGTGGGAATGTTTCTCATTCCACAGCATCTCTAAGGGGTTAATGCCTGGACCCTGACTGGGCCACTCTAAAAGGCACATTTTCTTTTTCTGAAGCCAGTCTGTGGTGGATTTACTTTGATGCTTAGTGTCATTGTCCTGCTGAATCATCCAACTTGTACTAAGCTTCAGCTGGCGGACAGTTACCCTGACATCCTGTAGGATATTTAGTTGAATTTGGGAATTCATTTTGGGATGTTGTTTGGATATTGGTAAGCTGTGCCCTTTTTGCGCCACACATAGTGCTCTTCCTGAACAATTCAAGTTTTGTTTCATCAGTCAAAACATTTTCCCAGTAGCATTGCGGTTTGCCAAGGTGCCCTTTGGCAAACTTCAAGCTCGCAGCAATGTTTCTTTGGAGAACAGCAGCTTTCTCTGCGGTGTTCTGCCCAGGGCCACTAAAAAGGGGGTAACCATCAGTCCATTTGTATGGGGCCTGGGCTCCATCAGTTCAATAGGGGCCCGGGCAGTTGACAAGCAGAAGGAGATGCGGCGGGGGTAGCATTTACTGGAAACAATCCCCTGTAGCTCCCCCTGCAGCAGCTGAAAGCCAGGCCATTCCTTTTCTGAACTGTGTCCTCAATAACTTTCTCTGTCTTGAAAGTATAACGACCCCTGATACTTATCCAAAGCCCCCCCCCCCCCAACAGGGCTGTTAAAAAACAGTAAAAAATTAAATTGTATAAAATAATAAAAAAAGTAAAAAAAAAAAAAATATATATATATATATATTTGTAAAAAAAAAAATGGAAATAAAACACGTAGTTACGGGTTCATTCACACAGGTTCTCTGGCCCATACAATGGCTGTACACCTGCACCCCACATCTGTCAAATTAGGACCTATGGCTGTGTTTGTATACGTCCCCATAGTGTAACAGGCTGTCTGCACACAGCTCCAGCCACATGAAAAAGCTGATTCATACTGTACAGGCCACAGCACCCCTTTTGTGAATGAGCCCTCAGACTTGATTTACACAGATAGCTTTATTTTTTCAATCAATAAATTTTTTTTTCTTTTAGATTTAGCAAGAATGTTATAATTTAAGGTGTGTTTGTGTCCTCTAATATTTAGAATTAAAATTAGTGTATTTTTTTGCATTTTGATATTTTTGAAGGGGGGAGCCGTCAGGTAGGCTGTACAGTGCCCGTGATTTCTAACAGCAGCCCTGTTTTTTCCATGGACACCCTGCCTGTTCAAAGATTAAATATGGTAGACTCACAAACAGGGATGTTTGCCGGTTCCAGTTTTGTCTTCAAGCATTTAGCTGTTACTGATAGGTACTTCTTTACCTCACTGAGGATTCTAAATTGTCTCCATTTATAGACAATTTGTCTGTCGACCGATGGATGGCACTTTGGTTTGTATTCCTTTGCAGCCTTATGCAGATCGACTACCATTGATTGTATGTCTTCAGAGAGCTCCCTTTTGCGAGGCATAGTTCACCCCAGCTGATGCTTCTTATGAACAGCAATCTAAAAAATGTCTGAATATCTGTTAACAAAGTAGCTCTAAACCACACCTCCAAACTGATTTCATTAATTGGGTGGGTTTACTTACTTTTTCCTCCAGTACTGTGAATGTTTAATGGGTATGTTCATTAAAGACACAAGAAATTGGAATTGTTTGTGTGATATCAGCTTAAGCACATTGTGTTGTGTTTGTCTATTGTTGTGACTTAGGATCAGATCACATTTTACAATTTTTTCGTACAATGAATTTGTACGAAAAAATTATTCAGGTTTCAAAATTTCAGATGGCATAGCATGACACCAGACCTCCGGGGATTTCCCCTCCACACAAACTTTCTTTCTACCAACCACAACCCTCACCAACTTAGCCTATTTGCATGTTTGCCAAACTTTTTTTTAAAGCATTCTAAATGCTTATTGACCTATAATAAATGCCTGGAAAACGTCTAGACAAAGCTGTAGAAGTATGATTCCCAGTTGAATTTGTTGCTCACAAATAATTAGTGTAAAGATTTCCATATAAGATCCTATACACAAAAGTGGGAGCCCTCTACAAACTAAGAGACAGATATGGAAATGCATAAATGTTTTATTATTTTAAGAGGCCACTAACCCCCCTTCCCACAAAAGAAAAATCCTAAATGTGTATGCTATCCCAATTTACTGAAGGATTGCAGGTAAGCTTCTTAAAATGGACCTTCCCTACATCCTCCTTTATCTGTTACTAACACCATTACTGCACTGTAAATATATAAACACATTTATAGAGAACTGCTTGCCTCCTCCTTTACTGTTTGGCCTCATGGTAATTCCTCCTCCTGTGTCCCACACCTCCAATTTCACAAGAAAATGTCATTGGTTGCTGGCATCTTCTTCTTTTTTCTGTGATGGCGCACCATGACAATGCTCCTAAGCTCATGCCTGCGCAGTATGACATCAGGGCACCTTGTTATTTAACAATACCTAGCTGTACCAGATGCATGTGCCAGATTTCTTTTGGTGCATAGCTTTACGAGATCTGGCACATGCATCGTATGTGGTCTGGTACATGTGATCTGCTGCATGCCAAGTATTGTTTAGTACAAGCCTCCCAATATCGTATGGCACAAGGGCAAGACCAGGTGAGATTTTCCTAAAGCACTGGTGATGGAGACTCCCAAGGGTGCACATGTGAGGCACTGGGTATATCACCAGTGCTTCAGTGAAACCCAGGAGAAGAAAAAAAAAGGAAGTGTACCAAAAATGTTTTGTTTAATAAATTACTTATGTGGCATTTTTGGGCATGCACCATTATTTTTTCTGTTTGGGAGGTCTGGTTTAACCACTTCAACTATTTTTTTAGGTTGAATCTCTTACATCCAGGTCCTCTTGCCTTGACACTGCATACCCTGTTGTAATATTGGAAAGTATTGGTCAAATAATTGTCAAAATGCAGCAGCTGCTGTGTAAAATTACACTTGTAACTAGTCCGCTGGAGTCATGGTGTAAATAAACTGAATTAATGTATTGTTTCATTGTATTTGTTATTTCATTCGTATGTAAATCAAAGGTGCGATTTGCATATGACCTTGCATGTTTTTATTGTTTTTTAAATAAAATTTATTTCTATTTAACCCTTAGTTAACCCCAATCAGCCCTTATTAATTCCTTCCCCCATCCTCTTAGCTATTATTTTTCTGCTGATTTTTTTTTTTTTAATGTTCATTCATTTTATTTGTTACTTTGTTGAGTGTTACCAAACAAGAATAAACAAAAATGCCCCTTTTCCTGTTGTTTTTCATACCAGAAACATTATTTAATGTCCCTTTGAATTGGACAAAAATTTCCATAGAAAATAAAAGTTAAAAATAAATAAATAAATAAATGTATGTTTAATTTTGTTATCTGAAGTATTAAAGTTATCACTAAATAAACACGCCTATTGTGTAAATGTAAAAATTGCTCTGGTTAAATAATATGAGCTATTATAACAAAAAGAATAGGCAGAAGTGTTTACAGTCTGTGAAAAAAAAAATATATATATTTTGTAATTAATTTCCTACTAAGATTCCTAGCCTAAAGTTGCTATTTTCACCCCCCCCCTGTTTTCTTTCCTCAAACAACAGTAAGCAATCTTTATTTCATTATACTTGTTATCTATACACGGACATCCTGGTTATGTGGGAGGTGATCCTTGTCTAGCAATAGAGAGACATTCCTGACAGACTTGTATGTTACATTTACAGCTATTTATTTTATATTGTCCTAAAAACTCACAGAGTTCTGAGCTCAGGCAAGTGCTGAAATGCAGATCTCCCAACATGTTGAATCGGGTTGTCATAGAAATGTCTGCAAAAAAACAAAATGAAACGCCATTTAAATCACACAAGTAATCATATCTATAATTATAGTAAATCTCCTTTCACTGCAAAACATTCCTTTCACATTAATAGAGTTTAGGTAATGGCAGGTATTTCCTTTGAATACTTCTGTAGATTCTGACATCTTTCTAGATTTTCATTAATTAAAGAGAATCATATAAGTTAAGCATATTTAGTACACCATGGGGTTGATTTATTAAAATTAGATCTGGTGCTGTTCTACATAGAAACTAATAAGCTTCCATTTTTTTTGTCAAAGCTTAATGTAAAAAGCCGAAGTTAGAAGCTGATTGGCTAACATGTACAGCTGCACCAGATTTTTCACTCTCCAATTTTAGTATATTAACTCCTATGAGACCACCTACAAAAAGGAACTAAAACTAAAAAAACTAAAAGACCTTGCTGCCAAATTTATAGCAACTTGGTTATATCAACCAAGTTTATGAAGCAAGCACATACCTGTAAAAATGAGAGGCAATACTCACCTTTTGTGCTGGCTGCTCTGTTGAACTCTGCTCATTTTATAAAAAGAGAACACCTGAACTCCACTGGAAAACCTCTGCATGACAAATGCAGAAGCCTCAGCTGCACACTTTTGCAAATACGGGGCAGTTTCATTAAAAATAAGTAAGAAAATGCAAAAATAAATATGTTGCCCATAGTCACCAAATAGAATTTTTGTCCCCATAAAATGGAAAGTGAAGAGTGTTTGCTAATGGTATCATCTCTGGTTTTGTTCTGATTTTCTTCTATTTTTAAAGCAATTACTACTGTGGAATCTATACAAAGCCACAAAGGTATCTTACTCAAAACACTACAAACTTGGAGATATCTAGAAATTTGGAATAGCCCTTCAGAGAGGTATTGCAACCTACATACAAGTTTTGTTAAACTTTTAGAAAATTTGCTTTCATCATTCCTATATTTTAAATAACCCTGCTAAAGTAGAACCCTGCTTTTTTTGTGTGCTTTCTTATCTGTATGGAATCGCCATGTTTTCCTCGTGTTTTTATGGGTTTTCTCTGGGTAACTTAATTTCCATGCCTCAAAAAAAAATTTTATATATATATATATATATATATATACGGCATATATATATTATTATCTGTGCATTAAATAAATCTAATAAAAATTAAACTGCAATTATGATGTTGGTACATCAAAGAATAAAGAGCTATCAGGCACTACATTAAGACTTAAACTGGCCATAGAAGGATTGAAATTCAGCAGGTACGACAGGGACCTGACAAATTTCTATCCATCTATGGCTTTTCATATTTGAGAAGTTGAGGAGTCGATGTAGTAATCAACTCTTCTCGATTGGAAGAAGTCCCGCTGTCAGAATACAATAGTGCACTGGAGAGAAACACCACCTCCACTTCGAATGTGTGGATGATGGGGCAATCCATTTGTTTTATTTTACTCATCTGGCTGGCTGATCAAAAAAAAAAAAAGGTAATCTTTGACCAGCTTAAGTTGTTCGGTTAAAATTTACACAATTAAAAGGTTTTATTGTATAAGGGATAAAATATAATAAATGGCTAACATGCTAACTATAGAAATAACACTGCAAGAAAATGTAACGATGCAATATTTTTCCAGCGCATACATATGTATCCATATTCCTAGTACCTTCATCATTGTATTATATGCATGGGAACGGCAATGTCTGTGGTTAATTAACATAATCACCAATCACCGGAGAAACATCAGAAAAACCACTATACCCAATTATGATGTGACTAACCATAATTGGCTTTATTCATGTCTGTTTCAGAAAACAGACATTCACTAGGTGTTAATTGAAAAATGCACATTGTTAGAGGTAATGCCCAGACCTTGCTGTCATTTGATCAATGCCAAAGACACTTTTTGTTTTAGGAATGTTCGTATTACGAAAGGAGATAGACTGTATATTTGGGTGTTCTGACCCTTGGGTTAGATGTTTAATGTTTTGTGCAATTTGGCATGTGAATTTTAATTGTCTTCTTTGATTTGCCAGCACTGTGAACTGTTTTATGTCTTGCTCAATTGTCCAATCATTCCAGTGTGAAATGTGGTTTTGGTTACAGGATTATAGAGCCACACTGTAGTAAAACTTTGTTTTTGTCATTTAACGGTTCTTACTATTTCAAACAACTGTCTCTGTACTCTTCATTCATAGTTTACGGCTTGTGTATGATGGGATTATGTCAGGTTGGGACATGTCACTTTTATTTCCTACTTCCTTTTTACACTATACTCTACTTCCATCAATGCAGATGCTTTAGCTATTTCAAATTCTTATGATAAACCCACCTAGATCAAATCTTTGCAGCAGCAGAGTGTTAGGTAGCAGACTTAAGCTGCCCATAGATCAAATCGCTCATGGATAAAAATTCAGCTGGTTAAGCAGGAACTAGTGAATTTCAATCCATGTATGGCTATTCCTGCTTGACAGAAGTTGATCTAAATATTGACTTACCTCAAAGAAGACTGTTGTAAAACTTTCCTTAATCAGCTGGTGGCAACCAAATGGCGGCAGCATCTGATCAGTGTATTCCGATATCGGGGTAGACCAGCTGTCAGATTACAATGTCACAGTGGGGAGGATTCCTTCCATCCACCTTGCTTGTGTGGATAGGGAAATATTTTATTTTTATTTTTTTTCAGCAGCCCATTGACTGATCGAAAAAAATGATATGGCCAGCCTTACTTATGTTATTTATATTCATTTCTATTCAACTTACTTGTTATGTGTTGGTAGTATCATAAAACTAACCTACCATTGTACGGAAGCAGGGATGCCTCTCTCAAATGCAATATTTCATAACTAGGAACAATCAAAATCAGAAGAATTGTTGATTCATCAATTAATTCTCTTTAATATCTGCATGTAGATTTGTCTGATCTGCAAAGAGCCATGTAAATCTGGAAATTGAGCAATTGTTTTTATCTTAGAAGAGACAAATCCTCAAGCATATATCCTCTGCCTCACCCACAAATGCACACATGGAAACGCTCCGCAATACCTTCTCGAGAAAATAAAACACTACACACCGAATCGCAGTCTTCGATCGGCTAATCAAAATCTCTTCCTCATTCCTAAATCCCGCTACAAATCAAAGGGGGAACGGAGATTCGCTGTCCAGGGACCACGGCTATGAAACGCTCTACCAACCGACATCCGCATGGAAGAAAACCATCCGGCCTTCAGGAAGAAAATCAAGACCTACCTCTTCTAGAAGCTCGACAACCAAACGCCAATACAGCGCCTTGAGGCGATTCAGTTTGCATTGTAGCGCTATACAAGTTATTCATTCATTCATTCATTCATATATTTAGGAGAATCAAAAATGTAATTTGTAGATTTGATGATTTTTCAGGCTGATTTCGTGCCATTCAGTTAATTCTAACAATTTAAATATAAGCAATAAAATAGTTATGCAATAGTTGGCAGAATAGTTTTTACAATGATTTAAACATGTATATATAAAATCATTAGAAATATTTACGTTGATAAAAAGAATTGTAAACTTACATAGTGATAAGTGACGGGTTGCCAATAAATGCATGTTCTGGGATTGACCTGATATTGTTGCTGTGAAAGCCCCTGAAATAAAGAAAAATAAATATATCTACGAATAAGTATGATGAAAAAAAATGTTTAAGATCATTTTCTACTGCATTTGCATGTTTTCTAACACAATGCATTTAGGTAGCGGCATAGCTTTTTTTGGTTCAGTGCATACTACCTAAAACTGAACAATGAATGTGTATGGAATTGTATTACAAGCGTTTACAGAGTAGTAGATTGGCATTTTTAAGCACAATTTGTTTTCCCTTTAATTATAAAAGCACCAAATAAATGCACTTCAAAAATGCGAAAAACAAACACAATACAGAAGAGGAAAACTTTCAAGGCATCAGGTGTGAATATGTCGATAGTACCTCTCTTTTCCATGACTTCCTCTGCATTTTCAATGCATCTTCTCATGTACTACTGTGTATATTGTCATCTATATTACATATCATCCTTTCAGGCTATGTTTTTCCTGTTTTCTATTTGTCTTTTTACATTATATATAGATGTTATTTTACTTTTTCAGTTATATTGTCCAGTTATCCTTTTCTGTTATTACCACCATGCGTATTTACCTTGTTTTATTTTTCACTAGACACATTAGGTGATGCTGTTACATCATTTGCATAGTTCCATACAATGTGACGTTATGATCCTTTTGGTGGGCACTTGCATTTTGCATGCTTATTGGGTACAGGGCACAGAAGTTGTCACACTGTTGATGAGCAATGTTTTCAAGTATGCCGCACATTATAAATTACTTGCCGGCATTTGCATGTGCACCTTAGGAATACCATATACTGAAAGTGCATCTAAAGCCAAACTTTTCTTTGTTGGGTTTTGGATAGATTAGGGAAGGATAAGCACCGCTGTTTTTTTTT